>CM076575.1:1426098995-1426698995 GCA_034641835.2 Pinus albicaulis | reverse complement strand
TATGCAGGAGCATATAGTGCTGCAACAATAGATAAAGTTGCAGAAGTTTCTCAGTTAATGACTCAAAAATATCTCCATATAGCTTTACTTGAGGAACAAGCTAATGAAAGTCAGCAAAATATTTCTCAATTGGAACAACAATTACAGTATCAAGAACTCAGATCTAAAGAGTTAGAAGAACAGCTTGCCACAGAAAAGAAGAAAGTTGATGAGCAAGATTTAGGCAAACAACAACAATTGAATCAAGAAATTTCCAAGTTACAAGATTTGTTGCAAAATGAGAAGAATGCGAAGGTTGTACAAGAAAAGGAATTTCAAGCAGCTTTAGATAGGTTCAAAGATTTCCCTAAATTAAGTGAATTCAAATCGGAAGCTCTTGAAGTTAATAAACTGTTGTCTCAGCAATTGAATGAATTTTGTGCAAAATTATCACAAGCAGAACCATTTTGTGATATCACATCATCCTTGATCCAGAACATTATTACTCTCAGGCAAGAAATTGATGATGCTGATGAAAAGATTTCCGAATTTCTTACTTGGCAAGATACAGAAAAAGGAAGAGAAGCTAATCTTCCTAGGATAGAAGAAAGACATAAAGAAATCTTGTTTACAGAATGGGAACATCAGTTAATGAAAGCCGAGAGAGAAATATCAAGAGCTAGAAGCATGATGAGTAATATAACGCAATTTATCAATGACAACTTGTATTCAATTAATCTCATTTCAGATTGTGTTCTAGGAAGTTTGCATAAGGTCAAAGAAACCGATTGCAGATGGAAAGAAGAAATGATGAATAAAAGTCAACAGATCAACAAACTTCAAACAATATCTTGGGACAAAATGTGGACTTATTTAATTAAGCCATACAATCAACAAATGGCTATTAAATTCCTTTAAAATGCTGTTGATTGTTTAATTCCAGAATTTTCCGATGCCACATACGCTGGACAATTACATTCCGAGATGAGTCAGCCACCGAGGCTCCAAGATATGCTGAAAATTTTCAACTTGGCTACATCAAGCGAGAAAGAAAAGCAATGAATCAGTTTCATTTTAAGATAGTATTTCTATTTTTAATTTGATAGATTGTAGCAGTAGTAGTAGGATTCTGTTTTTATGTAATTTCTTATTTAAATCCCTCTCATGCATTTAGAGAAGGGATCCGGAGTTGTAATATTTTTCACTTGGAGATTACATTTCTGTACTCCATTGACTCTTATATTTTATAAAGGATCACATCTGGTGATTTTTTCCTGAAATTATCTTTGAAGTGTTGCATTTTCTGTGCCTTTGGATTTGATTTTACATCAGAATTACTGGATTAGAGTATCAGATTTCATTTGAAAGCTTTCAAGATGGATAAGGTATTTTTATCTGTTCACTGTTAATTTCCTTTGTCATATGATATTCGCTTTAAAATTTGCTATCATTTATATATATTTGGTTTTCATAACGTTTCTTTTTATATATCATTTCTGAGTATAATTGAAATGTTATCTTTTATGAGCATATATAGATGGTATACAATGATGAATGCAATATGCTAATATAACTCTGTTTAATTTCTTAAACAGAGTTATCTTTATTCGTTTCTGCACATTTCAATTTAAATAATAATACATTTTCATGATTATTGTTAAATTGGAAGAATCTTAAGTTGTATTCACATATAATTACCCGGGTTAGTGTTAGAATTTATTTATCAGCATTTAGTTTAATTAGATAGTTTTATTTCAGTCAATTTAGTCCCATTTCCACTCATCCAAATCAACCCATCACCAACCCATTTAGTTATAAGGAAACTGGTCCTTTAAATCCAGTCGGAGCCACCATACCAAACGGAAAAGGAGCTCTCCTAAGGTCCCGACCGGGTGGTTTTCCCCAATGTTTGAAGTAGAGATTTTCTAGGCTTCAACAATCATGTAGTTGAAAGAGAGGTTTTTTAGATTGTAGCACTTCATCTTTATGATGAAGCCAATGATTGGTGGTTTGGTCACATGGAGCATGCAAAGGTGACTAAATATTCAGATTTCTTTCACAAGTTGAGAAGCAAGTTTGATGTAAGAAAAACAGAGTAGTGTCACAAAGAGGAATTTCTTAAGGAAACAAAGGAGGATGTCATTATTTTCACTCTGGAGAAGGGGTCACTACATTCACCACCAGCTGCAGAATTACTTGCATCTGGAGAAGAGATGCTTTCAAATTTTCAAGATAGTCTTGAGCTCTTGGCACATAGAGTCCCATGCATGATTCAGGACATGCATGAGGAAGAGGAGGTAGATTCCAGTGTTGGTACACTTGGAAAAGAGCATCCATCACTCTTACCAGCAGTTGGAGACACCATTGTCCTGATCAGAGGAACTCTTGTGGTTCCCACGCATCAGTTGATCCAAGGTATGCATACATCTTCATCTAATATTGTTTCAGTAAATCTTATTGAAACTTATGGGGACATGCCATCAGGGCCAATCCATAACCAAGGGTTAGAACAAGATCCTAATTTGAAGCAGAAACATATCACAACGTAGAGGACCCTTGATATAATCAAGGAGGAAATAAAAAGCTATCCCAGTTTTTCATTGATGGAATACATTCAACCCTTTGAGCTGAAGTGTAAAGTTTTAGAAATTGGGATGAGCATGAACCTATGTACAATGATTGGTTATGAGATCAACATTGTGCCTTTTTTTGAGACAACACCTATATTACCATGTAGATCTACAACATTGTCACTTAGTAACAGTGGTAAAGAAGGAGCCCCATTATTCTTGGAGCATTATGAAGGTAGGTTCACTCATGAAGCAATAGAGGTTAAGATGATAGATGGTAGACATATTGAGATGAGGAATATTTTCTCCTTTCCAGATGACACTTTCTCAATGAGAATCTCACAGCTCAAAGAGAAACTTCTACCTGCAGCAGATCCAGAACCTCATTGGTTTTGGAGGGCCATTGATGAGAAGAAGGTCTCATTAAGAGATCTCATTAGAGGTGGACTTCAAAATTTTATGGAGTGCAAATTTTTTCATCAGCTTAAGGTGGATGGTATTCTACAAATGGAGGATACCATGTTTATGAAGAACATCACTCATCATCTACATTGGAATGAGTGGGTGAGGATGATAAGCAAGGGGTGGCAAGACCACTTGAAAATATATGACATGGGCCAACAAGAAGCTTGGTTAAGCTAGTTTCTCTTGGTTGAGTTTGGTTACTACCCAAAGGCTCCTATTTCTTTGATCCATCCATTGAAAAAGACTCATGAAATGAAGAAGGAGGCATGGCTGCACTGGCTGCTCTTGGATGAATATGGTTACCACCCAATAGCTCATATTTTTCTGATTCATTCCTTGGGTATCAATGACAGAATGCAAAAAAGGAAGGCATGATCACTTGGGTTGACCATGCTGAGAGTTTGGCCATCACATGACATCCCTTATGTTTATGTGTTTTGAATTGTGTAAAAATTGGCATGATACTCTCATGATGTGTATTAATGGTGCTTACTTGTATTGGGCTGATGTGACATTACACATGTCTATCAATATGTTTTTACTCCGTGATGCACATGAGGAGAGAAAGCAGCAAGATCTCTTGTTGCTTTGGTTACTTTTGGGGGAGTTTGGCTTATCCGTCTTGCATGGGGGAGATGGAGGATGGCATCAAAGGGCCTAACTCCAGTGGTCACTATTGGGACAATATGGTTTGACATATTTGTCTACCCATATATCTCTATTTATTTTTTTGCATAATGTTGGAGTGATGCTTGGATCCAACAAGGCCAATAGGGCTAAAGATTAGGGCATGTGAATGCTCAATTTACTTCATGAAACATGGGATGAGGAAAGGTTTTGTGAGATGGGACTTTTCCTTTGTGGAAAGAACAAATTTATTTTATATATCTCATCTATTGATGATGATGTGGAACATCATATAGTTGTCACTTGGTACTTCATGGTGGAAGGAAGGCATCTAACCATACAGTTGGAGGTCATTCTATGTATTTTTTAGAGATATATTTGGAACCAAACAAGCATGACACATTGCAGAAAATGGAGGAGGCCTTCCTTATGTGGATGCCATTTGGATGGCTTTGCATCTACTTTTGTAGTTGCTTGAGGACAAGCAACATTTTTCCGGGGAGGACTGTAATATTCCAAAATTTTCACACGATATTGGGAATATTAGAGCTCTTGATTTTCTTAATTAATTAAGTAAATAAAAGGGTGGAGGGACCCAAAAACCTCAAAGATGAATAAAATCCACTTTTAATGTGTGTATGTGGATGTTCTAGATCTATATCTAAAACCATGGAGTATTGGAGCAGCTCCATTAATGGAGATTGTGTCTCATTTATGAGATAGATTATGGAGGATGAAAAAATCAAATAAGATCATGGATCTTAAATGTAAAATCATGAGGATCTTTGATAAGGTCAATTGAGATCATAGTGCATTCAAAGAATATAATAGAGCACTTATGATAAGTTAGTGGAGGAATTGATGCATTTAATGCACACATTATGGAGAGGGTGATCACCCCATGTGAACATGATGGAGGACATGGAGAAACAACGCAGTAAACCATGGAGGATTATGTCCACATGTACAATGTAGTTTTGGAGTGGGCCTAGGCTATGGAAGGCTCATATCTATATAATGAAGGTGAAGGCACATTAGAAGGGATGATTTAGATTATTCATTTCTTGATATGTTTAGATCTAGATCTATCTTAGGACACCTCTATGAATTCTTGGGTTGTTTAGCACTGGGTGTTACCAAGTGGGAATCACACCTCTTCCCTTGAGTGATCTCTAAGGAAGAGGGTTGTACTACATTCCTTATCAGGCATTGGTGCCATCTTCAGGAGGTTGTTTCTAGCATTTAGCTAGGAAACCAGCGGAGGATTCATCCTACCACTTTATTCTTCACATTCAGTCTTCAAAGAGCATAAGATCTATATCCATAATTCAGACCATTGAGTTATACCTCCATGCAGCAATAGTCCCCTCAAGGATTGCATAGTCCATTCTTGTAGATCTATTGGAGGAAGGAAGTTTCCAGTAATTCAGCTGGAAATCCTATGAGGGATCATCTCCTCACATTGGATCTGTTGTTTCCATCACTTAGGAGCTGATTTGACAGATCTAGTAGTAGGCTATGAAGGCTCCCTCTCTTACAACATAGTTTACTAAAGCTATTGTTCATCTAGTAGCTATTTTCAGTGGAGGAGATTGGAGGAGCTAGATCTTGAGCTTTTAGACCAAGGATCTAGTGAAGGGATCAAACCTTCTTGCATAGATCTGATTTTGCATCATTGCAACCATCATATCATCAAATCTAGCTTCAAATATGCATACCCACCAATGTATATGTGAAGCCCTAAGAGGGTGGTTTTCTAAGACTGACAAATCTGAGAAACCCTTTTTGGGTTATCTTGGGTATCCATCATAGAGCCCTAATATACATTTTCAGCATCATCGGAGCTCCCAAACTGCCTAGATCTAACTTTCTATCTTTTGGCAGTTGTTGTCTAGCTATTTCCCAGTAGGGAAAATGCAGTTTACCTTCCAGTAGTTTAGTAGTTACGTAGTCCCTCTTGTGGGATCATTTCAGGGTCATTCTAGGCCATCTCTTTGGCTTGAGTGTATCATATTTTGAGCACTATTGTACTTGCTATTCACCTCCTATATAATAAAATGGCTCAGCTATTTCTGTGTATTCTGATGTGTATTTAGATTTATTGTTTATTTTTCTGCAGTTCTTATATTGTGTTTTAGTATTACTGCATTCTCCCTTTTGGGATATTACACAACCTAGAAACCCATGAGTAGGATATTGAGCAACCAAACATGGGGGATAATCAAAATGATAGAGAGAAAAAAGAGGAGGAATTTTTCCAAAGCCTCTTGAAGGCTATCAATGATTTGTCTTGAGGTATTGACCAATTGAGACAATAGAACAATGATAATAAAAAGGGTAATGGAATCCAAGGTGAAATCCGTTTGGGTGAGGCTTCATGCACCTCACACCACCAGGTTGCAAACCCACACAACATGCCTCATATCTCTAGTGCACCACCCGGTCAACTATCCCTACATTTTAGAATCATGGGTGTTGGAGGGAAGTAGGGGCAGAAGGACATTCCCATGGGAGACTACTTTGTGGAGTACCAGTCATATGGCACCGATTTTATAGATGCCATAACCTTCAAATGCTTTTGACAAGTTAAGGGTAACATTAAGAACAAGGGGTCGAGTGGGGGAGGCTACACACATGGCATTGATTTGCAGCACTTGGTGAGAAGGTTATTCCTTCCAAATTTTGATGGCTCACCTAAGAGCTTAGCCAAGGCATGGGTTGAGAAGCTAGATGTCTATTTTTAACTTAACCAGATGAAAGAGGTGGAGGACATCAATATTGTCACTTTATATTTGGAGGGAGAGGCTCATGATTGGTTCCTAGGATTGACCACTATGGGGGATGCAGGTGTTATTTCCTATGAGGAATTCATGTGGAGGGTGTTGTAATAGTTTGAGAGGAGATACCTTGATGAAAACTTGTAGATTTTACATGGATCAAGTAGACAGGTAGTGCTAAGACATATATCTTTGACTTCCTAAGGATATCAATGATGGTTCCAGATTTATCGAAGTCCAAGAGAGTATTTTTTTTTTGGAGGGATTAGTAAAGCAATAGGCCCACCAATAGGCCCACCACTTTGTAAGATGTAGTAGGTAGAGCCCATGATTTCCAGGATGCTCTTCCCAGCACCGGAGCATAGATACCTACCAGACTTGTATTCCAAGAATGGGGAAGAGACATTTGAACTATGACACAAAAAGATATTTAGGGGCATGGGAAGATACAAAAGGAGGCCAGGAGAAACCTCCATAGGAGGAAGTTGTGCTTCACTTTCTAGGTTCCATGCGTGTTATACAAAATTTTAATCTATGGATAAACTAAATTCCTTGAGTGTTGTGTTCGTTAACTCAGAACAACAGAAGAAAGACAACTACTATTTTCTCAAAGATAAATAGATATATAGAAAGGGAAATAAGCCTATGTGTGATACTTTTTCTCTCCTTCTCCTTCTATCGCTGTCTCTCTCAATCCAATTAAAGCCGCTAGATTGATTCCTGCAACAAAAGACAGAGAACAACAAACAACATAGAAATGTACAATTATCTACTTATTTTAATCAAATAAAACCAATTAGATCTGAGAATACATACATCATCAAGAATAAATTTCATAAGATATAAACATATGTATGAGAAAATGAACATATATCTTTATTAAGAAAGTAGGAGGAGAAGATTACAACCAATAGATCGATTTGTCATCAACATACTCCAAATTCATTCCAATCACATCACATCCAACATCATCTCAACAACATATCAATACTTCCAATCTCTTATCAATTGAGAATCCAATAGCATAAATTTGCACAAAATTATTCCCCCCTATCACTTAGACAAGTGCTAAATTTATAGGGAAACTGAAGGTAGTTTCTCATTGAATGGATTTCTAATAATAGGGAATACATGTTTCCAAGTTCACAGGTGGTGGATGGACACTTGCATTTGAAGTATGACACCTATAGACTCTTATAGAAGGCACTATCCATGTGGAGATTCCTAAAACAATGATTATTTCGCTCGCAGGAGACCAACACACCCTTGAGTGTCAGGAAGCAGGGAAAATTTTAGGGGCTAATATTCGTAGATGGGTTAATTTTACATGCTTTTTCCAAAAAAAATATTCGCTAATTCCCATTTTTTTCTCAAAATGATTCGCCCAAATTTTATAAGTAAAAAACATTTTACCTTAAAATTTGCCAAAAATTTATAGGTACAATATAAAATCATTAGAAGTTTTAATATTTTTACTAAAATATCGCCAAGCATTTTATAGATTTCATATTATGGATTAATAAGATTCGCCAAGGTTTCTAATCTTTAAGTTAAATTTCCATCCTTAAAATTTTCCCTGTCAGGAAGTGTACTGCAGTGCACCCTTGAATGCAGGTATTTGCAATGCAACACAATTAGTCCCTTCCAGAGGAGCTTTGGTGAGTCAATGGGTCATATAATATATACTTCAAACCTTGGAAATCTCACAATTGAAGCCATAAAAGGAATGTATTTACTTAGGGCATATATCAAATAGATTTAAGGGATGATAGACCCTATTCATTGGTCATGGGGGATGATGCCCAAATTGACCTATAGAAGCTTCCCCCTAAAGCATGAAGTCAAAATAATAATACTGTTTGGATGAGATTCTTTATGATGTGATGGGTAGGATCTGAAGCTGATGGTGACCTGCGTCAATTTTCAATACATTACATCATGATATCTTACATCTTGGACATGAATTGCTTAGGGAGGCATACCCATGCTCAACACATAAACTATCATAACATGTACATAATTCAAAAAAAATTCTACATCATAATTTTTCTCGATATAGACATGCCTACATATGTAGACCCATGCTCAGATGAAAATCTGTATGTAAAGTCATCATACAGATGATGTGTACAAATATCCTGAAATCACAGCCAGGATGGATGAAACTAGATCCGGGGTATTCTCACCTCATTCACTCGATCATTCATGTACAAGTTGTTACAGGTCAAAATACCTCCTCATTAGCTCAGAGGGGAAGACAAATATGGAAGGGATACAAAGACCTAAATTAAACCTATTTCTGCCAGGGTAACGCCTATATAGAACAGAACAAGAGCATTATAAAGCAGGCAATCAGTGCATTGGCCGCGTTAGTGGCTAGGGCAACGCTCTATTTACACTGGAGGGAAGCGTTACCCGTGTTTTAAGTTTGAATTGGGAAAAGAGCGCGGAGAATGATTTGAATCTCCGACTTTCCCTCACAAAGGAGTCAGTTCACAAAGGAAACTGCAGAAGTACCAGTTCATTATTGGTCATTGCCATAGAAGATTGAGCTCCAAAAGAGGCAAAAGCATAGAGATCAAAGAAACATCTAAGTTTTTTCCATTCCAAACTAGTGGAAAGAGAAGGGCAACAATGGCCTTCTCCCTCTCCTATAAGAAGGAGCTGAAGGCTCTTAATTGAAGGTCGAAGGATTGCTCAAGGTTCTTGTTTACTTGTGGAATAGAGAATAGTGTGACATTGTGAAGGCCAAGAGTCAAAGAGGTTCCTAGAGAGCTTGTTGACTTGGACTTCTTCACTTGAGAGATAAGAGAGATTGGGAGACTGAGGAGGGCTTGGTACAACCGGTGGTTGTAATCCTCCTTCTTTCAAAATCAATAGAACTGTGTTCATTTTTTCCATTCAATGCTTAATATTGTCATTATTGTTTGAAAATTTACATAGTATGATATGAATGGCTCAGATGTGTATAATCTAGATGTTTATTGTGTATTGATTTAATTGATAGGATACTTGTTACGTTAGAAATTACGCGGGTGATTTGACTGATTGCAGGACTAAGATTTGGAGCCGGTGAAGAAGGACTCTTGCTTCGCTGCGCAGCGCTCTCCAAGGGACTCCAAGACTGTCAAAGAGGTAATTCTCTATTGTATTCCTTCAAGTTATTTCAAGATAATATGAACATGATCATGCCATCTTTGTGAACATCATAGCTAATCTTACTGTCTACCTCGGGCACCGGAAAGCCCTGAGAGGGATATTCAAAAACCAACAACCCAAGCAGTTTACCCTATAGTAGAATTGGCGACTCTGCTGGGGAGTTCCCCCATAGTTTCCGAACTATTTTTTCCTTCCTTTCTTCTCTCCTCTGTTCACAGATCCTTCCGACCATTTTTGATGCCTAGTAGACATACCAAACGCTTGCAGAGTTCAATCCTGTTCCTGTCTGGCTAACTGAAGAGCTTTTCCCTGGTTAACGCAACCTATGCAGGTTATCCAGTGCGTTATAACGTGGTCTATGCTTAAATAGAGTGCGTTATAACGCTGTATTTTCTCACAAACAGAGCGTTACTCAGCCAAAAACCTTGATGTTCACTTTTGTGACTGTGTTGTAGCTGCAGAGTTTTTTGGCCATCAGTATCTTTCACTAACTGAATCCCTATGCTTGTCTGCTAAGCTGGCATTGTTATTTTTTTCTCTTGTTTAGTTAGTGTGCAACGCATTTACTTTTTAAGAGATTTTTTTTTATTTTTATTTTTTTTTTGCATCTAGCTGAGTTTATTCTGAAAGTTTTAGTTCATAGACTGTTGAAAGAGGTAGATAGAAGTCTGAATCTTTAAAAGTTGAGCTGTGCTATTTACATGTTGGTGCATGGATGATTGAAAAATAAACCTCTCCCTGTAGAAACACTCTTCATTGAATTTAATATTTAGAGCATGTTTTGCATGGTTTCTTGAGTCAGAGTCTCACTATACTTCATACGTCCACTCCCCCTCCGCAAGACTAATAATAAAGTACACTAAAAATAAAGCGATAATAAAATAAATCTAATTACTCTTTTTTGAGCTCACACAAACAGTAGTTCAGGCTAGGATCTTGGGTTAGGAAAGTGAGAAAACTACCCAAGATCTCAAAACTTGAAAACTAGAGTCATTAACGAGTGAAATCCTGCTGCACTCATATTATCGGGACCATTCCTTTACCGGAGCTCAGCGCGAGACAACACTTGGGTGCGCTAGAAGGTAGCCCACCTTCGACTGCATCCTGTGGGTGTGTTATATATTGGGGTTCCCTTCGGGGATGTCGAAACTAGATCGGGGATCTAGGTATTCTTCCCATATAGCACACTGTCCTTGACCGTGGACCCCCCTGATGATGTATGTGATTTGAGGTATCCTTAGTGGCCATACTTTTAGGGAATTACACAAGGTGACTGGGATGGGCTGTCCTGGTACCTGAAAAAAATGGACCCACTCTGTCTTCGGTCATTAGGAGGGTACTCGTCTTCACGAGAGTGCTTACACCTATCGTCTAAGGTTCGGGCGAAGCTCTAGAGTGACCATAACTGTACTTTCGACCAACCCTCTTTGTATACTATTGTGATACTAGATTTCATCACCAGTGAACGGTAGCACTCAGACAGGGCACCCTATTCTGGATGCTTGCTGATTGATTTTAGAGAGTCCTTTTTCTTTTTGTTAGGTGTGTGGTCACTGCCATTTGAGACTTTATAATACATCACAATTTAATAAAATTTGTTAAAATTAAACCGGTCACCGTGGCGTCCCCTAACCCACGCCGTCTGTCTCGAAAACAACAAGGTCTACCTCCTCTCACCCTTGAGGAAGAATTGAAGCTTGGTGAACCCGGGCCTTCTATGGAAGAGCAGTCTGCTCTGACTAATATTGATTATCACATAGACCCTTATCAGCCGGAACTTCCGGAGGACCCTTTCACTGAAGGCGTTGTACCTAATTACAGTCCTCTGCTCATTGATCCGTTAGGGCCTGTGATAGTCCAAATTCCACCACGCCGAGATATGTCTGCGGCCGCACCAACATCTATTTCACCACCGACATCCACAGGGTCGATACCAATGGCAACCATCCCTAGTTCGCCACCATCCTCCCCACCGGTGGTCAGTTCCATGCCATTACTGGGTAACCCCAGTAGTCAACATATAGCTACCCCCAATCCTATGGTCAACAAAACTATCAGTAGTTTACCGAACCCTTCGACATCTACTCCTACCGTGACCACGTTGGGACCCAGGGTAGCTCCTTCCGCGAGCATGACTACTTCGGTGCCCTTTAGAAACCATTTCAGCTGGAACCCTCTGTTGAGTTCAAACCCCCTGGCCACTATACCAGGGGGTAGTGTTATCAGTACACAGGTAGCAGGGAATATTTCTCTTCCTATGCAATCCTCAGGAAAAATGGGACAACCCATTGTAAATAATATCCCCTTAAGTGGTTCAAACATAAGTGTAGGATCTATACCATTACCAAATTATGCAAGTACTAGTATGCCTCCGGGAAACTCTATTGCATCCATTTGGACTAACCAACCCCAACCTCCATCTGGAGTGGGAGGGCACTTTTATGCTGGGGGCAACCAACCGTTTGCCCCGCAATACACTATGCCCTATGGACAGCAACCGTATGTTCCTACTCCTCCACCTATGGGAGGTTTTTATCAAAGTCCCACTTACCCTTCTGGTAACACGTGGATGGGGGGACCCTATGGTCTAAGTAGTCAGCCCATACTACCTTGTTTAGACTTGGGGGAAAATCCACAATTGCCATTCTTGGCAGCTTTGGACATACCCGACATCCATAAGCTGACGAACGACCCCATCAACCACAACCCACTTTGGCCTCCAATACTACATAAGATTCCTTCTGATATCCCGAAGTTCGACGAGAAACATGGGGACGACCCAGCCGCACACATCACTACCTTCCATTTATGGTCCATATCCAATTCCATGGTAGATGATAGTGTTCGACTTCGACTGTTTCCTCGCACCCTTACAGGCAATGCCGCCAAATGGTACATTGAATTGCCACGCGCCGCCATCAATACTTTTGGCGCTTTAGTGACAGAGTTCTTAAAGAACTTCCAACTTCCAATTAGAGTGGAAACCGGAACAGAATTGTTAACATCACTGCGCTGAGACACCGCCACCCACATCTCCGACCATATTCATGAATGGAGACGTAGGAGGAGGCTCGTCAAAGCACCAATACCAGACCATCTCTTGGCCAATTGGTTTTGCAAGTCTCTTTTACCCCACATCTCTAAAGACATTGGCCTTTCTAGTGTAGTGACAGAAGATCAATGTATTCGTCGTACCCAACACCTGGATTTAATCTATTCATAATCCGGCACGCTTTACGATCTTCTCCCCCATGCCCTTGGTAACCAAAACCCTCCAGCTACTTAGAAAACTGGAGCTCATGCCAATGGTCTCGTTAGTGTGATATCTGGTGTAGCCACCAATCAGTCTCGGGGGCAAACCTCCCAGCCATCCTCGGCTGCCACCGTCCCCCATCAAACGACTCCTCTTCCTCCCGCTGAGGTAAATTCGGTGCAAACCTCACAAAAACCTAGCAGGAAAAATAAGAAGAACAAGAAGAAGACGTCTTCTTTGGAAGAGCAGCCGGATAATCAAAATAACCCTAACCAGAAAAATGCTGCCAGAAATGACAAAGGAAAGAATAAAACCATGAAATTTCCTTGCAAAATCTGTGCGGAGGACCACTTGACATACAAATGTCCTCGGTTGCAGGAATGCATCGATTTTATTGCTAACAAGGATTCTGGGCGAACACCTACCATTCTTCACAATCCTTTCCCCAATCAATAGCAGCAACATCAACACATGGTTGACAATCCGCCACAACCCCATCAACGGGGCAATGGTGGTTCGTATCCTTCCGGCGAAGGACCATCTGCCATTTATGGCATTGAGAGTGTTGACCTTCAAAATTGTGCCAAGATTTATGGAAATCCTACCATAGATGCTCAGGAACCTGGAACTAGTTCCAATCTTCCGCCGCCCAACGATTTACATATCGAACATCCTACTGTTGAACCTGTAATTCGTCCCCCCAAAGGGACACTTCGACGCACGACTCATAACACCTATGAACGTGCAGCCCAAAAATACAATATTGTAGAAGATTTGGCGCAGGCACCGTCAGCTATGTCTGCTCTTGAAGTATTACAAACCTGTCCAGCACAAAGGAAAGCATTGCTTTCGGCCATTGGTGGAATAGATACCCAGGATTCCATGCTAGCAATCTTTGATATGGAAAAGGCTAAACCTCGCCTCTCACATCAAATCGCATTCCAGGTGCAGGTTGTGTCGAAAGGGAGACCAATCCAGCGCACTGTCATAGACGAAGGTGCTTCGACCTGCGTTATGTCACAAGCTTGCTGGCTCAATTTAGGTTCTCCTACTCTAACCCCGCCATCGAATTCCCTCAAAGCTTTCGATGGCCACACTTTCCTACCAAAAGGATACCTTGCTAGCTTTCCCATCACTCTGAGTGGGAAAACGGTAAACGTGGACGTTGAAGTCATAGAGCGTCATCTCGACTATAATCTATTGCTCGGTCGCAGTTGGTCTTATGCTATGACCGCCATTGTGTCTTCGGTCTTCCGACTCATCCTATTTCCATTGGATGGGAAAATAGTCACGGTCGATCAGCTATCCTTCTGCACCCCTGATTATGCCACTTTACCAAGTAGCTTTGTACCCCTAATAGGAGGTGTCCCTGACTCTTACGTCAGTATCGGTACCGGTCTTCTGAAGGCATCTTCCCTACTGGGTTGTTTTCCTCTACCGCCGCCACAGATCCCAAACACGGTTGCAATGATATCCACCTTTTCGGATGGCTCTATCGACCCATGGATCATCCCGGAACCTTCAGATATTGATTCCTATGGAGATCAGATGCCTCTTTCGCCGGTTGAGTTGGCTTACCAAGCCATCCAAATCGCATCTGAACCCTCCACTGATATGGTTTCGACCACAGGTACAACCCTCTCTCCCATCACAGTTCTCTCTAAGGATCTCCTCAATGAAGTCTGGCCTACAGACGAAGCTATTCGAGAGATCATGTCATTAGAAGAACGACCTTGGGGAGAGTTTCACCATCGCACTTCGACGATTGATTTGGAGGCGATAAAAACTGAAATCCTGTCTTTCGACCAACCTGAGATAGTTCCCTCCTCTTATACGACTGTTCACACTATCGATTCAGAGGGGAACATGGGTAATCTTTCCAAGACACTGCTCATCGATATCTCGGTCAAAACGGGTATCGTGGAAAATATTCAGATTGGAGCTGACTGCAATCCTGAGGAAATTGCGTCCTTCACATCTCTTTTTAAATAATTCTGCGATGTCTTTGCTTGGTCTTATGACGAAATGCCCGGCATAGATCCTTCTATTGTCGAGCATGAAATCAAGACTTATGACAATGCTAAACCAATTTGGCAATGACTCAGACCTATCCACCCACGCAAAGCAGCTACCATTAAGATTGAGGTAGAAAAAAATTTAAACGCTGGCTTCATCTACCCCGTTCCCTTAACTGAATGGGTTTCCAATCTGGTTCCCGTTGATAAAAAACAAGGCACTATTCGGGTTTGCGTCAATTATCGTGATCTGAACGCCGCTTGTCCCAAATACAATTATCCTACGCCGTTCATTGATCAAATTCTCGACGATTGTGCCAGATGCAAATCTTTTTCCTTCATGGATGGATTCTCGGGATACAACCAGATTGCCATAAAAAAAGACGACTAGCATAAAACTGCTTTCATTTGTCCTTGGGGCATTTTTGCGTATAAAAAACTCCCATTCGGCCTAAAGAATGCTGGAGAAACTTTTCAACGGGCTGTGGACTATGCTTTTCATGACATTTGACATATTGTACAAGCTTACTTGGATGACCTCCCGGCTCATTTCAAGAAGCGACAGGACCACCTAACTCATTTAAGAGAAATTTTTGCTAGGTGCACGTTCTACAATATACGCTTGAATCCTCATAAATGCGTATTTATGGTCGAGTCCGGATGACTGTTAGGTTTCATTGTTTCCAAGCACGGGATTAGGGTTGATCCCGATAAGGTCAAAGCAATTGTTGAATTGCCGGCACCACATTCCATCCTTCAACTCCAAAGCTTGCAAGGGAAGGCAAACTTTTTGTGTCGTTTCATCGTTAACTATGCTGAGATGATGAAAGGATTCATGCGATTATTGAAGAAAGGAACACTATACTTGTGGGATGACCAAGCTCAACGGTCATTTGATGCTTTAAAACATGCACTTGTTTCAGCCCCACTCCTTAGTGCCCCCGATTATTCACGCGACTTTCTCCTCTATCTGGCAGCATCACCATCCTCACTTGGAATGGTTTTGGTTCAAGTACACGATGACGACAGCGAACATGTGATTTACTATTTATCAAAAGGTCTAATCGGACCTGAGTTACGTTATTCACATGTGGAAAAACTCTCTCTAGCGGTAGTTTTCGCCGTCACCCGACTCCGACATTATATATTGCTGCGACAGACTACGGTGATTGCTTTGGAGAATCCCATGCGACATATCTTGTCTAGACAAATTATTGGAGGGAAATATTCCAAATGGATCATCATCCTCCAAAAATTTGATTTGGTTTTCACGGCTGCCAAAGCAAAGAAATCCCTCGTCTTCGCCGAATTATTATCGGACCTTCCCAGAATCGACTCGGCAGAGGTAGCTCATGATCCATTCCCTGATGAATGTGTCTACTTGGTCGACTCTTTGGACCCATGGTATGGAGACATCTTAGTCTACCTACAAACTCAATGCTTCCGCCCAACTCTCATGTCTGATGACCGTCGTCGTATCCGCCACCAAGCAAAGCACTACCTCGTGCTAAACGATACACTATATCGTCGTGGTGTTGATACTATTCTCCGACGTTGTCTCACTATCGATGAGGCAGAACACATTTTGAATGACTGCCACACAGGGGCATGTGGTGGTCATCTTTAGGGCATAGCTACTGCCTAAAAAATATTGTGCGCCAGTTACTGGTGGTCCACTTTGTTTAAAGACTGCATTGCAGCAGTCCAGAAGTGCCATCCATGTCAAATTTTCACAAAGAAAATGCACGCACATCTTACCCCCCTTCACCCGGTAATCTCCGTTGGTCCTTTCGCTAAATGGGGAATTGACTTCGTCACCTGCAATCCCGCTTCGGAAAACGGACACAACTACATCGTGGTTGTAGTTGATTATTTTACGAAATGGGCAGAAGCCCTTCCCACTTTTAAGGCCGATGGCGAAACCGCCGCTCTCTTCCTGTTTAATTAGGTAATCTGTTGGTTCGGTGTACCCCTATCGATTGTCATAGATCATGGATCTCACTTTCAAAATCATATGATGACCGAATTAACATCCATGCTAGGTTTTCGACAAGATCAATCTTCGTCTTATTATCCGGAAGCTAATGGTCAAGTAGAAGCGGTAAATGGCGTCCTCAAAACCATAATTTGTCGATTGGTCGGAAACCATAAAACCACATGGCATCGGAAGTTGTATTCCGCATTATGGGCATACCGAACATCAATTAAAACTGCCACAGGATTCACACCTTTCCAACTTGCTTTCGGCCTGGAGGCAGTACTTCCAATCGAGTGTGAAATCCCATCACTCAAACTTGCCGTTGAACTCCTGCCTGGCACCACCGCCACTGAAGAGCGCTTGCTCTCACTCGATCATTTGGACGAAACTCGTCGAGATGCTACACTAGCACTCGGAGCTCACCAGCACCAATTTAAAGCTCAATACGACAAATCTGTCAAGCCTCGTTCTTTCCAAGAGGGCAATCTCGTTCTACTTTATGATAAAAAACACGACCTCTTGGGGGCAGGAACACTCCAACCATTGTGGCTCGGTCCTTACATCGTTACTAAAGCCCTCTCAAAAGGAGCTTACGAACTCCAGGACTGTAATGGAATTCCACTCGAGGAGCCCTGCAACGAGCTTTATCTGAAGAAGTATTTTGCCTAGTTTCGCACTAGGCATATGCTTTGTAATTTTATGTATATAAGTTTTGCCTATTTTTGTTTTGATGCTTTTGGATTATTTTTTTTTTTAAGGTGTTTTTCTCATGTAATATTTTTCTTTCGCACAGATGTCATCACATTCGTTATCATACGTTGGATATGCAGACGATGCTAGTTGTCACACTAGACACATTGCTTCAGCTACTTGGGTTCTCTATACTCTCGAGTCGGACCTTCTTGGTTCCGGGGGAATCTTCCTGGGTAACGCCACCAATAATGTTGCCAATTACATGTCAGTGATCCAACTCCTCACGGAAGTGGCATCTCGTGACATCTCCGATTTAGTGGTCAGGTTAGATTCCCAACTCATCATTATGCATTTAAACAATCATTACCGTGTCCGCCACCCTGTGTTGCTACGTTATTTTTTACGAGTTCGAATTTTAGAGCGTCAATTTCAAACAATCACATTTGAACACGTTCCTAGAGAATTTAATGCATTAGCCAATTCTTTGGCAAATTATGTGTTAGATTGGCATTTGTCACATTTATTGTAAAAGATTTACTCATGAGTACATATATTTTTATCACATCAAAAAATACATAAAATTTAAAAAAAAAAAATCACCAAAAATATATATACATATACATATGTCATGTACAGTACATAGTACACATCAAAAAGAAAAATCTTCCAAAACTTGGGGTGTTTTACAAAAAATTGGCTACACTAAGCCACGCTCTGATACTAATACATCTACTCCACCAACTAAGCCTGATGCTCATGATAGCATACAACTGCTCTAGCTATCCTCCTCAGAGGGACTAGGTATCTCTCCAGCACACCTACAGTATGCCGCTGCAGACGAACTGGAACCTCCCGCATAGGAAGCGGTGGTATATCCATACTCAAACCCTCCAGGTTCCTCGAGAGTTCATGTAAAACTTGGGTATCATCGTCGTCACTGGCTTCCGCATCCTCTACTGGTGCGCTAGCCCCGGGTAACTGCAGTCCTCGCCGTGCATAGCGAGGGGCCCCAACTGGACAGACAGGTGCCACATCTGTGTCAAGAAAGCAAAAAATTCATGTCAAAACTTAATTTTCACCCCTTTTCAACAAAAAAAATAAAATTACATAAACATTTAAAAGCTAAAAACACAAAAACTTCTTTGAAAAACACTGATCTTTTTTCTTACCATCGGGCCCCCACTGGGTGCCAGGGGGCAAGACTAACTCCGGATTTTCTGTGAAGTTCATCCCTGCATAGGGATAATCCTCAATCATGATTATCTAGGAGTCTAGCCAATCAAAAAACCCGTCATCAAAACAGTGACGGACGGGACCCTCTCCAGTCCGTGGAAGCAAAGTGGCCCACCGAGCCTGCCTTGGCTCACGTGGACCCAATGGTGCTGTAGAGATCCTGGGCGTCATCAGTGGTATCCGCTCCAGTATGAAAGAAACAATCAGTGTTCCGTACCCAAACTCTCTTTGAGTACGAGTCTTGCATGCAGTAAGCTCTGCTCGGACCCGACGGACCACACCGTCACACCAGTCGAAAACCTGAGGCTGCATGAAATCCAAGGCTAGGAGCATCTGAGCCTTGGTGGCCACATGTTGACTCTTGGCACCAGCCAAGCGAACAATCATCCATAGTATAGACCGCAGTGGTCTCAAAGTCACCTGTGCAATAGGTATCCGGTTACTCACAGCCTGGGTGCCACGTATGCAGTGCGGATGGATCAGATCAGTAGTGGAACGAGGGTCAGCTCTAGACCCCGTCAAATTGGGCCTCGCCCCACGATATGATAAACCGGTCAAAAAGTACACGTCATCATTTTCGATGGCGAGCTCATTGCCCCTAATCCGAAAGACATGATGCCATTCGTCCCACTACTGGATCAGCCACCTCAGGAGGTCCTCTTGACCCCTCATCAGTTCTAAACGGGCATACTTGATCAATCCGCACCTCTGGAGAGCCATTAAGCTTGCTGCATCCGTCACCATCTCTCGTTCTTCCCGCTCATGTTCTCTCTCTCGCCAGATACTCATGATTAACAGCTAAACACCTACAAATGCAACATTTTCAACCGATTAAAACTTGCCTGGACCACTTCAAAATGGAAAAATTGAGTTGTTAGAAAACACGGTGCGCCTAACGCTGGCTATAGTACAAAACAGAGTGTTCTAACACGGAACCCCTTCACGGGTTATGCGTTTAACGCGGCTATTGTACTCCTGACCCGCGTTAGGCGCAAATATTTTTCTAGGGCCTCAAAATTTCCTAATTTTGAACCAGTAAAAACTAACAAAATGACAATTAAATGATAGCAGGAGGTTCTAGCTCTTACCTGGATCTCGCGGAATAGAAAACTGTTGCTCGGATTGACGGTAATCGTCAGATGAAATTTTCACCCCTTTTCCACTCCAGAGCTTCTTCACAGCACTCAAAACAGTGAAAATGAAAGTCTTCTGACCTTCTTATAGCAAATTCTGGGGCATGACTCTCTTAAGTTAGTCGGAAAAGTTGTGATTTCTTACTGTACACATGTCGCAACTCTCGAGATTTGGTACTGATGTTTTAATAAGGGATCAAGATTTATGAGCAAACATACTCATGTTTTATCGAGCATTCTTTTTACGGTATTTTTCTTGCTCGTTAATCTGAAAAACCTCGAGTTCTCTTCTTCAAACTCGTTAAACTTATACGAAGTTGGCATCGAGCGTTCTTTTTTGGTCTTTTCTTGCTCGTTAATCCGAAAAACCTAGAGTTTTCTTCTTCAGACTCGTTAAAACTATGGAGAAGTATTGAGCATTCTTTTTAGGAATCTTTTTCTCGCTCATAAAACCGAAAAAATCCCGAGTCGCCTTTGTCAGGCTCGTTAAACTATCAAGACAGAGAACAAGGAGCCATTCTTTTCCTCTTTTTCAAAGCTCTTTAAACAGAAAAAGTAATCGAGTTTTCTCCGTGTGACTCATTAAAATTTCACGGAGGTACCGAGTTTTTCTTTGTTGGAATCGTTAAAATTTCACAAAGAATATTGAGTTTACTTCATCTCCTCGTACTCATAACAAAATGAGGTAGACGTCCATTGAACATAGATTTCTCACTTTTCCGGATTCGATGGACTAACTTACGGAAAATGAACTATTTCGGGCTTACTATTACCGCTTTGTCGTGCTCGGTTATCAAGACATGACAAAGGTACCCCAATGGAGTCATCTTTTATGACATTTTTCAAACTCTCTAAACATGAAAAATTCACCGAGTTTACTCATCTGGACTCGTTAAATCTAATCAGATGGGGCACAAATTTGTCTTTCCTGACATTTTTCAGACTCTCTAAACATGAAAAATTCACCGAGTTTACTCATCTGGACTCGTTAAAACTAATCAGACGGGGAAAAATTTGGACAAAATGGTTACTACCTCTGTTACATTTCAAAAAAGGTCGATTTGGCAACAAAATTCTTGAACGTGGCACTTCCCAGAAAACTCTTTCGCAGTTAGCTAAACCCTACCATCTATGAGTATTAGCCTTCATTTCCCAGTGTCCCTGCACCGGTAAAATCCTAACACACTCTTTGGTGTTCATCACGCTTCAGCTGCCTAGTACCCTGCTAGAGTGCCTTCTATTGTTCAAGCAGATCTCGTTATCTACTGCTCCTGTTATCAACCAAACCGTTCATTATGCCAGAAATTATTTGTCATCTGACGTTCCCATTTACTCTTCCTTATCTCAAATCATAAACAAAATTAGTTGGTTTCTATTTCGTGTTGACTGATGTAGGACGCCTCAGTGCCTACCTTTCAACAGATCACTTCCTATCGACTTCAACATCTTATCTAGGAAGTTGATCCAGAAACCCATCAGTACCCGGATACTTGCAGACATCAGTGGCAAGTAGTCTTTTGTTTGATCAGGGGTCTTCATCATTGGCTCCTGTTCGAATGATTCTACGAGTGTTCGACTTCAACTCATTTTTCACACTCGCTAGATTGTACTGTGAATCTTAGGGACCATCATCATTATCGGTGGCCACCTTCGCGTCTGTTAACAGTTTTCATTATCGACTGGTAATCAGATGATTTCTCACATGTTCGACGACAACTCCTTCATTCACATGTTGAGAAATATGCAGTTTAAGTGAATCGGCAGTCAAGACCTTGGGGAAAGGCTACACCATTAAAGTTGTGTTCCCTCCCCCAAGCTGCGATATTGTTTATGGAGACAGCTTCTTCAGCCTGATCCTGTTATGACAGACACTTCCACATTGTGCCTATTGGTGGACATATTCTTCATATATCTATTCTAGAGAAATCATGTTGTTTAAGCTACTGAGCATGGGACATGCCCGACTCTAGGCAAATACTATATTTTCTGACATATGTTGTTGTTTCAGGTTTTCCTCAGTCTTTCAATCTCTCTATCTCTACACAAATTGTAAATTATTTCAGCCATCGTCTTTGTCTCTGACCTCACACTTTAGGGGGCATCTGTTACAGGTCAAAATACCTCCTCATCAGCTCAGAGGGGAATACAAATATGGAAGGGATACAAAGACCTAAATTAAACCTATTTCTGCCAGGGTAACGCCTATATAGAACAGAACAAGAGCGTTATAACGCAGGCAATCAGTGCATTGGCCGTGTTAGTGGCTAGGGAAATGCTCTGTTTACATTGGAGGGAAGCGTTACCCATGTTTTAAGTTTGAATTGGGAAAAGAGTGCGGAGAATGATTTGAAACTCCGACTTTCCCTCACAAAGGAGTCAGTTCACAAAGGAAACTGCAGAAGCACCCATTCATTATTGGTCATTGCCATATAAGACTGAACTCCAAAAGAGGCAAAAGCATAGAGATCAAAGAAACATCTAATTTTTTTCCATTCCAAACTAGTGGAAAGAGAAGGGCAGCAATGGCCTTCTCCCTCTCCTATAAGAAGGAGCTGAAGGCTCTTAATTGAAGGTCGAAGGATTGCTCAAGGTTCTTGTATACTTGTGGAATAGAGAATAGTGTGACATTGTCAAGGCCAAGAGTCAAAGAGGTTCCTAGAGAGCTTGTTGACTTGGACTTCTTCACTTGAGAGATAAGAGAGATTGAGAGACTAAGGAGGGCTTGGTACAACCGGTGGTTGTAATCCTCCTTCTTTCAAAATCAATAGAACTATGTTCGTTTTGTCCATTCAATGCTTAATATTGTCATTATTGTTTGAACATTTACATAGTATGATATGAATGGCTCAGATGTGTATAATCTAGATGTTTATTGTGTATTTATTTAATTGATAGGATACTTGTTACGTTAGAAATTACGCGGGTGCTTTGACTGATTGCAGGACTAAGATTTGGATCCGGTGAAGAAGGACTCTTGCTTCGCTGCGCAGCGCTCTTTAAGGGACTCCAAGACTATCAAAGAGGTAATTCTCTTTAGGGTAAATTGCTTGGGTTGTTGGTTTTCGAATATCCCTCTCAGGGCTTTCCGGTGCCCGAGGCAGACAGTAAGATTAGCTATGCTGTTCACAAATATGGCATGAGTATGTTCATATTAGCTTGAAATAACTTGAAGGAATACAATAGAGAATTACCTCTTTGACGGTCTTGGAATCCCTTGGAGAGCGCTGTGCAGCAATAGTCAGCGACCTTAGTCTAATAACCATGTTAAGCACTTTCTTTTGTGTTCTAGCAAAGATCCTGGTGGAAATGCGTTGTACATACGAGCCATTCATCATATAAATGTTCAAATGCATTAATGCTAAAAACAGTACACGATTCAAAATTTTTGAGCTGGAGGATTACACTATTGCATCCAAAAGATTCATCTCCGTCATAATCTCAAATATCCTCTCAGAATTCCAAGTCAACAAATGCTCTAGATGCTGACTCTTGGCTTCACAATCACACTATTCTCTTCACAAATTACAGAACTGACGATCCTTCAATTAAGAGCCTTCAGCTCCTTCTTATAGGAGAGGGAGAAAGCCATTGTTGCCCTTCTCTTTCCACTAGTTTGGAATGGAAAGAGCCTTGATATCAAATGCTTTTACTATGGCAATGACCAATGCTTACGCAATTTCCTTTGTGGAGCTGACTTTCACTGAGAAAATAAATTCAAATGTTCACCATGCTTCCCAATTCCAAACTTAAAACGTGCCCTTCCGATGTGCGAGCATTACTTAGCCACTAATGCGCTCTATGATGCATTCTCTTACTGTCTCTGTTCTATAAGCGTTACCACATGCGTTTAATTTAGGTGCCTTGTCAAACTGTCTTCCCCCTGATCTGAAAAGTATAGCTAGTCACCTAATGCACTGATTGCCTGCGTTATAACACTCTTGTTCTGTTCTATATAGGCGTTACCCTGGCAAAAATAGGTTTAATTTAGGTCTTTGTATCCCTTCCATATTTGTCTTCCCCTCTGAGCTGATGAGGAGGTATTTTGACCTGTAACACAAGTCTAACCATGAAAATATATGATCTGAAGTCAAACATGGGAAGACATCGTCTGATCACTAGCCAATGATGTGAGATGTTAACAGACGCAAGAAAAACACCATTGATGTTAATGGTTCTCAAGGCATTATAGTACAATTTTCAAGGCATGAATAGATTATTTGATTTTGAATGCCAAACAAATCTTTCATTCAAAGGTCTAGAAGTGAGAAACCTACCGATGATGTAGCAAGCCCGAAGGTACTGGAAGATGTTTCTAAGTCAACTTCCTATATGATGAACTGATGTCGACATGAAGAAAATTTATTGCGAAGCAAGAGTAATGATTTTGGAGATAAAATGTGACTTGATATAACACTGTTCAAGGATGAATGTCATGAAAATGAAGGTTTATGAGTATTGCAGAAAGATGAGGAATTTCTAGATGACTTCTCTTGAACATATCGATGACACTAAGATGAGTTGGCTGCATTGACCCAAAAACAAAGTGATGATATGATGAACCATAGGTATGATGAATCATCAAGAATATTACCCAACCCAAAAGTCACGGAGATGGAGTGAAAGTGTCATGTTCAAGAGCGACTTGCTAACATAAAGTGTTCTGTTCTTTTTCCCAAATTTTCCCCAGTCATTGTTGACCAATACCTATTTATTGTTTAACAAGCTTGAATAGGGTAACATATGCGTGATCTATAATTTTACCCTCAGGGTGAATCCATCACTATTATAAATGTAATGAGTCTAGCGATAATGAAACTCGATCTTGCCATGATCTAAAAGTCTGTATCGAATTTATGTTTTAACGAGTCTAACGATAGTGAAAACCCAGTCCTTTTTCATGTTTAGAGAGTTTGAAAAAGAGGACAAAAAGAAAACTCCATGAGTCATTTTTCATAAATTTTTCGCTCAAGTCTGAAAAAGTGTAAAATGATACCTGAGAAAACCTCTTAGCCATATTTGACTAAGGTTTTCCTTTTTCGTAAATAATCTATCTTAGCCTGGAAAAGGGTTAAACTTATACTGAGTAGATGTCGTTTCATTTACTTTTACGAGCTCGAAAAGACAAGTGATCGAAAATATTTTCACATTATCAAAGTCCGAAAAGAGCTAAAAGAAGACTCTAGGGGTTCCTTTTTCACAGTTATCAAAGCTCAAAAAAGAGATAAAAGTGTGCTTTAATTCCTTTTTCGTTTTTATCAAATATTGAAAAACAAGGATAAAAGTATGCTTTGTGGTCAAATAATTATTGAATAAGTGTGCACACTAAACTCACTGTATCAGCTGTAAAACCTGTCGAGAAAACCATCAAATGGATTAAAAATACTTGTTTCAAAGCAAAAATGAATAAAAACCATAGTCACAACATTAAATATGATTTAAAATTAATAAAATTTCCTAAATAAAGGAGTTTTTACCATTTCATTTTTACCAGTCCATAGTTACCATTTGAAAATTAGGAGCTCTGAACCAGTTTTTCCCTCGAACTTCAGTGGTTTATTGTGACAGTTTCAGTGGACGATTTCTCTTGTTGTTTGATCCAGGTTGGAGCTATGAACCTTCTCTTTCTTTTAGTATCACTTTTATTGCATTTCATGGAAAGTGTTTAGGGTTTTTATCCTCTTAGGGTAAATATATTACGATTTGAGTGCAACATACCCTTGAATGTCGGAAGGTGCATTGTAGTGCATTGAAATTGAAGGCCATGTGCACTGCAATGTTCTGTCCCTTGACCTGGGGTGTGTTGGGTGCATTTTTAATGTTTCTTTCTTGCTGTGTGCCCAACATTTCCCAAATTTTTTGCATGAAATGGATCCTAATGAAGCTTATGGTTGTGTTTCAGGTATTCATTGGATCAAAATGAAGATTACATGGCGAGAAAGAGAACATGAAGAAAAATATATGATTTCCCTAAACGATTCGAGTATAGTAAGAGCCCTCAGAGATTGTGGGTTGCTTAAATACTTCAGATTGTTAGGGATGGCGTAGAATATGGAACTATTGGAGTTCCTAGTTCATTTATGGGATCCGATATTGCAGTATTTTCATATTGGGGACAAATTTCTCCCAATTTTAGTTAAGGACATTTATTTTCTCACTGGATTATCGAGGTGAGGTTCCCTTATTTCCTTTATAGGATTTTATCTTGGAGGAGAGTCAGTGAGGGATTACATATGCCTACATTTTCATCCAAGTACTAAACCAAGTAAAGATGGGAAAATAAATATCTATGATGTGTGTGATATACCTTTAAGAACCATTCTTTTTACTATCACAAAACTTTCCAGTTCCGCGACACTACATGTTGCAAACAGATCATACATGAAGTATGCACTTGAGTGTTTAGAACCAACAATATTGAACTGGGCTGAAGCAATACTATTTGAGATGAAAGAAAAGCTAACTAAAGCAAAGGGTGGAGGGAATAAGAATTTCAAGCATGGCTCAATCTTGATTTCCTTCATTCTAGAGCGAGTTCCATTTATGCAGCCACAACATGTTACACTGAGTGTATTTGGCCCTAGAGATCCACGGATGCATATATGGGTTGAATTGATGTTTAGACATGCTTTTCAATTGACCATAATATTCTCTACTACGTTATTCGCCTGGTTCAAATGACAGATGGTTGCAATAGATCAGTATGCATACATAGGCATAGATTTCTGCAGAGATCCAGACTTGATTATGCCAGATGGTACTCAATGCGGTGCAATTGGTAAGAAAGTTTTGACCATGTTTTTTGATTTTTTCTAAGGTTTCTACATGTTTTTGTATTTTATTTTTCCCAAGACTAAACTAAATTTTTGATGTACACAGTTGTGGTTCAGGTTCGACCAGTGGGTCAGCCAGAGCAGGGAGTAGGTGAGCCAGTAGAGAGGGTTGTCGGGAGAGAAGTCCTTCATGATTTAGATATGACCAAGACTCTTGCTGAGCTACAACATCATGTAGAGGGATTGACTCTTGGTATTACGGATTGATGGATCAAAGAGTTACCTATGAGGATGAAGTGCCACACTAATGGTTTTCCTAACCATTGGATGGAGTTATTGCGTAGGATAACTAGATTAGTAGCTTGTTATCATGAGCATCACTAGTTTACTTTGACATTTTTTTCATAAATTTTGAGGTCAGATTACCAATGTGCCTTGGGCACAAATTTTTGTAAAAACATATAAAAACCTATCTATTTGTTTTCATTGTTTTCCTATGTTTATTGCACAATCTTATTCAATTATGTGATTTGAATTGAAAATATGTCTTTACATGTGTTGCAAATGTATGTTTAAAACATAATTCGCTAAGGAATAACCTAACGAGTTCAAATTTCTGGAAATGTGTTGATATTGAATGTAATCAAAATGTCTTTCCAAAAGTCGAACTCTTCAGGACATGCGATGTAGTGTTGGGTTTCAGACAGTATAAATGCTAGTAAGTTGTAATACAACAAGTTGTGAGTCTAACCTAATGATGATGCAGTTAATGCCAAATGAAATGGCATCAAAGAGAAGTTCTATCGACGCGCTAACTTAGCGATATTGTTTGATGATCGACCAATACAAATCCCTTGAAAACTCACTAACTCGCCACCTGGAGTGAAAATGGCCCATGCTGCAGAGGATAGGTTTTGCGTACTACGACTAGCACCATCAACGTACCTAATGAATGGTTCCAAAGATTCAGACATATGCGATGAAAGGTAAAGTAGATAGCTAACTTGAAAAAAACTCTAGAAAAAAAAACTAACATAGTAAATGCAAATCAAAAGAATATATACAATATAATACAAAATTTTACTATGCTCAATTAAGCATAGTAAATTTTAAGGTACAACCCATTTCAAGGTTGCACCAATGGAATTACATCATAATCTACTAACTCGTAGGCACCCTTAGCCATAACTCTTTTGACAATATAGGACCATGCCATAGTGGCTCAAATTTTCATGTACCTATCAAATCAGCTTCCTGATCATAAAGTAAGACCAAGTCTCCCTCTGAGAAGATGCGAAGCTTGACATGTTGGTCGTATTGCGCCTTGATTCATCCCTTATGCGCTTCGTTGGCCAATCAGGCTTCATGACATGTTTCATCTAGATGGATGAGGTTAAAAAGACACGCTTCTTAATTAGAGGTGTCAGGTAACAAGTCAACAACGATTATTAATGACGAAATTTCACATTAGATTAGAAAGATAGCTTCTAGACCATACACCAATTGAAATGGGGTAAATCTGGTTGCATTTCTCACTGAGGTTTGATATGCCCACAAAGCCAAGTACAAGATTAAATTCCAATTTCATTTGTGAACTCCTATCATTCGTTGAAGCATTCACTTAAGAATATTGTTAATAGAATCACCTTGTCCATTGGATTATGGACAATAAGGAGTAGAACTATCATGCGACTGCCATAATTTGGCAATCAACTCATTTATCATGTGATTGTGAAAATTCTTACCATGATCTGTAACTATGGCTTTTGGTACACCAAACCGTGAGATGACATGATTAAAAAATAACAATGCAACTATTTCGCATGCGTCATTGAATGTAGGCATCACTTCAGCCCACTTGGTAAAGTAGTCGACTGTGACAATAATGTAACCATGCCACTTGGACGAATGAGGGTTGCAGGTCATGAATTCAATGCCGCATTTTGAAAATGGTCTCACAATGATGACATGATGCATTAGTGCTTGCGCCATGTTGATTTTACGATCAAATGTCTAGCATGCATGACAAATTATGACCGCGAGGATGCAGTTGCAAAATATGGTAGGCCAAAAGTAACTGGCACAAAGATCTTCAGTGCAGTACCATATCTAGACAAGTGTCCACCACAAGCTCCAACATGACAATCATTTAGAACTTTCTTTTCTTCCTCATGAGTGAGGCACCTCCTTAAAATCGTATCGACACCATGACGATAAAGTATATCGTCGACGATCAGATAATCTTTTAATTGGTATCAAATATGTTAGTGTTGAGAGTGAGAGGTATTGGGCTGGAAAGTTTGGGTTTGGAGATAAATGATAAAATCCCCATACCAAGGGTCAGATGACCCGATCAGAAACAGAGAATCATCTAGAATTGATGGTTCTGATGTAGTATCAGTACTATCAAAGGGTAGGTCACAGAGAAGCTCAACGAAAACTAAATATGTATTTGAATTGCGTAATGTTCCCAATTTTTAGCCTCAAGCTAAAAAGAACATTATAGTTAGCAGTATTTTATTTAGTTAAATAAAATGGGTAAGGAGGCCCCATAATACTTGACAAGGAAGAATAAACACTCCTCATGTGAAAGGAGGAAGAATAAAGCAGCTAATTTGAGCACCACATGATGTGAACATGATTGGATCGTGCTTGATCTAGTCATTTTGACCAAAGTCAACTAAGCTGTCTAGATACATTGAACCTTTTTGGATAGCGTAGTTTTAGTGGAGGCTCCAATTGCATGAGCTAGGTGGAAAGTGTGGATGGGACCCATGGTGAGAGGAGTTCATTTGCTTTATAAGGAGGAGATGGCATCCCATTTTCATTATGCATTATCTTATTATTTTCGTTGGGTTTGCAAAGACTTGCATCCCCGAGTTGTTTAGCAGGTTTGTAGTGTTCTTGAACCGAAGGGTGTTCTTGGTCGGGAATCCCTACCTCATCCTCAATGAAGGAGAGGGTTTGAGCTTCATTTTTTCATTCTGGAATTTTTCCAAGCTTACTCCTTCAGCTACAACGTTATTCTATTGGGAAAAAAACGTTGAGTTGTTGGGGGCAGCAACAGAGGAACTCATAGAGTCATTATTTGGCTTGCTCTTCGGTGGAGATCTTGTATATTATTTGGAGGAGAAGAAAAGGAGACTCTTGGGCATCATTTTAGATATTTTTCACCAGGACAATCATTCACCATCTCTCACAGCGCATTCTAGGGCTGGAACTGCATTATTTTATGCAGGCAGTTGCTGGGAGGGTCATTTGAGCTTATCAAGAGGAGTGTTTTTGAGTAAAAGGGGATAATCCCTTTGCTTGAGAACATTATTAGAGGAGGGAATGAGTATTAAATATCTTCTATAGCCTCATTCTCATTTTGATTCAGTTGCAGTGAGAATTTATTTGTCACATTTGTACTTTCTCCGACATTTCTAGCAATCTCTCCTAGATTGGCTAGAAATCTTGTATTAGAGCCCATTATTCTATTATTGGGAATTTATTTGTATGTATAAACCATATTGCATGTATTTAAATCTACAGAAGCAGCTATTGTCATAGAGACAGCGCAGTTACTACTTTCCGACATTTTGTGCAGTTGCTGCATCTCTTGTATTTCATGTGTTAATCCTTGGAGATTGATTCCCATTGCATGAGGGGTTTATTCCTCATGATATTTCTATATATTTCTACTGAGATATTAATAGAAATTTTGGCTGCATAATATTCCATCTTATGACATATTCATATTTGCAGAGTTTCATGGTTGTGTTCATGTATTGTTGTAGGCTCTCTATTTGAGCAGTTTCCTAAGGGACCTAGTTTGGGGAGATCTGAATAACCCATATAGGGTCATTTATTTTGGCTCAAATTCTGGAAGTAAAGTGTTTTATGAGTTAACAAGGGGATCAAAGCCTCCTTTCAGCTTATTTTTATATTAGCTTCTTTATATAGCGTCCTTGAGGACCATATTGCAGAAATTCTCGAAAAAGGAACATTACAAATTGGATCTGATGAATTCCAAATCAAATTCCTAAAAAATGATGATCCATTTTGAATATTTTCCCCCCAAAAATTGACATGACAGAATTTATGTCATGGGGTTGCAATCCAAAATGACAATGGACTTCTAGAGAAGGATATAATGGCTAAATCTTTGGATAGCTTGAACGACTGCCAATGCGAGCTTTTTGATGTATGAATACTTAGCTTTCGTATCATTGAGATTACGACTCAAATAATATATCAGAAATTCTATCCCATCTTCTTCTAGGATAAATACCATAGCAATGATCGTATGTGTCATGGTGATATATAATAAATAATCACTCTAATAATTGGGGGGATACATTAATGATGCTCGGATTAGTGTATCCTTGACAACATCAAAAGAAGCTTGCACGAAATTATCCCAATTGAAGGGAATCACCTTTTTCAAGAGATGAGTAAATCCTTTAGCCATTTTGGCATATTTGGGTATGAACCTCCTTAGGAAGTTAGCCTTTCCTTGAATTTTCTGTAACTGAAGTAAATCTGATGGCACAAGAAAATCAAGAATGGCCTGGACCTTCAGAGGGTTGATTTGAATTCCATCTTTTGAGATGAAGAATCCAAGAAAATGAACATAACCAACACAAAACACACATTTGTGTGGATTGAGCTTTATTTTTTAGTGTCGGCAGCGTAAAAATATAGCTCTCAAATGTATTGGGTGATCATTCCATTTTCATGAATGTTCTGGTAAATTTTCTAGATAAGGTTGAACAATGTGCTTGATGTCATTGAAAGCATAATCCATTGCTCTCTGAAATGTTTCCCCAACGTTCTTTAAACCAAATGGGAGTTTAGAATAAGTGGATGTGCCCCAGGGATAGATGAATGCTATATTATATTGGTCATTTGGGTGGATATTGATTTGATTGTAACCGGAGAATCCATCCCTCAATGAAAATATTTCACACCCAACACATTCATCAATAATCCAGTTGATAAAGGGAGTAGGATAGTTGTCTTTTGGACAAGAAAGATTGACATCCTGATAATTGACACACACTTTGATTGTCCCTTGTTTCTTCACGATGGGAATAATGTTGGAAACCCAATCAGTAATGGAATAGGGTAAATGAAACCAAGACTGAAAATTTTTTCAACTTCTAATTTAATGGTAGTAGCCTTCTTTAGATGAACAGGACGAAGGCATTGAAATACCGGTCTAACATCAGGGTACATTTTAATTGTGTGTTCAACGATACTAGTATCTATGTCTGATATTTCCTCATAAGACCAAGAAAATATATCTCATAATTCATGAAAAAGAGAGCAATAAGTTTTGAGTTTTGATGGAGAACAAGACACACAAACATGAATATTTTCTACAACTTCGAGTTTAGTTGAATTATCGATAGAAATTGTTTATTGAATATTTGATAAATTTCACTTGGATTTGATAGCATTAATTTGGATAGAATTCGAAAATAAAGTATTGATCGAAGGGTGATATATTTCAGTAAGATTATATTCTTCGTAATTTTGAAGATGGGAATGATGATGGTGATCTTCCCATGGTTCTCCTTCTGGAATCATGGATTCCAGAATGCCCTCATCAGTCAAGAAAGTGGATGAAAAAGGATCAGATGGAGTACCAAAATATAATGAATGATCGACCCAAATAATCAGCGACGATGAATTAGGATTTTCCACCCAAGCCATGTAGATTGATTGTTATGATAGCTAAATTGGGTTGGGTGGTAGGGATTCATCCATCGTAACAACTTTAGAATTATTGGTAATCGTCCTTAAGTCATATGAAGTGGAATATATCGTGCAACAAGCCTCTGTTCTTGTATTTTTTGCTGATGTCTCATGGTAAGACCTGGTATTGCACCAATAATGCTGCAACTCCCAGGGGTTGGCCTACTTTAATTTATCAACCCAGGGTTCGTACAAACTTGGAGGTGACAGTGCTATATACACATCAGATGCATTTTGTTCATGTCATCCTCTTCCACTTTACAAAAGGGTGTTATTTCTAAGGTTTCTCAGTGAAGTCTGTCACAATTCATTGAAAATAATTTAAATTCCAGAAAGGAAATGACAGAAGGAAACTAAATTAAATTGCAGAAAAAAATGACAAGAATGAAACTGATTTAAGTTTCAGAAAAGGAAATGAATGAAAAGAACTAAGCTATTTTATTAAAAAGGAATGGCAGGACTGAAACTAATTCTAAACCATAGTTAGCTTGGCCAAATGGCTAAATGCATTCTACTTATCCTATGATCTATCTACCATGCTCTTATTCATGCAACTAAACTATCCATGACTTAATTCTAACTAAAAAGAGTTAATTTACAGCTTGGAGGAAGAAAAAGGGAAAAATTGGTTAATGGAGGGCTTAGCACATGAAATAAGGTTTGGAAGTAGAATGAGAGGGTTAAAAACTTAGAAAACTTGATTATAATGCGAGAAATGACTTTGGAGCGGAGATAATTGGAAAAGTCTTAGAAGCGGGAAGAGAGGGTTTAAAACCTTATGAAAACTTATTATAGCGCAAGAAATGGCTTTGGAGAAGAAAGAACTCAAGAGCGACGTGGTGGAATGCGATGGAGATAAAAGTTGCAATGTGCGATGTTGCAATATCAACTTTGAAATTTTAAATGGATAGTAGTAAGGAATTAATGGAATGAACTAAGACGTGCGACGTGCGATGTGCACTGCGGTAAAGGTTGCGGGCTACGATTTGCGATGTGGTAAGAACTGCGGGATGCGATTTGCGATACCACAAATGAAAGAATGAGAGGTAAGCGTTAAGGGTAGGATCTAAAGGATGCGACGTGCGATTGACATGGTAGTGGGACCGACAGTAGGGTGAGCATGAATTATCACAATCACCCAGAACAATGGTAAGTGTTTAAGGGTGAAAGGTAAATGTTACGAAGTGTGATTTACGATTTTGCAAGATCGTAATCCCAAAGAGTGAGCAGTGAGTGTTAAGGATAAGATATAAAGGATGCGAAGTGGGATTTACATGGCAGTGGGACCGAGGAGCAAAGGAAGAGGTCCAGTTTTTGGTGGTTTGGAATGGTTTTTCATGTGTTTTTCATAAAAAGGGTAGGCAAACATGAATGGAGGAAACAAAGAAATAAGATTGAAGGGCTTAAGGGCATTCAAAAAAAAGGTAAGTGCAACATTAAAGTGAGAAGTAAAGGAGGGAAATGGAAGCGTAAGAGTAGTTCTCAAAAGTGAAGCACACCTGTAGATTTATGCACGAGGAAACAAACCAAAATGCGGGGTGAAATAGTGAAGGAAAAGCTTGGACTTAGTAAATACAAATTCTTCCCCTAAATAAAAAACAAAGCAATTTTGGCATGTGGGAAGGTCTACCCTACTCGAACTCTATTGAAAGAGATGAGAGGGGAGAGTCTTGACCACAATTTTGGAGTTTTTCCTCTATTTCACTATGCACAAGAAATTGAAACTACAACAACACAAAAATTAAATAGTAATGAAACTTATGAGAAGCATATCTAACTTAAATGGTAGAAGCAAAACTAGCTAAATGACAGAAAGGAAAATATAGTAACAATAGAGAAGCTAAGGAACATGGATTGGGCCCTAACCCACGAGCCTAGCCCTCTGAACTTAAATCAATCAAATGAAATCACTCTACTCATTTCATAAACAAATAAATGCATACATCTCTGAAAGTTTCAATCCTTGAATAAAACAAAAAGCTTCAATAGTTCATAACAATAATCTTGAATGGAATCGAGACTAGGATAGACTAACTAAAAAAAAAAACCCTTTCCTTACTCTAGCTCTAATCTACTTATTCTACAGGGCAACAACCAATAGCTCCCTTCAAAAATGGTGATTGAGTCCACTTTGACTCCAAGTAAAAATAGATTGAGCACCCTTCATCTTCAGTTGCTTGGCTACCTCTTGGAATTTGAATTGCTGGAGACTCCAAGTGAAGTATGGCTTGAGTGCACTTGGTCTTGATTTTCTTGGATACTTCTGAAATTCAAATTGCTAGAGGGGGATCTCATGAGGATCCTTTGGCTACCTTTGAGAGTTAAGGAGGGAAAACAATCCCCTTGAATCTCTCCAAGATTTCTCCCTAATTTCCTGATGTTGTGCTCATTTATTCTCCAATCCTGATCTTCCAGTGGAAGGGAGAAAGTCCCTAAATCATCTCCTTCTCTAAATCTATATAATATGCCAAATATTCTCACAATATTCTACAGAAAAAACCAACATTAGGAAAAAATATGCAACTACCTTTAATCCTTCCTAGGAACATATTAAAGCATAAGAAAACATTATTAAGTGCAGAAGGAGAGATTTAATATATCCTTTTATGTGCATAAGGAAGGTAGATGGGCCTTATTTTATGTATAATTTAGAGGCCCATCAACGACAGTAATGAAAAGGTGCACATTAGGGAAGAATCCTTTAAGATTCCTACACCAATGTTTTGAAGTGCAGCTGGGGTGTGTGAACTAACGGAATGCTTCCAGATACCTGAGAACTAGAGGCAAAGAAGGAGAGTTGATTGATGACTGTGATAACACCTTTATGAGGAAAGCTAAAATAAGTAGATACGATCACAGTCATAGCATATACCCATGGCCTTCTGAGTAAAATGTTCTAGTCAAGGGGTCTGTCAACGACATCAACTTCAACAGTTACAATTCCCCCCCTATTTCGACATGCAGGTTATTGATGATACCGCAAGGCTTCTATGTACGATTGTCAAAATCTTTCAGCATCGTAGGTGATTGAGATAGGCGTAGTGAGCCAAGTGAATTCCATCAGTTTAGAGAGATAATGAAAGTATATTCTCCCTCATCAATAATAGTATGATGAACGAGGTGATTGAGAACATTTATTTGGATGGAGAATTCCAATTTTGTTGGTAATTGTGGCACATAGCCCGTATGATTAAAGACTACAAGATTGAAATCTATCGCTTCGATTCCACCAATTGCTGACAACAAAGCCTATTTCTGGGAGGGAAAATTTTGAAGTACCTCAAGCGTTGACACAGGTGAAGGTGATTGAGCCAAATCTTCAACTATATTATAATTTTGAGCAGCTCGGGCTCGAGGATTTAATGTTGATTTATGGACGACTCCCTTAGGTGGCTTTATTGTTAGCTCTGGAATTGCATTTGGAGGAATTGATTTAGTAGACAAATTCATGGTCAAGGTAGTAGGTTGATAAGTAGAATAACTACCGTAATATTTATTTCGTGTAGACAACAAAACATTAGTGTTTGTATTTGTGACAGATAGCATAAGCACTTGGGAACTAGAAGTGGGATATGTAGAAACCATGTTTGTGTCTCAATTCGGAAATGGATTTTTCAACACAACAGATGCAGTCGAGGGCTTAAGATATTTTGAGACTTCGACGCGGTGAGGACAATATTGAACAAAGTGCTCCTCATTACATATCAGGAAAGAGTAATGAGGTTTCCAATTATTTCCATATTTTTGATCAGATGATGATTGTTGGGGGGTTTTTCTTTGATTTCCCCTTTATTTTGCTTTTGGGTTGCTTGTCACTTTTGCCTTTGTCAGATGAAACAAAATGAATTTCAGAAGAAGGTGTAGGATCAGATGCAGTAGAGTGTTGAGTGCATGTAGTACCGATCATACCTTCTTTGGCATGAGAGTCCTTAGATGGAGGAGGAATAGTAAAATTAGATCATGGCACGTTTGGAATTTTCTCATAGAGCGTGGAAGACATAGTATAAATCAAATATAAGTACTGGGCGCAAGCAATGACCTAGTCTTCATTGACTACGCTACCTTTAGATACATCCTCGATGATAGATGGAAACAAGGACTTAATAAACCACTTAGCGAGGATCTGATCAGAAACAAATGTTTTAACCATTCTAGGATGATGATGCCACTCATGAATATGATCAGAAATGTGAGTAGCAAGTTTGTTTAAAATTGGTCAGAAAAATCGTTCTAGTTTCATATCATATGGGTAACTGGAATTGGGTCAAAAAGGTAGTAGCTAAGGTAGTGAAATTATCAAATGAAGCTTGTGGTAGTTCAATGTACCATTTTGCATCCAGACCAGTGAGCATACACTAGAAAAGACGTAGTCGAACAGAGTCATCATTTAAGGAGTTGGACGAGCACCACAAATGATAAGTCATAACATGCATTGACGGGTCTCTAGGGTTTCCATTGAATTTAGGAGTGTCAGAGGGTAATCTATGTGGTATCACCAGCCACCAAGGATAATAGCTGATGGGATCATTGGTAAGATGGTTTAAATAAGGTAATTCTAAAGTTACAACAAAGGGAAACTATCAATTTAAGTCAGGTTAGGAATAACCAGGATATGATCGAATTCCTTGGGCAACAATCCTTTGAGCACTAGCAGAAGGAATTTGTTGCTGGTAACCCAGATATGGGTTGTTTTGATGACCAAATTCTTGAGGATTCTGTTAACCAAAACTCGGGTAAGCTATTTGTTGTTAGAATGATTGTTGTGGAATTTTTGGTTGTGGCTGCCAAGGTGACTGCCCACCAATATTTTAGCCCAAACTAGAATAGTTTGGACTCAGTTGTGAATAGGTAAGACCCAGTTTTGCCTATGACATCCCATAAAAGGGTAATCCATCCTGTGAATGAAATATTTAGGATAGAGGTGTTTGTTGTAAACCAACCAAAGGAGTTGGAGTCTGAGGGCCCAAAAATTTAGGGTAATGGGTTGAAGGACCTGCCTAAGATGGTTGAGGTACAACAATTTAAGCCTGTGTTACACAACATTTTGTCACCGTCCCTGCAATCCCTAGCCTCACATATCAGAGGGTCTTTCCCGTGACCTGTGGTTAAACTTGATAAGCCACAGATCTCTTCCTTTAGGTAGTGGTTTTTACCTCCCATGGAACATTATTTGAAGATAGGACTCCCCTCCATGATTATAGGGATTCTAACCTCTCCCTCTTCCTCTATATAAACAGGTCTCCTCCCTTTACAAAAGCTAGCTGAACATATAGCCAAGAAGCTGAACTTGGAGAAGAGATACTATAGCTGAGTAATCACTATCGAGAAGGTAGAACCAAGGAGAATTCTGTAGAGAGAGCCCCGTCTGAATTCCTAACGAGAATTTTTGAGACACACTTCGTTGGAACCCTGTTGGAGGAGACCGCAACGTCAAAGCTTGGTTGTACTCTTCCTTCCTTTCATTAATATACTCGACTATGGTATTGGTTCCATCATTGAGTTATGTTTATCTGATGCAATTGATTTAGTCTTCTTCGACTGACTGATAGTTACGAATGTGAAATAATATGTTGTATATCGTCTTTGTTTCTTGTGTATGTGCAGGTATCTGAGCGTGAGAACGAGAAGATTGTGATTTTTCAAACCAGGAGCGAGAGGCAGCCACTCTTTCTGATGAAACAACAACATAGGACCTCTAGTAAGTTATCTATCGAGTCTCCATCCATTTGTTAACTAGGAATCGATGTTATAGTGTGTCGTGTTTGTGGCTAGACCCACTCTAGGGCTAGTGGGATCGCCTTTGTCTGCAGAGGGGATTTACCTCACCAACAAATTGGCGAATTCATTGGGGATCAGTGCGAGTTTGTATTTCGTCCATTGGGTCTTCTTCTTGGTCTTTTCTTGCTTAGCTTTCCTTTTTTGGTTATTTTTGCTAAGTCTAAGACCCCTATTCAGACTTAGAGGATCAGATCTGACCTCTGTTTTTCCAAAATTTTATTTTTTCTATGGTTGGCTTGATTGGCACAATTTCCATTCTGACAGTCGTGCCCACTGGCACTTGTTGCTATTTTAGCACCCGCGCCATCCCCTGTCTGGCACTGATTACAGCCAGACAATCATGCCATTTCCTGTAGGTTTTAGAGTTTGAACTGTTTTGGAGTTTTTGGTCAGTACTTGTCTCTCTGGGTGTTTTCTTGGCTTGTTTTGAGTGCTTTGGGATTGTTTGTGACTGTTAGCAGCCTCCTTCCTTCGGTTGTTTGTCCATTTCTTGTCAGCATCATAGCCTTAGGGTTTTCTAGTGCTTTGGTATGCTGAGCCTCCTATAGGAGCTTTGGTATTTTGTTTCACAGCCACCTTCATTCTTTGTTTGATTGCATTCATCTCTCTTGATCTGTTTGAGTGATTGCATTTGGTGGAATGAGTCTTGAATGAGTCTTGCCTCTTTCATCTAGTTGTGCTTCTTGTCACTCCAAGCATAGCTCACATTGCGTGTATGGGTCTGTCCCGACATATTTCTTCAATTTGGGAGATTGCTGCATTTGTTTGAGTTTGTGTTTTGTTTTCTTTGAGTTCGTTGAATTGTTTCATTTCGACTATCGCATTAACATTCTCGAACTAGTGTGAAGGTTTATTTTTCATGTCATTTAGTGCACTCTTTGCTCTATTACATTGAAAAAAAAAATAAAAAAAATTGTGCTTGCATTCTTACTTGCATTGTGGAATTGGAAAATCTTTCGCATAACTAGCATTGGGCATTTTAGGAAAGATTTTTCATTTTCATTAGCTTGCATCAGGTACTGTAGTGGATGCTTCTGTGTGTTCTTATTATTTGATATCGCTTGAAAAATCCTAAAATTTCTTGTAGATATCTTTTTATCGAATGAAATGGTACTTTATGGCATGTTGCTTGCATTTAGGGATTTGTGAGATCCCACATTCGGTAGGACCTTGGAATTGAAACATAAATATAAGATCAACTTAAAATTTATTCAATTAACCTAAGGCAACATTGAAACTTAATGTAAAATTTAGTGGTCTAAGTTAGAGACGTGTTTCGGCGTCTTTAAACCTAGCAGTTGACGCTCTCCATCTGGCTTCAAACAACACTAGTACGAACTTGCGCTCCTCGTACCGTCGAGTATATAAAGGGAGACCCCTCTAGGTTGCAATCCTTTTATCTGTAGGAAGCCGAGTCTGCCGCATTGTAGTCATGATACACCGAACACAGCATTCGAGGAGACTACTTGCACGTATGTCAAGTCCTTGGTTGATTTTTATTTCATTTTATGACCAAGGTGTATATGGCAGTTAATGGGAACCTAGTACACCCTTTTACCTAGAATACCTAAGGAGTCATTTTTGATCTTTACTGACTCCATAAATTTGAAAATATCATTGAGCACTTGTCTTTTCACGCTCGTTTCAAACTGAAAGAGACTAGAGTCGTCTTTGACTATTGATTGAATCTTAAAACATGAAACAACAAATGTTTGGTTTCAATGTGGTAAAATAAACTACCTATGATTACACGCTCATTAAAGTTTTATTACTTGGCCTATCTTTGTTTGCCTTGGTTTTGATCCAAGAGTCTCCATTTCCGATCTTTTTCCCTTTTCTAGTGTGCTACAGTCACAGTGGCAGAACCATCGATTTCGTCTACTGGTAGTCCTTTCTCAGACGATTCATCTAAAACTTTTCAGAACTCTAGGTCTGTCAAGCTTCAACAGCCTATCATCCTGTCAGAGTACCCCTTTGGGGAACTATTTGAGTTCCATTGGCCTCTTTCAAACTCTTGGTTTGGGTTTGGGGTTGGGGAACATTTCCCCCCTCTTACATCAGGATCACCATTTTTGGCTGTTATCATACGTCCTAGCCCCCGTAGTCTTTTGCAAGATATCATAGTGGATTCAGACATGGACTTGTCTGGTCCTAATGGCAGTGAGGGTATTCCAGTTTCTGATGAAGAATATAAAAATTTTCCTGGAAGACATCCATCAAGAGCCTGCTCAATCTTCACCATCAATGTCGCCTCCAACTGGATATAGGCCTTTGGGTCATATTATAGCTGGTATTGCCTCTATGGAAATATAAACTCCGTCAAGGGGGTTGGTTCTCCTGTCATTAGGGATGTCACTGATGACACCTATATCGTCAACGCCTTTTGTTACGTTTTTCCCCACTAGGCCTACTGTCTGTGTGGCTGCATCGGCACCGGTCGTCACCACTCAACCGTCAGGAGTTTCAACTTCGGTAGAGACTTCGATTGCCATGGCCATCCCTGACGGCCTTTCTTTTGAGGAGTATCATCTAGCTATTCAGCAGAAAAGCTCCCAGATTAATCAGTCCCCTCAGGATCCTAATCATCCTTATTTTTCTCATTATGGTGCAGATGGTACTTTGATTTATTCACTTTTGTTTCAATATGATGAGCACGAAAAACCTATCTATTTACCTGCTCCTGAGGCTTATAAGTTCATTAATAGTTTTATACCTACCTTTCCTGGGCAACCTTCTAACCAACAAGGACAACCATTTCAGGGACAACCTTCGGTTCAGTAAGGGTATGCTTTCGACCTACAAGGACAACCCTTTCAGGGACAACCTTCGGCCCAACAAGGATATGCGTACAACCCACAAGGGAAACCATTACAGGGACAACCTTCGGTCCAGTAGGGATTCTTTTACGGCCCACAAGGGTAGCCTTACAATCCTTAAGGTCAACCTTTACTAGCTCAACCTGTGATCCAGCCAGGTCAACCTCAAGGACCAGCTGGGAAACCGGTATATCAACCCAGACCTTCATACTGTCCTAGGGGGCAGATCCATCCATCCCAACCTTTGGTGCAACCAGAACAGCCATATTTTCCGATTGGTCCAAATGTTACACAGCCAGGGCCACCTTATGGTTCAACCTGGTTATCAGGCACAACCTGGCCCACCTCAACCATCAGGCCAACCTGCTCAACCTAGGCAACCTAGTGGCCCTCATCAATCAGATCAACCTATTCAACCGGGACAACCTGCACAAACAGTTCACCCTGCTCAGCCACCGCTCTATTCTATGCCACAGTCGAATCAACCTGTGCGCCCAACCTATCCAGCTCAGCAGGGCCCCACTTATCAACAACTCATTTGACCTCAAGGCAGTTATTACCCTCAAGGTCAATATCGACCGGTATATAACCTGCCTCAAGGTTCTGCCTATTACCCTCAATCGCTAGGCTATATTTACACTCCACAGAAAAATCCTTATGCTGCTCAATCGGGACCCTCATATACTCAAAATCAGTATCCTGGTCTTCAACCCCCGTATCCTGGTCCTCAGCTGCCATATCAATCGAATTATCCAGCTTATACCCCTTATGGTCTGAATCCTCTGGGACATAACTAATGGGGGTAGAGTTATACTCAACCAGGATGGAGTATGGGTACGGGTCCTTATCGAGGACCTGCTATGCCTTTTAACCCGCAATTACCTTTTCTTGCCATGTTGGAGTTACTAGATGTGTCCAAATTAACAAATGATCCCATTCTTCATAATCGTTATTGGCCTCTGGTTCCAATGAAGGTTCCTAGTGATTGTCCCAAGTTTGAGGGCAAATCTGGAGAAGACCCCCAAGCACACGTCATGACATACCATTTACGGTGTTCTTCCAATTCTTGGGTAGATGACTTTGTTCGACTCTGTCTCTTCCAGCGCACTCTTACCGGAGTTTCTACTAAGTGTTACATCGAACTACCTTGTGGTATCTTTCAAGATTTCAACACTCTCGCTATGGAATTCCTTACCCATTTCCAGTTGCCGGTTCGTTACGAAGCCGGGAAGCATCTCCTAACATCCTTGAAACAGGACCGGGCTACCCATATCTCGGACCACATTCATGAATGGAGACGGCGTCATCGCCTAATCAAGTTCAAAATTCTTGATCAACTTCTTACTCATTGGTTTACTACCTCTTTTGTCAATCAGATTTCGAAAGACATCGCCATGGGGCATGTGTAACCGAGGAACAAGCGATTGCTCGTGCCTAGTACCTTGATTTAGTGTACTCCCAATTGGGCATTATGTATGACATCTTAACTGAGGCTTGTTGGCCGGATAAATCATTCTTGCAGACAAGACCGATCTCCCTAGTGTCAGAAGACAATCTAGCAACAAACGAATAACTAAGTTTGTCTTTCTCTAAATATATTTGTTTTAGAAATAAATGTTATAAAGGTGTCGATCCTACCTTAGATCCAAATGCTTATTTGCAGTCGTAGTGCTTCCGTCGCATCAAAATCCTTCCGTCGCAACAAGAGATCTTCCGTCACAAAAAGAGTTCTTTCGTCGACCTGCAATCACAAACAAGCAAATATTAAATAGCACCTGTATAACAAATAATCATAAAACATACCTATCATAGTGATCAAGGAATCTATGAAATAAACGATCAAACGACAGCTTATTGAAATAAACAATCGAACGAAAATTTATTGAGAAAAACAGAACTTGATTGTATTAATCTTAAAATATACAGAAGAACCTTACAACCTTAGCCTTGATGTTCGAAAGGCCTTCTCGGGGTCCGAAGCAGGAGTCTCCTCTACTTTGATAAGTCTTGCACTCTTCCTCCAGGAGCATAAAGAGGTATGTGATCTTTCCTCTCAAAAGCTCAGCAGAAAGAAGTCTAAATCTTAACAGCACTTCAACTCAAAAATCTTCCCTTTCACCCCCCTTTTTGAGGCTACCCAATGCCTCCTTTTATAGAGCAGATGAGGAGGTTAGGATTCCACCTTTAAAGGGATAGAACCCTCCTTCAAATGGATAGGCTCCTCACATCAAGGGATTAGTTCCTTAAGGTGTGGGATACATGTACCTTACTAAAGCGTACTCATCCCCAAAAAATCTCATCTAGAACCTTCTAGAATTGACCAAAATTCAACTTTTTCAGTTTAATTTCGCGTTTTTTTTAATTTTACAGGAGCTCCGTAGGCATAACACTGGAAAAATGCGTTCTAGAACGTATTTCCTCTTCACATTACCTGCGTATCCTAGCTAGGAACATAGGTAGGCTTCATGTTACCTGCGTACCCAAGGTTTTTGAGATTTTTAGGGTTTTTTTCTCCAGTTTTAGGGCTTGGAATGAGGAACAAAGGTTGTAAGACTTGCAGAGGAGGTAAGTATGAGTGTCAATGAGCTCATACAGTCAGTAGAATGTCAGGGTGAAATTTTTTAGTGTAGCAAGGCTCCATGACCTGGGACCTCTAAAATGCTGGCTACCCCACCAGTCGACGACGTTATTGGTTCCGTGTCTCATACTTCATGCAAGTCTTCCAATGGGAAGCAGAAATAAAATTCTTCCAATAATTCTGCTCCTCAGGCTACCCCTGATTCTGGTAAAACCTCGGAGGTCAATGCCATTTAGGCCAATCCTATGGACAAGACATCCAATGGGAGAAAGAAGGGCAAGGCCAAGGCCAAAGCTGATGCCCTGAAACCAGAATCGTCTAAACCTCGTGTTGATGATGGTTCATAGCGAAAGCCGAATTATCCCTGTATGATTTGTGATGAGGAACACTACACTAAGGGTTGTCCTAAACGATCCAAGGTTAGTCAACTGCTAAAAGGCACTAAGGGAACTCTAGCGGTCCTTAAAGAACCTTTCCCATCTCAGCAAACCCAGATGGTTGAGAAACCTCTGCCATATACATCATTTTGCTTTCAAGTATTTATGATGAATGGTTTTGCACCCGTTTCCATCGCTACTTGGTCAAAGGATTATGATGGATCACGCTAGGCAGTTGGGAAAGAGGTCGTTGATGGTCCTCCTCCCCCACCTGCCTCTGGTCCTCTTAAGATTGAAAGGCCCAGTGATGAACCCATTGTACGACCACCTTCTAAAGGTGTTCTCCAGAAATATTCTTATAATCCTAATGCACATGCTACTCAGCATTACAGTATTATTGAGGACTTATCACACGCGCCATCCGTGATTTCTGCGTTAGAAGTGCTCCAAAGTTGTCCATCTCAACGGAAAGCGTTATTATCTACAATCGGCGGGATTGACCCTACTAATTCTAGCCTTCTCTCTTTCGACTTAGAGAATTTCGTCCCCTAACTTCCGCACCAGATTGCGCTTGTCATGCAAGTCAGCATTAACGGTCTCAATATCCATAGAGCCATTGTGGATGAGGGTGCATCTACCTGCATCATGTCATCTGCTTGCTGGAAGGCTATCGACTCTCTAGCGCTGACTTCGTCACCCAATTCCCTTGAGGCATTTGATGGAAGGGAATCGAAACCATTGGGTGTTCTCACTAGCTTTCCGATCATGCTGCAAGGAAATATGGTCAACGTTGAAGTAGAAGTCATTGATGCCAAACTCAATTACAATCTTCTACTCGGTTGCAGTTGGACTCATGCTATGTTGTGCGTTCCGTCCACCCTCTTCCGACTTCTAAAGTTTCCACACGAGGGAAAAATCATTACTTTCGATCAGTTGTCATTATTTACCTAGTCTTTTGAGAACAACGTGCCATACGTGGATCAGATTCTTTCTCCTCCTGACAGTGTAGGACCGGGTCTTTTCAAATATCCTACTCTCATGGGTATCTTTCCCCTTCCACCACCAAATACCATTCAAGTTAATATGGTCTCTTGGTCAGATGACCCATGGATCATCCCTTTACCTGAACAGATTGATTCATTTGGGGATTTTATGCCACTTAGTACAATTGAAATAAATTATTGTGAGCTTATAGCTGCATCTGATTCCCCCCCTTCTAAATTTGCTCCTTTGAGCATGGCTCTCGACATTTATTCTCAATCCCCCTGGCTCGGCAATGCAGATTCGCCTGATCCTTTGAAAGAAGTGTTTCCATCCGACGAGGCTATCATGGAAACCATGTCTCTTGAAGATCTACCATGGAGTGATGGGCATCATCATTCCTCATTTATGCCTGGCCTCGAGGCAATGTCTAACTGTCTTCAGCATTTTGCGTCTCAAGTTCCTTCTCCGCCACTTCCAACGCCTATTTTGACTCATGAATTCTTCGCTGAAGGTAACTTGGGTAACATTACTCAATGATGCCTATCAAAATTTCTGTGAAAACAGGGATTGACGAGAACATCCATGTGGGAGTCACTTGCTCTTCCGAGGAAGTCCAAGTGTATACCAGCCTCGTTCGCGAATTCCATGATGTTTTTGCCTAGTCTTACAAAGAGATGCCTAGAATTGACCCTAGTATTGTGGTGCACAAGATTCCCACCTACCCAGGTGTGAAGTCTGTTCGCAAACGTCTTCATCCAGTGCATCCTCGAAAAGCCGCTACCATCAAAGCTGAAGTTGAAAAACTTCTTAAAGCAGGTTTCATTTATCTGATTCCTCTGACAGAGTGGGTTTCTAATATTGTTCCTGTGGATAAGAAGCAAGGAGAAATTCGTGTCTGTGTTGATTATCATGATATCAATCGGGCATGTCCTAAGGATAACTATCCCACCCCTTTCATCGATCAGATCATTGACGATTGTGCGGGGAGTGAAATTTTTTCCCTTTTGGATGGTTTTTCTGGCTATAATCAGATCAACATTCTCCCATTTGATCAACACAAGACCTATTTTATCTATCCTTGGGGAACGTTTGCGTATAAGAAACTCCCTTTCAGCTTAAAGAATGTTGGGGCTACGTTCGAGCATGCGATGTCTTATGCCTTTCACGATATTCGTCATATTGTTCAACCATACCTGGATGACCTTCCAGCTCATTCAGTTATGCGAAAAGACCACCCAGACCATCTCCGCCAAATCTTTATTCGTTGTAGATGCTACAACATTCGGCTCAATCCCCATAAATGCATCTTCTGTGTCGACTCTGGTAGACTTTTAGGGTTTATTGTATCTAAAGATGGAATTTTCCTTGACCCGCTTAAGGTTGAGGCTATTGTTAATCTCCCCTCCCCATCCTCGTTACACCAGCTCCAAAGTCTCCAAGGGAAAGAAAATTTCTTACGTCGTTTTATCCCGAACTACGCCGAAGTAGCCAAAGGATTCACACAATTTTTAAAATAGGACGTCCCTTTATGTTGGGATGATATTTCTCAGCAGTCTTTTGATAGGCTTAAGATGTTGCTTGTCAACGCTCCTCTATTATGTCGTCCAAATTACCATCGTGATTTCATCCTCTACTTAGCTGCCACCTTGAGTACGATCTCCATGGTTTTGGTTCAAGATTATGATGACGGTAATGAGCATGTCGTTTACTACTTGTCTCGGAACCTTCTCGACCCTGAAACACATTATGCACATGTCGAGAAGTTAGCACTTGCTAAAGTTCAAGCCATCCAACGTTTTCGTCATTATATCCTTTTATGCACGGTGACCATGATTTCTGATTGTAACCCCATGACCTATATTCTATCTCGGCAGTTGCTGGGGGGAAAATACTCGAAGTGGATCGTTATCCTCCAAGAGTTTGATCTGGAGTTTACTACCACCAAATTGAAGAAATCACTTGTTTTCCCTGATTTGATTTGTTCTCTCCCCACCGACTCTGCTCCTTCTCATTCCGAGGATCATATTTTGGACGAAACTCTTTTCTTGATTAGCACCCTTGATCTGTGGTACGGTGATATCATTGTGTATCTCCAAAATTCTACTTTTAGTTCTAAGTTAACGAAAGATGCCCGACACCGCATTCGACATCAGTCGCATCCTTATCGTATCGTTGGAGATACCCTCTATTGCGTTGGAGCTGATTCTATACTCCGCCGATGTCTGACCCTTGAGGAAGCTGAGAAAGTTTTAAATTACTACCACAGTGGCACTTGTGGTGGTCACATCTCTGGCTATGCCACCGCACAGAAGATCCTTCGTGCTTGCTATTTCTGGCCGTCCATTTTTAAAGACAACATTGTCGCAGTACGCAAATGTCATGCGTGCCAGACATATCAACGCAAGATGCGTGCGCCACCTGTTCCTTTACACCCTGTCATTACCGTTGGTCCTTTTTCCAAATGGGGAATCGATTTTATGACGTGTAATCCTTGTTCGACTAGGTTGCACACCTATATTATTGTCGTCATCGATTATTTTACAAAATGGGCCGAAGCAATGCCTACACTGCCTACGGATGGTAAGACAGCGGCACAATTCATATTCAATCATGTTATTGCTCGGTTTGGTGTCCCTCAAGCCATCATTACCGATCATGGTTCTCATTTTTGGGACTATATGATGGCGGAGTTGACGTCTAAGTTGGGTCTGCGTCATGACAGCTCAACACCTTATTACCCTCAAGCTAATGGCCAAGTTGATGTTGTAAACAAAGTCCTTGTTACAATGCTTCAACGAAAAATTAGGATCCATAAATCAAACTCGCATATCATGTTGTATTCATCTCTTTGGGCTTACCAAACGTCAATTAAGAGTGCAACCGGATTTACCCCACTTCAGTTGGTGTACGGTTTGGAAGCCACTCTTGCAATTGAATGTGAAATCCCTTCACTCAAATTAGCTTTGGAATTACTGCCTAATACTTTGCCTAAGGAAGAGCATCTCCTCTACTTAGAGAGATTGGATGAAACTCGTCACCTAGCTACCTTTGTCATCGAAGCACAAAAGAAGCGAGTCAAAGCTCATTTTGACAAAATAGTTTCCCCTCGCTCTTTTATCGAAGGCAACCTCCTTCTCCTATACGACCAAGATCATGACAAGCTGGGGGTAGGTAAATTCAAACCCATGAGGCATGGGCCCTACATCGTCAAACATGTGTTATAGAATGGGGCTTATGAGCTTATTGATTATGAAGGTTATCCCTTAGCACAGCCTAGAAATGGTTTGTACCTAAAAAAGTATTATGCTTGAGTCATTCATGCATGATATGTATACATAGGTGATTTTTTCATTTTTGTGCATGTTTTGGTTTGATGTGCTTTGTGAGCTTTTTTCTGCTTATTGGGTCTTGTTTGTTATGCATATTTCTATTTCCCCTTATGTCGGTTTCACGGATGGTGCTTCCTCCAGTACCAGGAACTTGTCTTCGGCAGCCTAGGTAATTTATGATCCTGTTGGTGAGTTGATTAACTTACAAGGTATTTGTCTAGGATCAACTACAAACAATGTCACTGAATATAGTGTTGTTTTGGAACTATTAATCGAGGCAGTAAACCTCGGCATATGCGCATTGCTTGTGAATCTAGATTCACAACTTGTTGTTCTTCAACTTAACGGTCATTATTCGGTTCGAAACCCATGAATTTTGAGATTGTATTTGCGTATTTGTTTACTTGAAAGACATTTTGATTTCATTACATATCAACATATACCAAGAAAAATGAATACATTAACTGATGCAATAGCTAACATTGTGCTAGATAGACATTTGCGCAATTTATAAAACATCATCATATGTAAATAGACCAATGTAGAATATATATATATATATATATATATATATATATATATATAGATCGATTGTTTGCAATGTGTGCATCATAAAACCCAAAAAATATATGTCTGTTTCAGTTACATCGCGAGACAACATGTCTCTCAAAATGTGCGGAAATAAAAAGCCTAAGTGCCTAATTGGCGTGGTGCTCATGATAGCACGTCACTTCCCGTACCAACCGCCTCAGCAAGTGATGGATATGACTTAGCACCCCTACAGTGTGCCTCTAATAGGCCCGAGGAACATCATCAAAATGAGCATAGTCTGGAATCCCATGGGTGATCCCCTCAAGGTTATGTACTATCTCCTCGTCACTGCCCTCACCATGAGGATCGAGATCACGAGGATTTCGCCTCGCTATCGATGACATACCCGCAAGATGCTCTAGGCCAACATCTGCATACATATAAGAGTAACTATCAGAACATGCATATATACCAAAAAATCATAAAACTCATAAGAATAAAAAATGAGTCTCACCTAGCTCTTCGTCCCAATCCTCTCCCTCCGGGAGCAGGAGGTCTGGGTCTCCAGTGAATTATGTGCCAGCGTAGGGCCAATCCTCCATGACAATCAATTTTCATCGGAGCCAATCAAAAAATTCTGGCCTCCAGGACATTTGTTGGCCACCCCCTACTCTAGGCATTAGTGCGGCCCATCGGGCCATCCGTGGCTCTTTGGGTGGTGGCATCAGGACAATAACCTCCTGACGCTGGAATATGGGTAATCGTTCCAAGAAGAACGATACAAGAATTGATCCATATCCAAATTTCTTTAGTTTTGTCTTCTTACACTTCATGATTTTCTGCTTGATGTTGATAGTCACGGCCTCGGCCCAGTTGAAGACAGTCGGGTTCATGCACTCTGAGGCAAGAAGTAGTTGCATCTTCATGGCCTCATGCGGTGCTTGCGATCCTGCAGCCCGCGTGATATTAAGCAGCACTACTCTTAGTGCTAGATTAGGAATGGTTTAGATGTCAACTTTGCCACTCCCTGTTCCTTTTCGTGCCCCTCGACACACCCTATCAATTACCATTCCCATGCTTTCCCCGGAAGGATAGGTACTGGTCAAGATAGAGACTGCACCCCTACATGAAAACCCAGTGATGAAATACACATCAAAAACTTTGAGTTCAAGCTCTTGATCTCAAATCACAAACTTTTCTTGATCTTCGTCGCAAATGCTTATCAAATATTGAAGCAATTCGGGTTGAGCCCGGAGGCACAGTGTCAGGAAGAATTTCTTGAGCCTGCAATTTCTGAGGGCATTCATGCAATGTTCATTTTCCATGGCCTAATCATCCTCCTCACCGTGTTCTCCCTCTTTCCACTCAATTACCATATTTTCTGCTTGGTACCTGCACACATTGTTCATCTGAGCATTATAAGTCTCCTTAGGCATCAAAATTTGTAATCAAATGGTTGCATTTTCTTAAAATTGAGGCAGATTTTGGGTTGTGTGGTTGGAGCGACTATTTTTCTAACAGTTGCACCATTGGGCGCAACCCCTATGTAAAAAAGGGTCGATTGGCGCGGGTTCGTGACCGAAACCCGTGCCAACCGCGATGCCCTAGTTTTAACAAACCCCCCCCTAAGGGATTCAAAATGACAATTAAAGGTAATAAAATTTAGTTCAAAATATGGCAAATGGTGTTGGATCTTGCCTTAAACTGACCGAATCTAGATTGGTTAACTGGATTGCTCGCAATCATCGCCACAAGATTGCAAGGAAAACAGGTCACTGTTGCTCTGCAAAGAGGTAAAAGTGAAAAGTAAATAATTTTTACCACTTATGGTCTTTTATAAATTTTTGAAATCTTAAATTAGTTTTTAAAACATATTTTTTGATTATTTTATCATATTTTTCTTGAGGAATACATTTTACACACGTATTTTTGTGCAGCGACAGGTTTTCACATGGTTATGACGAAGAAACGAGTTGTATTTTATACTTTTTCGAACTCGGTAAAAACACGAAAAAGTCACTACTGGAGTCACCTTTCAGCTCTTTTCTGACTCTCTAAAACTGAAAATATTGCTGAGTCGCTTGTCATTTTGAACTCGTTAAATTGGCTGCAAAACGATATCTACCCAGTATACGTTTACCCCTTTTTTGGGCTGGGATAGATTATTTACAAAAAAGGAATACCTTAGCCTATCGCGACTAAGAGGTTATCTCAGACCTAGTTTTCTACCTTTCCGGATCTGAGAGACTACCTACGAAAAGGGACTGCTGGAGTTTTCTTTTCTTCTATCTTTTCAAACTCTCTAAACATGAAAAGATGCTGAGTTATCCATTTGTTAGACCCGTTAAAACTGATGACATCAGACTCCGTCGTCATGATGTTACTTGAGTTCCTCCTTCCTAGGGCTCGTAAAATGTACTAGGTTGGATTTTCCTGAAGGAAAAAATTACATCGCAAGAATATGCTATCGCCTTCAAGCTTGTTTTTAAAAAATAATTTGGGTACTCGCCATAAATGGTGTGGGAAAATGAAACCAGATTGTAGTCGTATTGGTAGTTTGTCACTCTTGAACATGGCACTTGTCTGCATTCATGTTGGGTTGGGGACATCTCATCTCGTTATTTTTTTTCCTTCATGGGTTTAGGTAATCTATTTTGACTACTCGTCTGCTCTTTGCCACACCGCCATTACCTCAGATCCCTTGATGTCAAATACTGCCAAATCCAGTGTTGTGCCGCCGATATGTTCAAGAGAAGTTTTCTTCTGAAGTTTTTAACCTCCCTCTGATTCTCTGTTGGTCTTGATTCACAAACATCATATTCCTTTGTCTCGTGTCGATGATGTGGGAAACATTATGGCCCAGCTTCGATCGAGGTCACTTCCTGTCGACTCCAGCTCATTATCTAGGAAGTTGATCTAGAGACTCCTTTCAGGTACCTTGGAGCCTGCATGCCTGAATGGTAGGTTCTTCGCATTCGACGTAAGGTCCACATCATTGGCCTTCGATCAACTGACTTTATGAGTGTTCAACCTAGATCACTGTTCACATTCCGTGGATTGTACCTTTAGTACCTTGAGAGCCATTGTCATTATTGATGGTTTCTCTCAAGTCTGTTAACAGCTTTCGTCATTGGCTGGTAATCAGATGATTTTCTTGCATGTTCGACTTCAGCTCACATATTCGCATGCTCAAATTTGTACTTTTTTCAGGTCGAGATGGAGCGCAAGACCCTAGGTTTTGTTTGATGAAATCTAGGCTGTGGGTTCGTTGTGGATTACTATGACTTATCACATGACTCTTCTAATTGGATGGCTGCGACCATACCTAAGTCTCTTTTGTTGATCCCTACTGCTGGATGGCTGTGTCCATACCTCATATCTCATTGTTTATGTACTCTATTATGGATGGATGTGCCCATGCCACATGTCATGCATTAGATGTATCAATTGTAATTGTACTTGCAGGTCTTCCAACAGTAGTGTTTGGGTCGAACGTGATCTCATAAAGCATTTCGCCCCTCCCTCTCCCTCGGACCTCATGCTTTAGGGGGGATTTGTTACACAACATTTTGTCACCGTCCCTGAAATCCCTCGCCTCGCATATTGGAGGGTCTTTCCCATGACTTGTGAGCATTGTCATACTCTGCAAACACCTTCTTTGCATCCTTCTGCATACGGACATCATTTCTCCTGTTGAAAATTTCCTTATAAAGCCCACAAAAACCTATGTTTTGGCCTTGGCACGGGTAGCTAGTTCACCCCTCAGGCCAGTGTGGAGGATGTACACTAGAGCCCGCACCATATGGAACTCTGTCTCTTTGTTATGCCCACGCCATCCTTTTTGGTAATGATTTTTAACAAATTATAGGCAGAAGTTTCCTTTAACCACCTCAGGGATGAGTCACCGGAAGTGGTTAAACTTGATAAGCCATGGATCTTGATGCCATCTAAGCAGCAAATACCCACATTCTCCATATAAAATTTCATGTCACATTCAGTACCCAAAATAATCCTCAAATTGGGACAACTCTAAATGTATAAGCTCACCTTTTCAATTGATGGTTAAAACCATATACCAAAAACCATTTTGATATTTCCTTGAACTTTAGTTTAAAACCCAAATAAAAGAATTATCAATTCGAAATTAATATCCTTGCTTATGCACTATGGTTTAAAAACCCAAAATATCATTAATGCAAACGTTTGGACCCACGGCATACCCAACTCACTCATCCCTTATCTTATTCAAAGTTTAATTACCCTTATGATGCACTCTTTCTCCATTCACTTCTATTATAATAGAAATATAATAGAAATTAAGCCTTCCCTTATGAACCATGCCAAAATACTTCATACCTTTGCGGAATTCCAATAAACCCAAACTTTATGTTATAAAATTAACATAAACTTTAAAACTTACCCTTTCCGCCGGTAAATAAACTACACATTCGTCGAGGCTCCACTTGGATGAAATCATATATGGCCCACATATATTTCAACCTGCATATCATAACATCCTTCAAAACATGAACTTTGGTTAAGTTGAATTGTGACTTCAATTTTAAAACCCAAGCGCCAATCATATATTAATCCGGCCCCACAACTTTATTAACATACCTTTTTCATCGTCCATCATTCATTCAATCGGACGACTGACACTTTATCACGTTCCAACACAACGATCCAACGATTATCGCATGACCAACTTTCACGCCTTTTGGTATTTCAAACTAACGCGAAATGGGTGGTATTGAATTACCGCCAATGCTACGTGTCACACGATAATTGCTATCGCATTCGATCAAGACTTTACCGCTTACCATATAAAATCTACACGAAAACTATTAGTGGTTTTCGAAACCCCCTTCACTATTCCGTCTTCACCACTTACTCATGATTCCACCTCTGTTGACTCACAGTTCCTCTCGCTTACTCATTCCAAACTATGCCTTTGAATTTCCACTCCTCTTGGCCTTCGAAGTTCCATTCGATTACATAACCTTGCATCATTTCATTTCTCACTCCACATCGACTCCAATTCAACTCTCAGCCATTTAAATTTGAACCTTACTCTGTATTTATGTGAGTCAATATATTAATGCAATTTCGACAAACAGAAAATTACTTCTCTGTTGACGACCCCATTAGTCTCCATTCTGGCACTGATCCAATTTCACTATTCGATCGAATGTATTTTTGTATCCAAATGCCGAATTGAAACAAAAACAATTTCGCTTATGTGTCATCGATCCTTTTAGTGATCGATGACTGAATTTTAACAAACACAATTCATCCACTGTTCTCAAATATATATGCAAACCCTTATTTCTCTTAGATTCAATTCTTAATAATACCCTATCTCAGTATTTCCATTACACTTTACAATGGTATGTAGAAAATCATTTCAAACCCCTATTACAGAGTTTTATCACACCTATTCATAAACTCTGAGAATTTCTCACACACAATCAATAACTCAGAAACAATCTCTTTATATATAAACAAGTAGTTACACAGGCTTCTTCTTTCCTTAGGCCTGATTTTATGATAAATGGCCTTTCTATCAAATTTTCCCATAGGCTTACAAAAAACCCCTATCTGTCTAAAACCTAAGTCTCTACCTCCACCATTGTCTGCTCCTCATTTTTCCTTTGAGGCTTATTATTTTTATATAGAATAATCTGAACTAATTTAGGTTCAAATCCTCCATCATCTCAAAACATTCCTCAAAATCCTCAAAGTCATAAAATCTATCCTTTATCCCTAAGGATCCTCTTTAATCCCATAAAATCATGAAAATGATTCTAACTTAAGATTTACAATCAATTCTCAAATCTCTCATTCCTTATGGAATATAAACTATCCTAATTCTCTCATGTTCTCCAATTATTTGGGAACATTTACAAATTCCTCACAATACTTAATATCTCTCATTAAAATCACTCAAAAACATTAATAATTACATAAGAAGCCAATATTATTTTGAAAACACAAGACCCCTATGTCTATTAAAATACACAGGATTTTCTGAGCCTAATGCTCCTACATCAGACTCCCAAGGTTAAAATAATCATGATCTCTTGATCATGTGCTTTTAATCTTTGTCTTCATGGATCCCACACCTTGTTCTGTAATTTATCATCTATTTATGTTGTTGTTTGTTTTTTTTCTCCAGGTCTCCACACTTTATGCTGCTTTGATCCACTGGCTGTACTTTCATAATCTGTAACTATCTTCCTTTTACTGTTGCTGCTTCTTTTCTTTCTTGTTGATGCCTTCTTCTGAGACACTTTCATCATTATCCTTCGTATCATTTCAATTTCTCTGTCCAATAAATCTTCTGATTGTTGAAGTCTTTCATCTCTTGATTGCTGATATTTTATTCTTACTGCCACCCTGTCATCCTTACCCTCTTGTTTTCTGCAATTACCAACTTCTTCTAGATTGTCACTTATGACAATTTGTTTGTCTCTTTTCTTTGGCAATTCATTAGACTGGTACATTGTATGCCCTTTACTGCTATCTTCATCTCTTTTTTTTAGTTTGTTGCTGATGTCCTCTAACTTTTGCATCTCCACATTCTGCATTTCCCAATATTGAAATTGAGATTTATCTTCCTGTATTGAATCCTGATTCTTCAGCATAATTTCCAACAATTTAATTTCTTTATTCCATGGATTAAATATTTCCACAGAATTTTCTTCCTTCTCCTTTATTTGATTTCCCAACTGTGTCAAATTTTCTCCAACATCTACAACAAAACCTACATTCATAAAAAAATTATTAAAATAAAAACCATAAGGCCTCAGTGCCTTTCTTTCCTCTGGCAACGTTTCAGTATGCTGCTCTGAAATTTCCTCCTCTATTAGCACATCAGTATGCTAATTAATTCTCCCTAAAGAATTATTTGAAGAATTCTCTAGACTATCAACAAGTATTTCTTCCACATCATAAGCTCTCATGATGTCTCTCTATCCTTGTCGACTGTAGTGAACTCTGTCTTTTGCAATCTCTCTGCCATACTCTGAGTTTTCCAACAAATATTCCAGCAATGCAATTTCTTTTTGGCATTTCTGAATTATTTCATCATCATTTACAATTTCTACATTTTTACACAAATTTTCAGTTTGAAAATTACAAGATTCAACAGTCTCAACTGTTGCTTCACACAATAGTGCTTCAGACTGAATCTCTTCTCCTTCTTTCACAAGAAATTCTTCTTGTGTTGTAACAGCTTCAAAAATAAATGCATCACTGCTTTCCTCATTCAAGAGACATTCTTCATCCTTCTTTAATTCAGAGTATTTATCTACTGAAAGATATTCTTCCATACTTTTGACAGCTTCAAAAGATTGCTCATCCTCTTCTGCAAAACCTGTAATCACAACACAATTATTAGATTAAAAAATACAAGGCTTTACATCCTTTTGTTGATCTGAACTTGCCCAACAATTAAGGAAATCATCAATAATTCCCTCTTCAGCAAGGTAATTTCCTTGTTGTCTTAAATCTTCACCATGATTCATAAGATCTTTCACAGATATACATTCTTCATATTTTCCCATAACTTCACTCTGTTCTGCTTCACAAATGGAAACTTCCATTTTCAACTTAGCTTCTCTAAGTTCTGCACATCCCAATTGTACATTCATCCTCTGCTCAAGCTTTTTCAGCTCTTCTGCTAACTGCATATTCATTTTATGTTCTCTCTTATGTTGTAGCCTCTGCCACTTTACTTTCTTCTTCATGAGCCAACCAATTCTCTAGTTTTCTTCTATCATCATTTTCAATTTATTAAATTGTTCTCTTATCTCAGCTAATTCTTTGTCATATTCTTTATCAGTCAACTGCTTCCTTATGCCATTTGCCTTGGCATCTTCTTTCTCCTTTATTCTATTGTGGTCTCTCTCAGAACCTCTGATATCTCTTTTACGACTATCAGTAGTCATCTTCTTCTCCATTTCCATCTTCATGAGTTCCTCACTCATTCACCATGAGATGTACTAAAGCCTCCGCAGTAACAAGTCCTCCTTGTTACAACTTACGTCACCAATCCTTTCCTCTGGATTTGGTATTTTGGCAAGCACTAGTTCTCTATCTTCCAGAACCTCTTGAGCATTCCTCTTTTCTCCTTCTAGGCTTCAACTCATCTGCACCTTTTAAGAACACAATTTTCCTTTTCATCCAACCTCTGTTGGAATTCTTCAAGGTTCTGCCACATTCTTCTTCCACTTATAATCCTTTGCTGGATTCCTTCATCACTGCTCTCAAAGATGTGATCTTATTTTGCTGAGATTTTCTTCAACTGCCTGCAATTTGAATTCTGTAAACATATTCTTCAAACTAGAGTTAAAATAACGCTCATCAACTCACCTTCAAGATTTTTGTATGATCTTGTTTCATCTCTCATCTGCACTGTATCTCTATGTGCTACAATCTATTAGCTCCCTTTAATTTGCAAGATTGTAAAATACAAACTACAGAGAGAACACTTGAACCACTTTGGGATTCTAGGATCTAGCCCTCGTGAATCCAGAGAGGGATCTCTCTAATGAGTGCAAAGATGGATTTATCTTTAAGGCTTTTTTGGGTATGATATTAGGCTAGTTATTAAGAGCAAGGGTTTTGTTTTGGTTTTGGATGGTTGAGCATGATTTTTAGTTGAGTGGAAAGTCCTGAAATGAAAGAGTTTCAAAGGTGTGAAGTTGCAAGCAATCAGAACAAGCTTTGGCTAATAAGATAGATATAACGCTGGTTTTTAGTGCATTGGGCTATGGAGTCATAAAAGGGTTTAATTGTGCAACAATTTCAAGAGTGGTCCAAGGGGAAAGTCATCTATATCACAAGATATTTTGGATTAAATGATGGAATGAAAACAATAAAAGTGTTGAAGGGGTGGAAACAGACAATAATTTCAACTAGGATTGATCAGTCTGTCCAACAAGAAAAGCCTTTTAAGTAACTGTTTAAAACTGACCAAAGGACAGGGCTAACCATAGACTTCTTTGGGGAAGTTCGTATTAAAGCTAACTCAATAGACAAACAATCCAGTAATCTGCATAATTACTTTCAGACGGGATGAAAACAGATAAGAGAAACAAAGTGCAGCCTAAGATCAGATAAGATACTTTTAAACCTATTTTTCTTTCAGCATACTCTTGGGGAAATTTTCAGAACTACCTTTGGAGAAAGAAGCTAGAAAACATGGCACATCATCACTTTTCTAGTCTAAATTTACTAAGAAAATAATGAAAATAACATTCAATAACAATGTTTAAAGTAAATAGTAGGACAAGGGAACGCCAGCATTCCTAACTGCTTGAACTGTATTGAATCATTCTTAAATACACAATTCAGAGGAAAAAATTGAGATAAAGCTTATCAGTCAGAGAAGGGTATTGTAAACAATAAATCCTAACTATATGATTGTTGTTATTTATCAGAGAGTAATGGAAAAAATGGCATACATGAAAAGAAAAAAATAACACAGAAAGAACCACTTCACTAGTGATATAGACTAGGATCCCAAGAATCAGCTTGTGTATTGATGTCAATCCAGTTATATTCTTCAAGTCCAATGTTTCAGTTAAGCAATAATCTTCACTTCTCATTCTAACTTATTTGATTACAAACAAAGCTTCAAGAGCCTTTGAACACTATTTACACATAGAAAGTTTTGAGCACAAGTATATTTCAAAGTTCTGCAACCAACCCTTTACAATGAGCTCCTCAAGAATATTTTATAGGAAAAATGGGGAGGTTGAATGAGATAAAATATCTTCTAAGTTCAATTAATACAATTAATGCTTCTCGGCCTTTGAGGGGCTCAATGGAGAAGATCACAGATATTTCTCTGTATTAATTGGTTTACAATAAATATTAAGCTCGCTGGGAAGCTTTTGTTGACTTTAAGGCTCTGTGTCATCGTTGTAATAACTTTGCTGATATTTTGCAATAATTCTCTTTGGCTTGTAATAACTGTTCGGTTGTATTGAGGCAAATATCTTCTTTTCTGGTCATAACTCGGCCTCTGTTGAATGCTTTGAGGCTACAGGTGGCATTTGGTAGCTGAGAGGAATCAATTCGCCTCTGAGGTGGCAGTGGAAGCTTTCTCAGACTAATGAATTGCTCTATCCTTCTTTAAACACGGTTAATTTGATTTGATTCTGTGTGTTAGGCTCAATCAGGCCTAAATTCCATCTTCTTTTCTTTAACTGTGTTTAATTTAGTGGATTAGGCTTTTTATTTTCAATCTTAGCCGTAATCCACCCAACTGTGTAAAACATATTTAATTCTTCATCTCTGGTTTGATTGGATCTTCAACACTGATACTCTCTATTTATTTAAGCTTTACTATGTATTGTTGATGTGCAGGTGCACAGAGGGTTCTTATGGCATCAATGCTCATGATACACTGATGAAACATGGTATGGAACCCTGTAGATGGATACTCTTTTATGAATAAAGGTCTGAGGGATCGTCATCCCCGACCTTCAACTTTCCTTTAAAATAATTGGAAATCCATTAAAACCTACAAAATACACAAAATGTTAGAAAAATCCTATGTGGCTGGGTAAAACTACTTCGGAGGCTTAGGTTTAGAGCATGGCCATTGGATGAAAGCATCCAACGGCGAAGATTGCGCGTTGAGGTTAAAAGGGAAGTGGTTGATTTAAACGATGGTGAGATTAAGTTAGGGTCGTTGATCTATGTTGATCAACAGTCGAAATGAGATGGGAAAAAATAAAGCAAAGGGGTCACTTTATAAAGAAATGGTCAAAAATGCGAAGAAATGGCTTAAAAACCTTAATCAGCAATGAAAAAGGCCGAATGAATTTTGGGGTTTCCGAAAAATATCTGGGCCGTCGGATGAGATCGGCCCATGGAAATCAACGGTGGAGATCACTTATGAAGTCCTTTGGAGGAAGGCGGAGGGTGATGAATAAATGTGAGATCAAACTGGGACCATTGATCTGTAGAGATCAACGGCGGAGGTTGAGCACGATGAAACACAATACAAATGGGGAAAGTGTTTTCAGTTTGAGAAACTAGCAGTATCGCGCAACAAAAGGGGAGGAAGGCGGTTTCACCTTTTTTTACATGATATTCATTAGAGGCCGCCACGTGGCTTTTAAAAACAACCTATATCGAGTGATTTCTAAGAATTATCATTCGGGCTAAAAATCACGCGATATGGAGCGTCTGCCGTTAGATCTGGGGTCTCAGATCGGACGGCTGTGAGAGAATGCGATATCGACAAGATGAACGGGTGGAAGTAGGTAGGCTAGTTTTATTATGGACCATCTGATCAGAGAATCAACGACGGAGATCTAATCTGGGAGGGGTAGGACCTAAAGGAGCGGGCCGATCGGGACCATTAGATGAATGGAATGGATGACTTAGATTGATCTTTGGGGCTTAATGAAATAACATATAAGGCGGAGAATGGGTCAGTATGGGCCATTGATCTGCAGATATCAACGGCTGAGATTTCCCCAAAAAACATTATAAAGCGAGGCTTCATAAATTTAACAAAGGTTGTGAGATCCAATCTGGACCATTGGATCTTAACATGTCGACGGCCGAGATGCAATCGGAGGTTTGCGATCAGTGGGGGCAAAACGGAATGGGCACCGATGCGATTAGCTGTGGACCATTGAGCTGAGGGCAAGAGCAACGGTGGAGAATGAGTTTGGAGGAGGTCATAGGCGGGAGATGGGTGTTGGGATGGAGTGACAAGGGCCGTCGGATCTGGATCTGGTGGGTAGATCCAATGGTTGAGGATCCATCGGGAGAGGACAATCGGAGGGGGCAAATAAAATATTACAACGTGCCCAATGCAATCTTCCAATGCGAGACTGTGCAGACCGTTGATTGGTTCAAGATCAATGGCCGGGAATGGGTTTAACCAATGAACAGGCGGGACCCTTTTAAAACATAAAAATCAGATTTTTCATGAAATACAAAGTATTATTTCATCGGGGAAAGGTTTATTGTAGTGTTAAGCACCTGATTGCGGGGCTGTTTGGTTATATGAAAAAGATAAAGGGACCGGGGTTTATATAAAAGGGCCAATCGCATCGGGGGACTTTATTAAAACAAATAAATGCGCCCATCAAAGTTTTCGATGCGACAAGCACTCGGGACTATTAGCACTTGGTTCCAGTGCTAAGTCACATGGAGGGGAAGTGGTTTAGGGCTTAGCCCAAAGGGGCTTAGGCCTGTAATTCAAAAGGCTTATTTTTATGATTTTTTCAAGGATTTTTAATGGATTTGGGGGTTTCGGTAAGGTTTAAAAATGAGTTTTAGACCTTATAAAAGGGATTTTAAGAAGAGAAGAAAGGAATAAATGAAAAATAGAGGAATTTTTTGAGGAAAAATGGGATAAAAAGGAGGTTAATGATGACGGGAAGGAGGAGTGAAAAATTGATGAAAAATGGAGTTTTCAGCAGTCTTTTTCTTCAAGGAAAACAACCGAATTTCAAAGTTTAAGAGGGAAACAACAGTGAACTCTGTCTTTTGCAATCTCTCTGCCATACTCTGAGTTTTCCAACAAATATTCTAGAAATGCAATTTCTTTTTGGCATTTCTGAAGTATTTCATCATCATTTACAATTTCTACATTTTTACAGAAATTTTCAGTTTGAAAATTACAAGATTCAACAGTCTCAACTGTTGCTTCACAAAATAGTGCTTCAGACTGAATCTCTTCTCCTTCTTTCACAAGAAATTCTTCTTGTGTTGTAACAACTTCAAAAATAAATGCATCATTGCTTTCCTCATTCAAGAGACATTCTTCATCCTTCTTTAATTCAGAGTATTTATCTACTGAAAGATATTCTTCCATACTTTTGACAGCTTCAAAAGATTTCTCATCCTCTTCTGCAAAACCTGTAATCACAGCACAATTATTAAATTAAAAAATACAAGGCTTTACATCCTTTTGTTGATCTGAACTTGCCCAACAATTAAGGAAATCATCAATAATTCCCTCTTCAGCAAGGTAATTTCCTTGTTGTCTTAAATCTTCACCATGATTCATAAGATCTTTCACAGATATCCATTCTTCATCTTTGCCCATAACTTCACTCTGTTCTGCTTCAAAAATGGAAACTTCCATTTTCAACTTAGCTTCTCTAAGTTCTGCACATCCCAATTGTACATTCATCCTCTGCTCAAGCTTTTTCAGCTCTTCTGCTAACTGCATATTCATTTTTATTCTCTCTTATGTTGTAACTACCTTACTTTGCCATAACTGTTAACGAGAACCAACAATTCTCTAGATTTCTTCTATCATCATTTTCAATTTATTAAATTTTTCTCTTATCTTAGCTAACTCTTTGTCATATTCTTCATTATTCAATTGCTTCCTTATGCCATTTTCCTTGGCATATTCTTTCTCCTTTCTTCTGTTGTGATCTCTTTCAGAACCTCTGCTATCTCTTCTATGACTATCAGTAGTCATTTTCTTCTCCATTTCTATCTTCATGAGTTCCTCACTCATTCACCATGAGCTGTACTAAAGCCTCTGTAATAACAAGTCCTCCTTGACTACCTGTATCTTAAATCCTTTCCTCTTTGGATTTGGTCTTTTAGCGAGCACTAGTTCTATATTTTGGAACCTCTTGAGCATTTCTCTTTGTCGCTAAACAACTCATACGCACCTTTTAAAGACACAATTTTTCTTTTCATCCTTATAAATTTTAGGTTATTTCAGGATTTTTACTTTGTTCTTCTTCCACTTATAATCCTTTGCTGGATTCCTTCATCACTGCTCTCAAAGATGTGATCTTATTTTGCTGAGATTTTCTTCAACTGCCTGCAATTTGAATTCTGTAAACATATTCTTCAAACCAGAGTTAAAATAACACTCATCAACTCACCTTCAATATTTTTGTATGATCTTGTTTCATCTCTCATCTGCACTGTATCTCTATGTGCTACAATCTGTTAGCTCCCTGTAATTTGCAAGATTGGAAAATACAAACTACAGAGAGAACACTTGAACCACTTTGGGATTCTAGGATCTAGCCCTCGTGAATCCAGAGAGGGATCTCTCTAATGAGTGCAAAGATGGATTTATCTTTAAGGCTTTTTTGGGTATGATATTAGGCTAGTTATTAAGAGCAAGGGTTTTGTTTTGGTTTTGGATGGTTGAGCATGATTTTTAGTTGAGTGGAAAGTCCTAAAATGAAAGAGTTTCAAAGGTGTGAAGTTGCAAGAAATCATAACAAGATTTGGCTGATAAGATAGATATAATGCTGGTTTTTAGTCCATTGGGCTATGGAGTCATAAAAGGGTTTAATTGTGCAACAATTTCAAGAGTGTTCCAAGGGGCAAGTCATCTATATCACAAGATATTTTAGATTAAATGATGGAATGGAAACAATAAAAGTGTTGAAGGGGTGGAAACAGACAATAATTTCAACTAGGATTGATCAGTCTGTCCAACAAGAAAAGCCTTTTAAGTAACTGTTTAAAACTGACCAAAGGACAGGGCCAACCATACACTTCTTTGGGGAAGTTCGTATTAAAGCTAACTCAATAGACAAACAATCCAGTAATCCACATAATTACTTTCAGATGGGATGAAAACAGATAAGAGAAACAAAGTGCAGCCTAAGATCAGATAAGATACTTTTAAACCTATTCTTCTTTCAACATACTCTTGGGGAAATTTTCAGAACTACCTTTGGAGAAAGAAGCTAGAAAACATGGCACATCATCACTTTTCTAGTCTAAATTGAATAAGAAAATAATGAAAATAACATTCAAGAACAATGTTTAAAGTAAATAGTAGGACGAGGGAACGCCAGCATTCCTAACTGCTTGAACTGTATTGAATCATTCTTAAATACACAATTCAGAGGAAAACATTGAGATAAAGCTTATCAGTCAGAGAAGGGTATTGTAAACAATAAATCCTAACTATATGCTTGTTGTTATTTATCAGAGAGTAATGGAAAAAATGGCATACATGAAAAGAAAAAAATAACACAGAAAGAAGCACTTCACTAGTGATATAGACTAGGATCCCAAGAATAAGCTTGTATATTGATGTCAATCCAGTTACATTCTTCAAGTCCAATGTTTCAGTTAAGCAATCATCTTCACTTCTCATTCTAACTTATTTGATTACAAACAGATCTTCAAGAGCCTTTGAACACTATTTACACATAGAAAGTTTCGAGCACAAGTATATTTCAAAGTTCTGCAACCAACCCTTTACAATGAGCTCCTCAAAAATATTTTATAGGAAAAATGGGGAGGTCGAATGAGATAAAATATCTTCTAAGTTCAATTAATACAATTAATGCTTCTCGGCCTTTGAGGGGCTCAATGGAGAAGATCACAGATATTTCTTTTTATTAATTGGTTTACAATAAATATTAAGCTCGCTGGGAAGCTTTTGTTGACTTTAAGGCTCTGTGTCATCATTGTAATAACTTTGCTGATATTTTGCAATAATTCTCTTTGGCTTGTAATAACTATTCGGTTGTATTGAGGCAAATATCTTCTTTTCTGTTCATAACTCGGCCTCTGTTGAATGCTTTGAGGCTACAGGTGGGATTTGGTAGCTGAGAGGAATCGATTCGCCTTTGAGGTGGCAGTGGAAGCTTTCTCAGACTAATGAATTGCTCTATCGTTTTTTAAACACGGTTAATTTGATTTGATTCTGTGTGTTAGGCTTAATCAGGCCTAAATTCCGTCTTCTTTTCTTTAACTGTGTTTAATTTAGTGGATTAGGCTTTTTATTTTCAATCTTAGCCGTAATCCACCCAACTGTGTAAAACATCTTTAATTCTTCATCTCTGGTTTGATTGGATCTTCAACACTGATACTCTCTATTTATTTAAGCTTTACTATGTATTGTTGATGTGCAGGTGCACAGAGGGTTCTTATGGCATCAATGCTCATGATACACTGATGAAACATGGTATGGAACCCTGTAGATGGATACTCTTTTATGAATAAAGGTCCAAGGGATCGTCATCCCCGACCTTCAACTTTCCTTTAAAATAATTGGAAATCCATTAAAACCTACAAAATACACAAAATGTTAGAAAAATCTTGTGTGGCTAGGTAAAACTGCTTTGGAGGCTTAGGTTTAGAGCATGGCCATTGGATGAAAGCATCCAACGGCGAAGATTGTGTGTTGAGGTTAAAAGGGAAGTGGTTGATTTAAACGATGGTGAGATTAAGTTAGGGTCGTTGATCTATGTTGATCAACAGTCGAAATGAGATGGGAAAAAATAAAGCAAAGGGGTCACTTTATAAAGAAATGGTCAAAAATGCGAAGAAATGTCTTAAAAACCTTAATCGGTAGTGAAAAAGGCCGAATGAATTTTGGGGTTTCCGAAAAATATCTGGGCTGTCGGATGAGATCGGCCCATGGAAATCAACGGTGGAGATCACTTATGACGTCCTTTGGAGGAAGGCAGAGGGTGATGAATAAATGTGAGATCAAACTGGGACCATTGATCTGCAAAGATCAACGGCGGAGGTTCAGCGCGATGAAACACAATACAAATGGGGAAAGTGTTTTCAGTTTGAGAAACCAATAGTATCGCGCAACAAAAGGGGAGGAAGGCGGTTTCACCTTTTTAAACATGATATTCATTAGAGGCCGCCACATGGCTTTTAAAAACCACCCATATCGAGTGATTTTTGAGAATTATCATTCGGGCTAAAAATCACGCGATATGGAGCGTCTGTCGTTAGATATGGGGTCTCAGATCGGACGGCTGTGAGATAGCGCGATATCGACAAGATGAACGGGTGGAAGTAGGTAGGCCGGTTTTATTATGGACCGTCTGATTAGAGAATCAACGATGGAGATCTAATCTGGGAGGGGTAGGACCCAAAGGAGCGGGCCTATCGAGACCATTAGATGAATGGAATGGATGACTTAGATTGATCTTTGGGGCTTAATGAAATAACATATAAGGCAGAGAATGGGTCAGTATGGGTCATTGATCTGCAGATATCAACGGCTGAGATTTCCCCAAAAAACATTATAAAGCGAGGCTTCATAAATTTAACAAAGGTTGTGGGATCCAATCTGGACCATTGGATCTTGACATGTGGATGGCCTAGATGCAATCGGAGGTTTGCGATCAGTGGGGGAAAAATGGAATGGGCACCAATGCGATTAGCTGTGGACCATTGATCTGAGGGCAAGAGCAACGGTGGAGAATGAGTTTGGAGGAGGTCATAGGCGGGAGATGGGCGTTGGGATGGAGTGATAAGGGCCATCGGATCTGGATCTGGTGGGTAGATCCAATGGTTGAGGATCCATCGAGAGAGGCCAATCAGAGGGGGCAAATAAAATATTACAACGTGCCTAATGCAATCTTCCAATACGAGACTGTGCAGACCGTTGATTGGTTCAAGATCAATGGTCGGGAATGGGTTTAACCAATGAACATGCGAGACCCTTTTAAAACATAAAAATCAGATTTTTCATGAAATACAAAGGATTATTTCATCGGGGAAAGGTTTATTGTAGTGTTAAGCACCCGATTGCGGGGCTGTTTGGTTATATGAAGAAGATAAAGGGATCGGGGTTTATATAAAAGGGCCAATCGCATCGGGGGACTTTATTAAAACAAAGAAATGCGCCCATCAAATTTTCCGATGCGATAAGCACTCGGGACTATTAGCACTTGGTTCCAGTGCCAAGTCGCATGGAGGGGAAGTGGTTTAGGGCTTAGCCCAAAGGGGCTTAGGCCTGTAATTCAAAAGGCTTATTTTTATGATTTTTCAAGGATTTTTAATGGATTTGGGGGTTTCTGTAAGGTTTAAAAATGAGTTTTAAACCTTATAAAAGGGATTTTAAGAAGGGAAGAAAGGAATAAATGAAAAATAGAGGAATTTTATGAGGAAAAATGGGATAAAAAGGAGGTTAATGATGAAGGGAAGGAGGAGTGAAAAAATGATGAAAAATGGAGTTTTCAGCAGTCTTTTTCTTCAAGGAAAACAATAGAATTTCAAAGTTTAAGAGGGAAACAACAGTGAAGATTAATCAAAGGAAATGATGTCTTCACAAGACTTCAAGAATTAAAAATTTTTGTTGGGTGTGGAGCCTGATTATCTTGTTTACTTTGTATCACAACATTGGACCCCTGTACCTTAAAAGGGGCAGCAACGCCGCCCGTAATTAATCTCAATCATGGGGGGTCCAGGGGGGGGGGGCAGCGCTTTTCGGAGCCCCCCCCTGCCGGGGGGTTTCGGGGGCAGCACCCCCGAAGCTAAAAATGGATGTAAAATTGCCTTGTAAAAGTATAGTAATTTCTAGTCAATCTAGGCCGTTCATAAGCAGATGATCTGACGGTAGAAGTTATGTTTAGATTAGGGTTTTTTTCCCTAGAAGGCAACCCCTCGCTTTTATGAGGGTATTGTATTGCGACTATGCATTGCGTGTGTATTCTCGGAGTGAGAAACATAGAGGGAAACTGTGAGAGAGAACAGAGGATATTATAGCGGATCTGTTGTAGGTTTTTCTCTTCATTTTGCTGGATAATAGAAAGGAAGGACTGGCTGTTCGGGGTGGACGTAGCCCAAACTGGGTGAACCACGTATATCTGTGTCTCTCTGGTTTTATGTGTTTTGTGTGCTTTTATTTTCTGCATATTTTGTGTGTTGCATTTCTCCATAATAAAAAGGAGGTTAATGATGAAGGGAAGGAGGAGTGAAAAAATGATGAAAAATTGAGTTTTCAGCAGTCTTTTTCTTCAGGGAAAAAAATAGAATTTCAGAGTTTAAGAGGGAAACAACACTGAAGATTAATCAAAGGACATGATGTGTTCACAAGACTTCAAGAATTAACAATTTTGTAATGAAACTTGTTTCTTGAAGGCTTCAAAAATGATTTAGCCACCATTTGATATGACAAATTTTATAGGTGGCTAACAGTGGCTCCAGATGGGGATGGTGCCTTGTTGAAGGCATCAAGAACTTCAGACTTGTATTCTCTAGGAGGTTGATCAGTGCCTCATCCATTGGGATGCAACCTTACTTACTTGGATGATCTTCTTCTGTTTTGAAAATGTTGGCAGCCATGAAAAAAAAATGGAACTTCATCAACAAAAGCTTTCTACCTACCCAATCCTACTGATCTAACATTTTTTCTTCTTTCAGAGTGCACTTGGATTGGAAAACTCTTTTACAAACATTTTTTTCTTTTGAAAGAAAAAAATAATCTAATTCTACTTCTTATTTCTCCATGAACTTAGATTAAACAGTTGAGTTCATAAGCTTCTCTACCTAATCTACTATCTGTTAGGATTAAACAATCTAACAAATTTTATTCTCTAACTTCTAAAACATAAATTTAAAAGCATACAAGCCAGGATTGAAAAGTCTAACTTGTTGCTGATCTATGGCATAAAACAAGCTGCACATATATATTATTTTGGATAAAATTAAATCAAAATGGTGAAGGCTTAAGATCTTAAAGTTCTAAGCATGGCCTTCTCTTTTCTTCAGCTCTGTTTCAAGTTTATTTGAGTTGTTTTTTCCTTGTTCTCTGGTTCAAATTTTGAGCATATCAGAACCAGTTTACTTCTGTCTTTGACTCACGGTTTTAAACAGATTGGAGTCATTATTCTTTTGGAATCTAAGGTTCGTATTTTGAGCTTGTTTGAACCTTTTATTTTCTATCCTAATCTACCTAACTGATAAGCCAAGATTCAGCTGTTTGGAAAATTTGATTCACTAACCTATCAGCAGTAAATTTAAAACTAATTAGTCATGATTAGGCTGTATGACTAACTAGAAGTGTGTTTTTAGGAGTGGAATTTGAGTTTGCACACTTTTAGATTTTGTTTCTCTTTTTTGGTATGGGGCTGTACCTTTATTGTTTTTACAATCTGCCCTCTTTTCTCTTTCTATTGTTTTTACATTTTTTATTTTTCTTCAGAGACAAAATTCAACAACTATCTAATTTCTAAAACTGAGCTTTATTAACATTTATATCTAACCTATTCTATCTTGGAATATTTACATCTCTATATCGTACAATAGTGCCAATGTAGCCAATTGAGTAGTGATAAAGAAGAGTAAAGAAATTAGCTACTAGTCAGAAGTAACTGTAGTACATTTTGAAGATTAATCTTCAAAACCAAGACTATCACAGAAGGTGACAAATTTTCATGTCTTTGGCTCTTACAAAGGATCCATGCTTGATAATTTGATCCAGGTGGGACTTCCACACACTCTTCCAAAGGATCAATAAAGAAAAGATGAAGTGTTCTCTTCCTTTTGGCTCTCCATATCTGGTAGATTGTCTGCTTCCAAGACTTCAGCTTTGAGGACTGTGTTGTCAGTATGTGGCTTGGAAGTATCATCATCCTTAACCTACAAAACAACAAGCAGTGAAATATCTTCTTTCTCTAAATATATGCTTGCTTCTGATATAAATTCAAGTTCTTTGGATGACAAATTGACATTAGTGAAGGGAGAAGTCTCTTCTTGGAAAGATAATATATCCTTAGTAGGATAGTCTTCTATTTGTTTTCCTCCTTCAAAGTTTTTCCAGTATCTTTTATTGTTTGGGACAGATGGTCTAAAATTTTCTTGAATTGTATATTGTTTTCTCTCCCAAGGTTTCAGACATGTACTAGCCACAAGGGATAATCCACTAGCAAAACTATTTTGGTTTTTAGGAACAAGGATAAGTTGGAAATATTTAAAAGATTTTAATAAATCTATGGTATCATCCTTATAGGCTCTAAGTCTAGGATGTTCAACCATGAATTCTTATTTGACCTACCTAATTACCAATTCTGCATTTCCATGAACTGTTATCTTCTGGGCTCCTAATTTTTTCAATAAATGTAGCCCTAAGAGGAGTGCCTCATAGTCTACTATGTCACTTGTGCATTGAAAGTTAAATTTGTATTTATGGGCTTCAGAATAATTTTTTCTTGTATTGTAAAGCCATATTCCTGCACCTGCATTGGTTTTAGTACATAACCCATCAAAATTCATATTTTAAAGAGGACTAGTTTCAGCATTATCATTCATTTCCTTACTATCCTCTTTGCCTTGAGTGCCATTGGATTGTTCTATGGAATAGGCACCATGTTCATGAATGTTGGGTTTAGATGATGTTTGGGAGGGTAGCCGCTTGCTTAGTATTTGATCAATTTGTTCTTCTATTAAAGGAGAGATTTTTCTATCAGCATAAACATAAATAGAGCTACCATGTTTCTTATGACCAACAAAAGAACTTTTTGTATCTTTACAACAAAATTCTCTACGTGAATGAGCAAGAGTATTTGTTTTTCAATAAATATCAGAGACTGACTGTTTATTAATAGTCTGATCTATCTGTTCTTCTATCAACAGGGAAGATATTTCTATGCCCCTTTGAACAGAAGTACAACAGTTTTCTGTCTCTTGTAAAGGCTGATTTTGAGGTTGGATGTTTTCTTGAGCCTCTTCTAAGGGATCTTGACTTGTGCTTGTAGGGAAAATTTGAGGATTTTCTATTGTTTCCTGATCTTCTTGTGTTTTAAAAAATTCCTCATGATTGTTATGATGTTCAATCTGAATATAAGGTTCATGAGTTATTTTTTCTACATTATCAGGATGCAACTCTTCTAGTATAATTTGAACAGAGTTATGACACAAAGGAAGGGTTTCGATATGTGTTGGTATCTTTTCCATTTCAGGTTCTATGTTTTCCAAATGGCCACTTGTTTCCTCAAAGCACTGCTCACTATTATTATTTTCAATTTGATTGCGAAGATCTCCTAACAGCATAGTACAAGATATATGAAGGCAATCAAAAATTTCTTGACAACCTTCTTTATTGCTTTCTTTGCAAGTTTTCTCATCATTTTCCATAAGGTGTTGATCATAATACATATTTTGGTCACTGTCTTGATCTTGAGGTGATTGGGCTTGTGTTTGGTTAGGGGAAAGCATAGCTCGCTCTAGATCATCAATATTCATATTAGCCATCAACCTATCCATTCTCTTCCCAAGCATGTTCATCATCTTTTCCATCATGATTAGAAAATTTTCTTGATTATTTTATTTATAATCTTGTTTATCATACATGTCTTGTAGTGGTAGAGTTTGTGTTTTCTTAGGGAAAGGTATATGTTGCTCTGGATCACTAACGTTTAGATTAGCCATAATCCTATCCACTCTCTTTCCAAGCATCTACATCAATTTTTCCATCATGACCATATGTTTGTCATCTGGGTCTATATCTAAATCCATGTTTGTAAATCAGAAAAAGAGGTCACTGTGTTTGTTCAATCAGTTCAAGGTCTTCTACCATTGGATTCATTTGGTCTTTTGGGAGTTTCAGAGTGTGGAGTCGCCAGGTGGAATTTTTTTAGCTCCTAAGGAGGTAAAATGTTTTATGGCTCCACCACCATGTTTATTATGAATACCAATCTAAAGAGATTATGGGTGCTCTGAGTCTTAAGAGTATTTAAGATGAAATTGACTCAAAATCCCCAGTGGAGTCGCCAGAAATGTTGGCTCCCTGTAATTTTCAAGATTGGAAAATACAAACTACAAAGAGAACACTTGAACCACTTTGGGATTCTAGGATATAGCCCTCCTAAATCCAGAGAGGGATCTCTCTAATGAGTGCAATGATGGATTTATCTTTAAGGATTTTTTGGGTATGATATTAGGCTAGTTATTAAGAGCAAGGGTTTTGTTTTGGTTTTGGATGGTTGAGCATGATTTTTAGTTGAGTGGAAAGTCCTAAAATGAAAGAGTCTCAAAGGTGTGAAGTAGCAAGCAATAAGAACAAGATTTGGCTGATAAGATAGATAAAACGCTGGTTTTTAGTCCACTGGGCTATGGATTCATAAAAGGGTTTAATTGTGCAAAAATTTCAAGAGTGGTCCAAGGGGCAAGTCATCTATATCAAAATATATTTGAGATTAAATGATGGAATGAAAACAATAAAAGTGTTGAAGGGGTGGAAACAAACAATAATTTCAACTAAGATTTATCAATCTGTCCAACAAGAAAAGCTTTTTAAGTAAATGTTTAAAACTGACCAAAGGACAGGGCTAACCATAGACTTCTTTGGGGAAGTTCGTATTAAAGCTAACTCAATAGACAAACAATCCAGTAATCCACATAATTACTTTCAGAAGGGATGAAAATAGATAAGAGAAACAAAGTGCAGCCTAAGATCAGATAAGATACTTTTAAACCTATTCTTCTTTAGCATACTCTTAGGGAAATTTTCAGAACTACCTTTGGAGAAAGAAGCTAGAAAACAGGGCACACCATCACTTTTCTAGTCTAACTTTACTAAGAAAATAATGAAAATAACATTCAAGAACAATGTTTAAAGTAAACAGTAGGACGAGGGAATGCTAGCACTCTTAACTGCTTGAACTGTATTGAATCATTCTTAAATACACAATTCAGAGGAAAACATTGAGATAAAGCTTATCAGTCAGAGAAGGGTACTGTAAACAGTAAATCCTAACTCTATGCTTGTTGTTATTTATCAGAGAGTAATGGAAAAAAAGGCATACATGAAAGGAAAACAATAACACAGAAAGAAGCACTTCACCGGTGATATACACCAGGATCCCAAGAATCAGCTTGTATATTGATGTCAATCTAGTTACATTCTTCAAGTCTAATGTTTCAGTTCAGAAATCATCTTCACTTCTCAGCTTAAATTATTTGATTACAAACAGAGCTTCAAGAGCCTTTGAACACTATTTACACATATAAAGTTTCAAGCACAAGTATATTTCAAAGTTTTGCAACCAACCCTTTACAATGAGCTCCTCAAGAAGATTTTATAGGAAAAATGAGGAGGTCGAATGAGATAAAATATCTTCTAAGTTCAATTAATACAGCTAATGCTTCTCAGCCTTTGAGGCGCTCAATGGAGAATATTACAGATATTTCTCTGTATTAATTGGTTTACAATAAATATTAAGCTCGCTGGGAATCTTTTGTTGACTTTAAGGCTCTATGTCATCATTGTAATAACTCTGCTGATATTTTGCAATAAGTCTCTTTGGCTTGTAATAAATGTTCGGCTATATTGAGGCAAATATATTCTTTTCTGGTCATAAATCAACCTCTGTTGAATGCTTTGAGGCTACAGGTGGAATTTGGTAGCTGAGAGGAATCAATTCACCTCTGAGGTGGCAGTGCAGGCTTTCTCGGACTGATGAATTGCTTTGTCCTTCTTTAAACACAGTTAATTTGATTTGATTCTATGTGTTACGCTTAATTAGGCCTAAATTTTGTCTTTTTTTCTTTAAATGTGTTTAATTTAGTGGATTAGACTTTTCATTTTCGATCTTAGCTGTAATCCACCCAATTGTGTAAAACATATTTAATTCTTCATCTATAGTTTGATTGGATCTTCAACACTGATACTCTCTGTTTATTTAAGCTTTACTGTTGCTTGTTGATGTGCAGGTGTGCAGAGGGTTCTTATGGCATCAGTGCTCATGATGCACTGATGAAACGTGGTATGGAACGTTGTAGATGGATACTCTTTTATGAATAAAGGTCCAAGGGATTGTCATCCCCGGCCTTCAAATTTCCTTTAAAATAATTGGAAATCCATTAAAACCTACAAAATACACAAAATTTTATAAAAATCCTGCGTGGTTGGGTAAAACTGCTTTGGAGGCTTAGGTTTAGATCGTGGCCGTTAGATGAAAGCATCCAACAGCAGAGATTGCACATTGAGTTTCAAAGGGAAGCAGTTGATTTAAACAGTGGTGAGATTAAGTTAGGGATGTTGATCTGTGCTGATCAACGGTCGAAATGAGTCGGGAAAAAATAAAGAAAAAGGGTCACTTTATAAAGAAATGGTCGAAAATGCGAAGAAATGGCTTAAAAACCTTAATCAGCAGTGAAAAAGGCCAGATGAATTTTGGGGTTTCCGAAAAAGATCTGGGCCATCGGATAAGATCGGCCCATGGAAATCAACGGTGGAGATCACTTATGAGGTCCCTTGGAGGAAGGCGGAGGGTGATGATGAAATTCAAGATCAAACTGGGACCATTGATCTGCAGAGATCAATGGTGGAGGCTGAGCGTGATGAAACACAATACAAATGGGGAAAGCGTTTTCAGTTTGAGAAACCAGCGGTATCGCGCAGCAAAAGGGGAGGAAGGCAGTTTCACCTTTTTGAATGTGATATGCATCAAAGGCCACCACGTGGCTTTTAAAAACCACCTATATCGCATGATTTATGAGAATTATCGTTCGGGCTAAAAATCATGCGATATGGAGCATCTACCGTTAGATCTGGGGTCTCAGATCGGACGGTTGTGAGAGAGCGCGATATCGACAAGATGCATGGGTGGAAGCAGGTAGGGTGGTTTTATTATGGAACATCTGATTAGAGAATCGATGGTGGAAATCTGATCTGGGAGGGGTAGGAACCAAAGGAGCGGGCCTATCGGGACCATTGGATGAATGGAATGGACGGCTCAGACTGATATTTGGGGCTTAATGAAATAATATATAAGGCAGAGAATGGGTCAGTATGGGTTGTTTATCTGCAGAGATCAATGGCTGAGATTTCCCCGAAAAACATTATAAAGCGGGGCTTCATAAATTTAACAAAGGTTGCGGGATCCAATTTGGACCGTCGAATCTTGACATGTGGACGGCCTAGATGCAATCGGAGGTTTGTGATCGGTGGGGGAAAAACAGAATGGGCATCGATGCGATTAGCTGTGGACCATTGATCTAAGGGTCAGATCAACAGTGGAGAATGAGTTTGGAGGATGTCATAGGCGGGACATGGGCTTTGGGATGGAGTGATAAGGGTCGTCGAATCTAGATTTGGCGGGTAGATCCAACAGCTGAGGATCCATTGGGAGAGGCCAATCGAAGGGGGCGAATAAAATATTACAATGTGCCCAATGCAATCTTCCGATGCGAGACTGCGCAGACTGTTGTTTATTTCAAGATCAACGGTCGGGAATCGGTTTAACCAATGAACGGGCGGGACCCTTTTAAAACATAAAAATTGGATTTTTCATGAAATAAAAAGGATTATTTCATTGGGGAAAGGTTTATTGTAGTGTTAAGCGCCCGATTGCGGGGTTTTTTGGTTATATGACAAAGATAAAGGGACCGGGGTTTATATAAAAGGGCCAATCGCATTGGGGGACTTTATTAAAACAAAGAAACACGCCCATCAAAGTTTTCGATGCGATAAGTGTTCGGGACTATTAGCGCTTAGTTCCAGCACCAAGTCGCATGGAGGGGAAGTGGTTTAGGGCTTAGCCCAAAGGGGCTTAGGCCTATAATACAAAAGGCTTATTTTTATGATTTTTTCAAGGATTTTTAATGGATTTGGGGCTTTCGATAAGGTTTAAAAATGAGTTTTAAACCTTATAAAAGGGATTTTAGGAAGGGAAGAAAGGAATAAATGAAAAATAGAGGAGTTTTATAAGGAAAAAATGGATAAAAAGGAGGTCAATGATGAAGGGAAAGAGGAGTGAAAAAATGATGAAAAATGGAGTTTTCAGCAGATTTTTCTTCGGGGAAAACAACAGAACTTCAAAGTTTAAGAGGGAAACAACAGTGAAGGTTAATCAAAGGACATGATGTCTTCATAAGACTCCAAGAATTAACAATTTTGTAATGAAACTTGTTTCTTGAAGGCTTCAAAAATGATTTAGCCACCATTTGATATGGCAAATTTTATAGGTGGCTAATACAATCCATCAGATTCAAAATCTGATCTCTTTTTATTTTCTCCATCACACATGCATTCATTCTAATTCCAAAAAAACTTGAATCTTCAAAGAGTTGTTTCCCGCTTTGATACCAAAAATGATGCTGCCTAAGCAGAAAATACCCACATTCTCCATATAAAATTTCATGTCACATTCACTACCCAAAATAATCCTCAAATTGGCACAACTCTAAATGCGGAAGCTCACCTTTTCAATTGATGGTTAAAACCCTATACCAAAACCCATTTTGATATTTCCTTGAACTTTAGTTTAAAACAGAAATAAAAGAATTATTAATTCGGAATTAATATCCTTACTCATGCACTATGGTTTAAAAACCCAAAATATCATTAATGCAAACCTTTGGACCCACGGCATACCCAACTCACTCATGCCTTATCTTATTCAAAGTTTAATTACCCTTATGATGCACTCTTTCTCTGTTTACTTCTATTATAATAGAAATATAATAGAAACTAAGCCTTCCCTTATGAACCATGCCACAATACTTCATACCTTTGCGGAATTCCATTAAACCCAAACTTTATGTTATAAAATTAACATAAACTTTAGAACTTACCCTTTCCGCCGGTAAATAAACTACACATTCGTCGAGGCTCCACTTGCATGAAACCATATATGGCCCACATATATTTCAACCCGCATATCATAACATTCTTCAAAACATGAAATTTTGTTAAGTCAAATTGTGACTTTAATTTTAAAACCCATGCACCAATCTTATATTAATTTGGCCCCACAACTTTATTAACATACCTTTTTCATCGTCCATTGTTCATTCAATCGGACGGCTAACACTTTATCACGTTCCAACACAATGATCCAACGATTATCACATGACCAACTTTCACGCCTTTTAGTATTTCAAACTAATGCGAAATGGGTGGTATTGAGTTACCACCAATGCTACATGTTACAGGATAACTGCTATCGCGCTCGAACAAGACTTTACTGCTTACCATCTAAAAGCTACGCAAAAACCATTAGTGGTTTTTGAAACCCCCTTCATGGTTCCGTCTTCACCACTTACTCATGGTTCCACCTCTTTTGACTCACAGTTCCTCTCGCTTACTCTTTCCAAACTGCAGCTTCAAATTTCCACTCCTCTGTGCCTTTGAAGTTCCATTCGATTACATAGCCTTGCATCATTTCATTTTTCACTCCACATCTACTCCAATTCAACTCTCAGCCATTTAAATTTGAACCTTACTCTGTATTGATGTGAGTCAATATATTAATGCAATTTTGATAAACAGAAAATTACTTCTCTGTTGACGATCCCATTAGTCTCCATTCTAGCACTGATCCAATTTCACTATTCGATCAGATGTATTTCTGTATCCAAATGCAAAATTGAAACAAAAAAATTATGCTTCTGTGTCATCGATCCTTTCAGTGATCGATGACTGAATTTTAACAAACACAACTCATCCACTCTTCTCAAATATATATGCAAACCCTTATTTCTCTTCAATTCAATTCCTGATAATACCCTATCTTGGTATTTCCATTACACTTTACAATGGTATGTAGAAAATCATTTCAAACCCCTATTACAGAGTTTTATCACACCTGTTCATAAAATCTGAGCATTTCTCACACACAATCAATAATTTAGAAACAATCTCTTTATATATAAACAAGTATTTACGCAGGTTTCTTCTTCCCTCAGGCCTAATTTTCTGATAAATGGCCTTTCTGTCAAATTTTCCCGTAGGCTTACAACAGATCCCTATCTGTCTAAAACCTAAGTCTCTACCTCCACCACTGTCTGCTCCTCCTTTTTCCTTTGAGGCTTATTATTTTTATATAGAATAATCTGAACTAATTTAGGTTCAGATCCTCCATCATCTCAACAAATTCCTCAAAATCCTCAAAGTCATAAAATCTATCCTTTATCCCTAAGGATCCTCTTTAATCCCATAAAATCATGAAACTGATTCTATCTTAATATTTATAATCAATTCTCAAATCTCTCATTCCTTATGGAATCTAAACTATCCTAATTCTCTCATTTTCTCCAATTATTCGGGAACATTTACAAATTCCTCACAATACTTAATATCTCTCATTAAAATCACTCAAAAACATTAATAATTACATAAGAAACCAATATTATTTTGAAAACAAAAGACCCCTATGTCTATTAAAATACAAAGGATTTTTTGAGCCTAATTCTCTTGCATCAGATCTCTTCCTTTAGGTAGTGGTTTTTACCTCCCATGGAACATTATTTGAGGACAGGACTCCCCTCCATGATTATAGGGATCTTAACTGTTAGAAAATTATATATTACAGAGCAATGAAACACATAAAATATGCGGAAAACACATGCACACAAAACACATAAAACCAGAGAGACACAGATATACGTGGTTCACCCAGTTTGGGCTACGTCCACCCCGAACAGCCAGTCCTTCTTTTCTATTATCCAGCAAAATGAACAGACACAACCTACAATAGATCCACTGTAATATCCTTTGTTCTCTCTCATAGTCTCCCTATCTGTTTCTCGCTCTGAGAATACACATACCATACACATGCGCAATACAATACCCTCATAAAAGCGAGGGGTTGCCTTCTAGGGCAAAAAACCCTAAACTAGACATAACTTCTAGCATCAGATCATCTCCCTAATGAATGGCCCAGATTGACTAGAAAGTATTATACTTTTACAAGGCAATTTTACATCTGTTTTTAGCTTCAGGGGCGCTGCCCCCGAAACCCCCCACCAGGGGGGGGGCTCCATAAAGTCGCAACCGCCCCCCCTGGACCCCCCAGGCAACGTTTAATTACGGGCGGTGTTTCCGCCCCCATAAAGCTATAGGGGTCCAACGCTGTGATACAAAATAAACAAGATAATCAGGCTCCACACCCAACAATCTCCCACTTGAAGACTGATTGTAGCAACTCCACCGCTGCTTCATTTGCTGGAAAATGACTCCTCTTCGGACCTGGTTGTTTCTCATCTTCATCGTCATCCTTGAAGACCAATTGAAATTGAGCACATTCTCAGTTTCTCCCTGGTTAGAACTTTTTTTAGCATATCTGAAGGATTCTGGCTAGTGTGTATCTTTTCTAGCTTCAACTCTCCATCTTCCAATACAGACCATATGAAATGGTACTTGAGATGTATGTGTTTAGTCCTGGAATGAAATGCTGAGTTCTTTGCAAGATGAATGGCACTTTGGCTATCACTGTATAGCGTGCCCATATCATGCTTCTTACCCAATTCATCCATAATCCTTTGTAACCAAATCATTTCTTTACTAGTCTCTGTAGCAGCAACATACTTTTCTTCTGTTGTTGAAAGTGCAACAACACTTTGGATTTTTGAAACCCAACTGATAGTTGTTCCACCTACAATAAATACATATCCTGTAGTACTTCTCCTGTTATCTCTTTCACCTACCATATCTGCATCAACATATCCCTGTAGAGAAATGTTTGAACCACCAAAGCATAATTCTTTATTTGTGGTACCTCTCAAATATCTGAGAATCCATTTTACTACCATCCAATGTTCTTTTCTTGGATTATTCATGTACCTGCTTACAACTCCCACTACATGTGCAATATCAGGCCTTGTGCAAACCATTGCATACATTAAGCTTCCAACTGCTGATGCATGTAGAACTTTAGACATATAATCCATGTCTTCTTGGGTCTTGGGGCACATCTCTTTACTAAGTTTGAAATGGCTAGCAAAAGGTGTACTAACTGGTTTTTCATTCTACATATTAAATCTTTTCAACATCTTTTGTATGTACTCATTCTGAGATAGTGTTAATTTGCGATTTTTCCTGTCTCTAGTTATTCTCATACCAAGGATTTGTTTTGCAGCTCCCAAATCCTTCATTGCAAATGAATTTGCAAATTTTCTTTTGAGCACATTTATTTCCTGCATGTTAGACCCTGCAACAAGCATGTCATCTACATACAAGAACAATATAATATAGCTGCCATCATTTGCCTTTTCAGACAAACACAATGATCAGAGTGACATCTAGTATAACCTTGTTCAGAAATAAACTTGTCAAATTTTAGATACCACTGCCTTGGAGCCTGTTTTAAACCATACAAGCTCTTCTTTAGCCTGCACACTAATTTTTCTTTCCCTTTGACCTCATATCCTTCTGGTTGCTCCATATAGATCTCTTCCTCCAAATATCCATGGAGAAATGTTGTCTTTACATCTAACTGTTCAAGATGTAAATCTTCCGCTGCTACAAGACTTAAAATAGTTCTGATTGAAGTCATATTAACAACAAGAGAAAATATTTCATCAAAATCAATACCTTTGTTCTGTGCAAACCCCTTCACCACAAGTCTAGATTTGTACCTTTTTTTTCCTCCATCTTCTTCCTTCAGCCTGTAAACCCATTTATTCTGCAATTTAGTTTTACCAGCAGGTAACCTGACTAAGTTCCAAGTCTGGTTATGCATTAGAGAGTCCATCTCTTCTTGCCTGTCTAGCTCCCACTTCTTCCTGATTTCAACTTGCATTTCTTCTTCATAACATTCAGGTTCACCAAAATCAATCAACAATAAATAATATAATGAAGGAGAGTATCGTTCAGGAGGTCTGCTTATCCTGGTAGATCTTCTAACATCACTTTCAGGGGTTTGAGGTGCCTGTTTCTGTTGTGGTGGTTGTTGTTGTTGTGGCTCTTGATTATTATTATTTTCAGGCACCTTTACCTTTTCTGTGATCTCATCAAGAGCTGTGTATTCTTTGTTTTCTTTTTCCTGTTTCTTTTCCTACAACTGATTCTTATACAAGACCTTTTCATTGAATATTACATCTCTACTCCTAATGATTTTTTGATTTCCATAATCATATAAGCGATAACCAAAATCATTAACACCATATCCAATAAAGGTACATTTTTTTGATTTTGCCTCAAGCTTTGTTCTGTTTTCTTTATTAATGTAGACAAAGGCCTCACAACCAAAAGGTTTTAAAAAAGATTAGTTTACCTTTTTACCTATCCACGCTTCCTATAGAATACCACCATCCAAGGAACTTGAAGGCCCTCTGTTTATTAGATAAATAGCAGTATCTACAACATCTGCCCAAAATTGTAAAGGCAATCATGCATGCAATCTCATGCACCTTGCACGCTCCATGATTGTTCTGTTCATCCTTTCTGACACACCATTTTCTTGTGGTGTTCTTGGAACTATCTTCTCTCTGCGAATTCCATGCTCTGAATAGTACCTATCAAAATTTTTGCTGCAATATTCACCTCCATTGTCTGATCTGAGACACTTCAACTTCCTTCCTATCTCAATCTCAACCAAAGCTTTCCATTTCTTGAAAGTATCAAATACATCATATTTATTCTGAATACAATAAATCCAAGTTTTTCTAGTTGCATCATCAATAAAAGTAACATAATAATGAGAGCCACCAAGAGATGATACCTGAGCAGGTGCCCATACATCTGTATGCACAAGATCTAATTTTTCGCTCTTATTTTCTTTCCCAACTCTGAGAAATCTGACTCTCTTCTATTTTCCATAAATGCAATTCTCATAGAAATCCAAATCAACATTCTTCAAACCCGGCAACAAATTTCTTGAGTGAAGAATCTTCATCCCCTTCTCACTCATGTGTCCGAGCCTATTATGCCATATTGCTGCATCTGCTCCTTTGGAATTTAAAGAAATAAAAGAGTTAGAAATACCATTTCATAAATACAATGTACCAACCTTTTCGCCTTTTGCTATTACCAGGGCTCCTTTGGTGACCTTCCAAGTTTTATTCGTGAAATTTGTCACACAACCTTCACCGCCTAACTGCCCTGTTGAAATCAGATTTTTCTTCATATCTGGAACATGCCTTACCTCCTTTATTAGCCATTGGTTTCCATTCTGTTGTTTTACAAGAACTTTACCCATTCCAACAATTTTACAGGGTTTATCATCACCCAAACTAACTTGTCCAAAATCTCCTTGAACATAGTCATGAAAATATTTCTTATCAGGTGTGGCATGGAATGAAGCCCCTGAATCTACAACCCAAGAATCAGTAACATTTTCGAAAGAAGGAATCAAAGCATCTTGTAACACATCACCTGTCAAATTTGCTTCATGATTTTTTTCTTGTTGTGTGTCTCCTTATTTTCCCTTCCGAGATCTACAGTCTTTCTTGAGGTGTCCTTTCTTTCCACATTTCCAGCACACTATCCCTGATCTGGACTTGGATCTTCCTTTCCTTGATTTACTGTGATATCCTGAGCTCTTTCCTCTTTCCATTTTTCTTCCCCTAGACTCTGCACTCAAAGCATTACCCGATGTCTCACCGGAGCTTTTCCGTCACATTTCCTCACTAAGGATAGCACCGAAAAAATCATCAAACTTTAAAGTACTAGATAGAGAGACGGAGTTACTAATGGCCATAACTAAACCATTCCAACTTTCTGGCAATGAGCATAGAAATAAAAGAGCCCTAACTTCATCATAAAAGTTTACCCCTATAGAACTTAACTGACTGGTAACTGTATTAAAATCATTTAAATGGTCTGCAACAGATCCACCTTCTGACGTCTTCATATTAAATAAATGTTTCATAAGAAATACCTTGTTTGAGGCCGAGGGTTTTTCATATAGTTTCGCCAATGTCTGCATCAAACCCTCTGTTGTTGTTTCCTTCTAAATATTGAAGGCGACTGACGCCGCAAGGCACAACCGTACTGTTCCAAGTGTCTTTCTATCGAGAATGTTCCATTCTGCGTCTGTCATGGCCATCAGCTTCTTTGTTTTTCTGCTCAATGGTAGGTACAGATCTTTCTGATACAGATAATCTTCCATCTGCATCTTCCACAACGAGAAGTTTTGGCCGTTAAATTTCTCAAACCTAAACTTACCATCTTCCGCCATTTCTCCCACTTGAACCAGGAACCCTTATTTCCTGCGAGTTTATCTGCCAAATCGACCTTCGGCTTTGATACCAGTTGTTAGAAAATTATATATTACAGAGCAATGAAACACATAAAATATGCGGAAAACACAAGCACACAAAACACATAAAACCAGAGAGACACAGATATACGTGGTTCACCCAGTTTGGGCTATGTCCATCGTGAATAGCCAGTCCTTCTTTTCTATTATCCAGCAAAATGAACAGACACAACCTATAGCAGATCCATTGTAATATCCTCTGTTCTCTCTCACAGTCTCCCTATCTGTTTCTCGCTCTGATAATACACATACCATACACAGCCATAATACAATACCCCCATAAAAGTGAGGGGTTGCCTTCTAGGGAAAAAAACCCTAAACTAAACATAACTTCTACCATCAGATCATCTGCCTAATGAACGGCCCAGATTGAATATAAATTATTATACTTTTACAAGGAAATTTTACATATGTTTTTATCTTCGGGGGCGCTGCCCCCGAAACCCCCCACCAGGGGGGGGGGGCTCCATAAAGTCGCAGCCACCCCCCCTGGACCCCCCAGGCAGCGTTTAATTACCAGCGGCGTTGCTGCCCCCATAAAGGTACAGGGGTCCAATGCTGTGATACAAAATAAAAAAGATAATCAAGCTCCACACCCAACACTAACCTCTCCCTCTTCCTCTATATAAACAGGCCTTCTACCTTTACAAAAACTAGCTGAACATATAGCCAAGAAGCTAAACTTGGAGAAGAGATACTATAGCTGAGTAATTGCTATCAAGAAGGTAGAACCAAGGAGAGTTCTGTAGAGAGAGCCACATCCGAATTCCCGGCGAGCCTTTGTGAGACACGCTCCGCTAGAACCCTATTGGAGGAGACCGCAACGTCTAAGCTTGGTCATACTCTTCCTTCCTTTCATTAATATACTTGACTATGGTATTGGTTCCATAATTGTGTTATGTTTATCTGATGCAATTTATTTAGTCTTCTTCGACTGACTGATAGTTATGAATGTGAAATAGTATGTTGTATATCGTCTTTTTTTCTTGTGTATGTGTAGGTATCTGAGCGTGAGAATGAGTGGATCGTGATCTATCAAACTAGGAGCGAGAGGCGACCACTCTTTCCTACGACACAAAAGCGTAGGACCTCCAGTAAGTTATCTATCGAGTCTTCGTCCATTCGTTAACTAGGAATCGATGTTATAGCATGTCTTGTTTGTGTCTAGACCCACTCTAGGGCTAGTGGGATCGCCTCTGTCCACAGAGGGGATTTACCTCACCAATAGCCTGTAACAGGGGTAATGAAGTATTAACAAGTGGAGTAGATGTGGGTGCAACTTGTTGAACCACTTGATACGAATGCACAACTGTTTGTGGTTGAACGGGTGGAATAGGCTTCCACTGACAAATAATCATTCCAATATTAGGGTGACTATAAAACAACGAAGTACTGTTAAAATGGGTGACCATAGGTTGCCCCCCAACGTGATGAGTATAATAAGATGGAATACATTTTTCTCCAAATGGTCGGAGTCCAGTTGAGATTGTACTAGATGAAATATACCTAGATGGACCAGCTTGATGTTGCACTGAATATGTATATAAAGGATCAAGTCGTTCAATACTCATTAGAGATGTACCAGATAAAATACTAGAAGATTACATGGGTGAAGTCCATGGATTTTAGGATGAACCAGAGTAGGTTCTAGATAATGATTGGTAACCCGGTGGGACGAAAGAACCACCATATAGATGTGACTCTGTTGACGTGGTAAACATGAACAGAGTAGCAATAGTAGATGTTGTCGTAACTCTAATAGATGGCACAGTCAGAGATGTTGACTCAATTTCCATGGGATATACACTATAGGATCTATGGGAACTCAAATTTAAACAGGACCAAAAGAAGAAGCGTAAGTCAACTGAGGAATAGTCTCATTAGGATAAAGACCCTATCCAAACTGAATTGGAGTTGAAGGGAAAGTTTCTTGTTGAGGTTCTTCCTCAATCGAAATCAAACCAGGTGGAAGGATTTCGTCGTCAGACCTGAGATATATTTCAGGTGGTTGACTGTGCGATATGGGATATTAAATGGCTACGATTGACTATGGAGCGACCAATGTAGGAACAAATTCTGGTTGCTCAACTTCGGGATCTAGATGTTTTGGTAAAAGAATGATGGGATCTGAATCAGATTCCAGTTTAACAACGTTGGGTTTGGGAGGTATAGTTTCACTGATTGAATGGATCGTGTCCATAGGTAGTTGTGAGGATTCTATTTCGATGACAATGGATAAACTAGCATGTGTAGAAACGACTTGAGACAACTCTCATGGATGTGATGAAGATGACGCACCAGAGGTATTGATGGTACTGGTTTCGGTAGAACAAGGTCGCATTTTCCAACTGGAAATGGCTTTTGGTGGTAAATGTGGTTTAAGTTCTTTTATACACCAATGACGGGGAAGGGATTTTCTTCTTCCATGATGAATGATTGATTTTATTACAAAAAAAAATTAAAGGGTAATTCTAGGCAAAAGGTTTACCAAGTAATTATGAACTACAAAATACCTCCTAGCAAACCAAGAAGTACAGGCAGGTAATCTCCTTGAATGTTGTGTTTGGTGTATCACAAATTACAAGGCAGACTACTCGGTTACCTATATATGGTAGGCAACCTAAAGTTGTCCTCCAAAATATACCCGAATATACATGGAGGCCGAAGTTCGTATTACCACTGTCTAATGCGAAACCGCACAATGAGAGCACCCCCTTATACTTTTCATACTAGAACACCGCCCTATATACCTGAAGGTATGTGGACGAGATTTGATATACTTACATATGTGGAGTGGCATTTCACACTGGGAATGTATCGTAGACAAGTTAGCGACAACTGCTATGTTTAACGATGTCAGAACACGTCTCTAGCCTATACATTCTAAATGATATCAGTAATGTTACAATGCTTTCTTAGGTTGATTGATGTAAATTTTATTTTAATCTTGTTTAAATGTTTGTGTTTGAGGTTCACCACGTGATGTAATGGGAAATTCCTAAAAATGAAAACTAAATGATAAGAAAACTTTTCAATTTATCTTTTTCAATGCAAATCCTAGCTACTAAGAGTAAAGAGCAATTAGATTTTGAGCATACAACAAAGAGAAAAAACTAAATGCAGATTTCCATAACTTGTTCCTATGAAAAACACACAATTCTCTAGATACACATGAATTTTTTCTTTTCATCTCCCTTTAATGTGAACGAGAGAAAGGAAAATAAATGCATAAATCAATCAAACAAATGTTTTCTTTTAAGAAACGAGGAATGAAACAACAATTTCTCTTAGGAAAATGAAGAATGAAACTACAATTTTCCTACAAAAAATGAGGAATGAAACAAAAATTTCCTTTTCAAAAACATAATTTATCTAATGCAAAATTAACTAATTTGAATTTTATTGGCCAATGATAAATAAAGCAACTAATAAAACATTGAACAAATTAATTTTCAAAGGAGGAAGAACAAGAAAGTTTACTGATCTCTAAGAGTAATCAGAAATATGAGAATATAGCAGACACTTGGTTGAAAATGAAAGCAAAGACAAATTTGAATGGAATTTGGTTGGATGAGGGGGAAATGCACCCTCTAAGGGGAGACAGTGCATTGCATAACACCTGTGAATGGAACAAAGTGCACTACAGTGCACTGTACCCTGACCTATAGTGCATTCGGCACAGCTAAGTTTGGGAAACAAGAAGCTAAACACACTTCTAATGCATTTTTCATTCAAATGAATGATAAAAGAAATTAGATGCTACTGATGATGGTAAACAGAGGCAGAAACCCTAGTAATTATAGTATACTCCCCAGTGGAGTCACCAATTTGTTATACGGAATTTTAATCTACGGATAAACTAAATTCCCTGAGTGTGGTGCTCCTTCACTCAGAAAAATAGAATAAATAAAACTACTATTTTCTCTAATACAGATAGATATAAAAAAAGGGAAAGAAGCTTACATGTGATACTTTCACTCTCCTTCTCCTTCTATCAGTTTTACGTCGCTCTCAATCCAGCTAAAGCTACTAGATTGATTCCTGCAATCAAAGACAAAGAAAAACAAACAACATACAAATATACAAGTATCTACTTATCTTAATCAAATCAAACCGATTATATCTGAGAATACATACATCATCAAGAATAAATTTAACAAGATATAAACATATGTATGAGAAAATGAAAATATATATTTATTAAGAAAGTAGGAGGAGAAGATTACAACCAATAGATCGATTTATCGTTAACCTATTCAAAATTCATTCTAGCCTCATCACATCTAGCATCATCTTAGCAAAATATCAGTACTTCCAATCTCTTATCAATTGAAAATCCAACAGCATAACTTTGCACAAAATTCTTTCCCCCTAGCACTTAGATGAGTGCTCAATTTATAGGGAAACTGAAGGTAGTTTCTCATTGAATGGTTTTCTAATAATAGCTAAGACATGTTTCCAAGTTCAAAGGTAGTGGATGGACACTTGTATTCAAAGTATGACACCTATGGAATATTCTAGAAGGCACTGGCCATGTGGAGATTCCTCGAACAATGATGATTTCACTCCTAGGAGACTAACGCACCCTTGAGTGTCGGGAAGTGCACTGCAATGCACCCTTGAATGGAGGTATTTTCACTACAACACAGTTAGTCACTTATAGAGGAGCGTTGGTGAGTCAATGGGTCATATAACTTCAAAACTTGGAAATATCACAATTGAATCCATAAAAGGAATGTCTTTACTTAGGGAATATATCAGTTGACCTTAAGGGGATGATAGACCCTATTCATTGGTCTTAGGGGATGATGCCCAAATTGACCTATAACAATGGGCACCAGGGAATAGGTGTACCAAGGGCAATGCAAAATTCATAGAGGTGTTTTTTGATAATGATATGGATGATGAAACGTAGATTTATATAGGTGTGGGAGATGATGAGACACCAATGATAGGAGGAGGAGGAGGTCCACCACCCCCACCAGTGGGAGCTCCTTTCTTATGTTCACCAATATTTATCGCTTCACTTTAGGGAGTGGCGAAGTATATTATTATGAGGATTTGTTATATAGTATAGCGAAAACACATATTAGTTCTAGTAGAGAGTGGGGAAACCCGTACTTTCATAGATGACCATATGGTGGAGAGGAGGGGAATACACATAGAGTCCTTTGAGGGTTTCTCTGTCTTGGTGCTGGGAGACCATACCATGCAGTGCACTATATATGTTCCCGGGATGACAGTGATGATGGGGAACTATTCTATGATGGATCATTTATTTGTGCTTGATGTCCCAGGCACCAATGTGGTGCTTGGGGTGTAGTGGTTGTACTCTCTTGGGCATGCTACAACTGACTTGTGTAAGTTGGACATGGAGTTTTTTAGCGTTGTAATCAGCACTTGGATTGTGCCAAGCGCCTGACCATGCACATATTAAGCTCAAGGGATTTTATTATGACTTGATTGAGTTTTTTTGGAAAGTTTTTGGGTATCACACACACTGAAAGAGATTTTGAATAGCTAATAATCTCACACACATATAAGGGCAATGATGTATAATGTGGTAGCAAGATTAGGCTTGAAGCTTAATGGTTAGAAAATGGAAGATAACAATTGCTATGTAAAATAAAGGACCATTGTTAAGAGGAAACGATGATTTGAATTATAGACCTGAAATGTACAATGAACGAAAGATTTAAAAAGACTTATAAAAGTCTCACTCTATATTTGAAGGATATCATTACATAGAAAGTTTCCAATTAACATGACAAAACCAATCAAGAATGCTTGAAACATCAAGACTGACAAAAACAGATTGCTCATATATGTTTGTTTAAAAGACTTACAAGAATATGAAACAGGATTCAATTCAACCTCAAAGAATGACCATGAACTATCTTCAGTTAATACTAAGTCTGGAATGCTTTATAACAAGACTTACAAAAACAAACTAATATTGCATGAAGGTTTAAAATATTAATAGTAACATGAGGTAGAACTTTGTAAATCATAATCTAGAATGAAATAATGAATAATGGAAACACATAAGAAGATGAAAAATACATACACCATACAAGTTGTGAATCCTCAAGAGTGCTTCTGGATATATTATGTATTCAAAAAAGTATAACACAGTATGCAATGAAAGGTACAACCAACCACCCCTTTTCTCCTTGCATTGCACAATATATATACAAAAAAGGAGTTTTGTAAAAAGCCTCCATAAAAAGTACAAATCTGTTTTTGAGACTTTATTACAACCCTCTGCATATAGTAAAGCTTATCCAAAAAGTAAAAGGAAAACTAAAATAGAAATGAAGACAGATTATGGCAGCATGGAGCTCAAGGTGGCTGAGTTGAGGTGGTTGAGTGCTCCTCGTTGATCTAAAAAAACTGCCTGCACAAAAAGTGCAAGCTACCAACTGAAAAGAACACATGTACCCTTATCTGCAAAAGTGTAGGAGCAACTAACTGAAGGAGTAACCAACTAGAAGATAACTTTATTTGATGACACTTAGTAAAATATCATCACTACTGAGGCTATATTCACTTTATCATCTTTTAGTGTCATTCTTTTGAGAATAGAACCAAAAGAAACTTTTTCTCCTCCATATATAAAATCCGAAAAATAATAGCTACTTTTTCTGAAAAGGGTAGCTATATCTGAAAATACTAAGTATAAGCCAAAAAATAAAATGTTTCTTCATATTTTCAAGGTTCTGTATATTCATACATCGGAGGTCTAATATAGAAGCAAAGATATTGAAAGCTTCAACTTTAGTTACCCTTTTGTTTGATCTCCTCATATGTGCTTGATTTTTCTACTAAATATTTTTCTTCCTCGGTTTAATCTCTGGGTTATCATCAATGTTTATAATTTCATCCCTGAGAGCACGGTTTGCAATGAGTTTAATTTTTAATCTGAGCTTTTTCTTGGGCCTGGTGTGAGGAATTTGAATGTATTGGTTTGGAATATATAAAGGCATCTTTCTACCATGTATGAATATTATTGTCTGTCCTTCTTCAAACTTTGACTCAGTGAACACTGTCTCACTACTATCCTCCTCAAAAGATCAATATGAATGAATTATAGGTTTCTTCTTCTTCTTGGCTAAAGAACCAATAGATGAGAAAATTTGAGCTATGGTAGGTTCTTCCATTGTGATAGTCTGGGAAACTTTTTCTTTTCCCCTTTTTGAGTGAGGAAGAGACTTTTGAGAGAGTAAGATCCTTTAGTGCTGAAGTGGCATTGTTTTGTTGAGTCTCTTGTCTAGCTTCTAGAATAGGGCTTGATGTCAAGGTTTTAGGGCTGAGTTCCACTGAAGGTCCCTCTGTCATAATGAGTCTTCTCCTCCATTTCCCTTTTGAAGAGGAAGTTTCCTCCTCTTTTATCTTAGACACAATGTTTTTGTCAAGCAGGGTATCTCTTTGTTTGAGTTTGTTTTTACACTCCTACATGAAAGACCTCAAGGTCTATGGCTCCTTGGATAAATTTCTAGTGTCGACCCCATTTTATAGTTTTATTGTTGGTGTAGAAGTAATGGTTTTAACTCTAGCCTTTCTGGCTAAGCTCCTAGTCTGCCTACTAAATGATATTGAATATGGGCCAGCTTGTGAAGGAGTTTATGTAGGGGTAGGGTTTGACTATTGTTCCTAATTTTTTAGCTTTCGAGGCCTTCCTACTTTTCTCCTTCTATGAATAATGCTAAATCCCTCATCTGTTAAAAGGTTCTCACATGTAGTTCTTTTATTTCTCAGGTGATAAACTACCAGTGTTTTAATCAAACCTTTGTGATAGAGATTATGAAGATAATAGCCTAGGGTTTTCTGTATCTTTCAAGACATTGATAATAGATATCTGTAATGGAAAAAGGGTAGATTCATAGGTTTGGCACCAGATATATGGGCTAGAAATCTCATCTGGTATTTATGGACAGTTGAAAACCTACCCTCACAGGTTATGTAATGATGTATAGTGGTAATGACATGCTGGCACTTAGGTTTAAAGTAGGAAATATCACTACAAGGAAAAGACCCTCTAGCGGATGTTTTTGAGGAACCCCTTATAAAAATACCCAAGACATCTGTTTCTAGTGGAGGTTACTAGAGGAGGTCGACAGGTGGAGGTGTTTGCAGATGTATTTCGCCTGGTGCGCTTATCACCGTAAAACGCACTAGTGCGTTCAACACAAGAAAGCACCGGTGCACACAAAACATTGGCACACTAGACACCATGCGCTCCGTACACACCGACCCGGTGCATTTTATTATTGTAGCGCCCGAGTGATTTATAACACTTCCGCACCGATGCCTCATAAAAAGGACGTGAAAACAGAAATTTCTTGGCCCGGAATGACGAAAACGCACTCGTCTGCCCATAAACACCGTGTACCGGAACGGGGCTAAATAAAAAAAAAATACAACCAAAAAACTACATAAAACATTGGCACACTAGACACTGTGTGCTCCATACACACCCTCCTGGTGTGTTTTGTTACAATAGCACCCCGATGCTTTACACAACATCTGCACCGGTGTGTCATAAAAAGCACGTGAAAACAGAAATTGCCCAACGCACAGTGACGAAAATGCACCGGTATGCCCATAAACCCCACACACCGAAACGAGGTTAAATAAAAAAAAATTTCGGCCAAAAAACTGAACAAAACGTTGGCACACTAGACACCATGTGCTTTGTACACACCTTCCCGGTGCGTTTCATTACTGTAGCACCCTGGTGCTTTACAGAGAATCCACACCAGTGCCTCATAAAAAGCACGTGAAAACAAAAACCGCTCGGCGCGGAATGACAAAAATGCATCGGTGCGTCCATAAAACCCCGCACACCGGAACGCGGTTAAATAAAAAAATTACGGCCAAAAAACCACACAAAACATTGGCACACCGGACATCGTGCGCTCCATACACACCCTCCTAGTGCGTTGTATTACTATAGCAAACCTGTGCTTTTCAAACTGTCTGCACTAGTGCGTCATAAAAAGTGCGCGAAAACAAAACCGCCTGATGCGGAATGAAGCAAACGCACCGGTGTGCCTATAGAATCCCGTGCACCGGAACAGGGTTATTACGGCCAAAAAACCACATTTTTCACTTTTTTCAGTGCTATAAAGCTCTAAAGGACCGGCGCAATTTATCCTTGTCTAATCCGCCTTGACATCGGTGCTCCCATTGCACTCATTACACACACTGCTACTGTGCATTGCCCACCAATCTCTAGCTTGAATTTTGCAAAACGGTGCACAAATTTTCTTTTCAAAATTCTACAGCCAATATGCCTCCTCGACGAGCAAATGTACAGGTATTTTTCTTTTTTTTTCCATAATTAAGCCTTTTATTGGATTATAATTTCAAATAACCTTAAAATTAACAATTTAAAAGGAAAAAAACAAATTTGTCGCGTGGTGCGTTCAACTCGTTCGACTCGCACTGGCTTGTGATGCTTCCTATAAATTTACAGGCTGCACCACAGCTGGTCCTAATATGTTTTGCACTAGTTCTGGGGCAGTACCGATAGGCACATCTTGTTATTTTAAAAAATTTTAAAAATTGCAATGCGGTCATTTACAAGGCCGCATCATTGACAATGTGGAATAGCGGTAACATGGTGCGTTGACTAAATTATCCACCCCGAGGTTGGAAATATTGTCAACACACCATGTTGCCACTATTCCACATTGTCAATGTTGCGGCCTAGTAAACCGGTGCTAATTGTATCCACATCGGTTCCAGGACAGTATTGTATGTGCACCATGTTATTTTAAATTTTTTTTTAAAGTGTGGTGCATTCGGTTATCTTGCCGCACCGTTGACCTAGTGGAATAGCTGCGATGTGGTGCGTTGACCAAAATAGTAGCCCCCGGATGGCTATTTCTATTAGAGCACGACTTTTCGTATTTTGAATGCGTCAACGGCATGGCCTTTTAAACGGCTGTAACATTGAATATGTCACGATGGCAGGAAATCGGTCCACTGGCTTAAGTATACACCCTAGGGCGTAGAGTTTCGTCAATGCACTGCCCTCCTGACACCGTACATAGTCAAGGGTATGCTATAATTTTTTTTGGAGCATTTTCTTCGGGGCACTTAATATTATTAGGTGCATCGAGGCCGGTGTGCTCCATAGAAAGATGCACCGAGACTGGTGCATGACTGTGTTTTTGGCGCACCGAATGTTTTTTTATTTTATTTTCAAAAACAATTATATATGTATATTTCCAAATACATGTTTCATTTAATAAAAAAATTGTGTTTAATATGTCAATCATTCATAGACATGAAAGGAGAGAAGAGGGGGAACAACAACAACAATAGGCGGAGCAGTATAACATGGTTCGCCTATGGGAGGCACAAGAGAGGGAGAGAGATGTGTACCCTCACCCTATTATAGTAGCTACGCAGGGGCTCCTAAGGCAGGTAGGCCTCCTCAAGTTCTACGAGGAGGCTACCTCCCTAAAGGGACATAGTTTGTTTTTGAGACATCTTATCCAAAGGTGGAATGCCCAACAATAGGCTTTTCGGGTTGGTATCAACCAGTGGTACATGCCCACTGAGGAGGATATATACCTCATTACAGGGCTATCGAGGAGAGGGGTGGATTTTCCCTCATTCCCAAAGGTTCCAGCTGGCTGTGTAGCAGGGAGTCAGTTAGTTTAATCCTAGAGATACATTGGAGAAAATGTATTGTCTCTTGTAGAGTTTCAGGTTGCTGGAGGTCAGTTACGTATTAATGCATTTGGTAGGGAGGAGGTGCAGTGTCTCTCACTTATAATTTCAACCATTTCGCACAACACTAGTGACGTGCAATGCATTAGCTACTCGCTTCTATCTTATGTTGATTCTTTAGTACATGAGCCACGACTTGTCATGTGGTCTGCCATTTTTTTGTGGCAGTTCTGTATAGCCTTAGATAGATGTCATGCTCATGCACAAGGGAGGGTGAACTTCCCTTTTCCTTCAGATATTTTTTGTTTATTTTTTGAGAGGTTTCCAGATACAAGGCCTAATTTTCTTCGGTAGCCTTGTAGGACAGTGTTTGAGGCACATATGCACATGTGGGGGCAGATGATGCCCAGGAGGGGTGACACTGAGTTTTTTGTGAATATATCGCAAGATGCACTGGAGTTGCTAGCCAGTGTTAATGAGCATCCCTTCGTTATGGTCCCTTGTCCTTACATGGGTTTGGATTGGCGAGGGTGTGCCAACATCCTCTCCACAGCTGATGAGCCACCAGATGATAGAGGTAATATTACTATTTTATATATTTATATTTATTATAGCATGTTATTTAAATTTTTTTTATTAAGTTGTGTAATGAAATTGTCTAATTGTTGTTGTGTACTTGTATATATTTTGTAAACATTGGCTATTTTGATGGTGAGGAGATGCCGGCACCACCACATGATCCAGGTGTGGATGCTGATGATGATCAGAGAATGCCAGATGTCGAGAATCATCATGAGACTGGTGCTAGGCACGGTTGACTTGATGCTAGATACCGAATGGATTTGGGCAGCCAACTCAGTGCATTGATTGTTGAGGCGGGCATCAAGCCCGCTCATTACAGAGACATAGAGGCTGATGATAGGCTATTACAGATGTGGAGAGGCATGTCATGTGACATGTACAGCCTGATCTGACATGTCATAGGAGTTACGATAGCTTTAACGCGACTGACGAGGACTGTTGAACGTTATAGACATGGCCAAGATGCAGCAGGTGATGGAAAATCCACGAGCAACGACTCTTCATCTCATGATCGTTCACCTCACGTCGTGTCAGATGAGCATGAGCCTCCATTAGCATCCAGCAGCATTCATCATGGAGATGATGTTGGACCATCGGCCACCTCCAGCCAGTAGCCTGCATCATCCATCAGTACTCATGATCATGAGCAGGTTGGACCATCAACCGTCAAGGCTGCACCATTGACTGAGCAGGCCTCCGCTAGTACTGATATTGATTTTGTACTACCACCAGCTGATCCATGAAATTTATATTACAATTGTGTATTTTTAACATTATTCAAATATATATATATATATATATATATATATATATATATATATATATATATGGTCTATGTATTTTATGTTCATGTTGCAGTTGTACTTAATTTACATGTTAGTGATCATCATGATGTGTATATTGTTAGGTCATGTTAGATATGTTCATTTAATGTGCAGCTTACAGATAGATGTGTATGTGATGATAACATGATTTATTTGACATGAGATGTATATTTGATGTTTGTGTTGTGATGATGTTAATATATAATGTTAACTATGTTTTGTTAGATGATCATGATCACAATGATGTTAGTGATTTTGAATGTGTTTTTTAGTCAAATATGATGTTTGTACGATGGTTATCATGAACGTGATATTTATTAATTAATTTAATACTAAATGATCATGATATTGTAAAACTGTAATATTTTGTAATTCTAATTGTATGTAAAATTCTAAAATTGTAATTGTAATTCTAATTCTAATTCTAATTCTAATTTTAATTGTAATTGCATGTAAAATATTTGTAAAATTTTAATTGTATTAATGTGAAATGAATTTATTAAAATTTGTATATTTGTAAATTTGTAAATTTTAAATAATTGTAAAATAATAAATCTAGAATAATATGATTTATTGTAACATAATAAAGTTTAGAAAATAATGCAAATAAATTCATGTACTTTAGAATTATCATTATTTTATTACGATCTTAGATACAAAAAAATAACTAATTTATACAGTACGCCATTGTTTTTTAGATCAACGTAATTGCAAATTATCAAGTGAATTAGTGATTTTAACATTAACACAATGAAAATTACCAATTAATTCAAAATACTTATTATAATGTTTTGAAAAACCCATCTTAAAAAGTATAAATATTGATGAAATAACACATGTACCACATCACTCTTAGTTCTCATGATCATCCTCATTATATTCCAGCTCGCATGGCATGATAACACTATTGTTCTCAAAAATATGTTTTGATCTAGGGTCATGTGTCAATACAAACCACCAATCCCTATCCAACACATCTGGGTAAAAAAACACCTGGTTGCAGTGTTTAGGGCAAACATAGGGCTCCTTATCTTCATCCCACATCTTTCTAGAGTTGATACATATCAGCCTACTATCGCAATCTTCCTTTACATTATTCCGATTAAAGGTGTCCCACCACTTGCACCTATAAATAATACATTGGAAAGAAGAGAAATCCACTTCAATGATCTCTTGTATCTTTCCGACATAACCTAATGTCCATCGTACTAGGTTTTGATCATGGTGGCTAGATCGACTAGATTGATTGAACTCGACTTCCACTCCATTGTCTTGTGTGATGTTTCCAGCATCGACATTTTCTATGCGAAAATGGTGTCCATATGCCCACATAGATGGGAACAAATGCACCTATTATAAAAAAAGTTAAAAAACTCATAGCGTCATGTGTCCTATAATAACCCAATAGTTAAAATATGAAATGTAGATGTCTTAATATAAGTTTCAAATTTACATATAACTAAAAATATTATTACCGAGTTGTTGCACCCAATCCCTACGTTTAGTGCATCCTCTTCAGCGCGCAGGTAATGACTGGTAGCACTGTATTTCTCTCTGACTTGGTTAGAAACCCAACGGTTGTGGCATATTTTTGGCATGTTTGTGTCACTTCAGAATTATAAAGAACAAATTTATTGATTGCTTCAATTTCTGCATTCGTTGATGAAATCAAACCAACATTATATGGTACTTTGAGATCAAAATATACATTATATCAAATTTCAACATGAATATTAATTACTTTTTGTAAATTTGAAAAATTATAAGTCACTTACTCTTTATCAAGTGCATTTTTTCCACTCGTTTGGAGCAACTCCCCTTCTCTTTTGTCTTCATCCCTTTCATCGTCTCAAATCACCACACCTGGTTTGTTGTCAATCTTCTTGATGTACTCACTGGCATAATAGAAAGGCTCATACGATACGTACCCCTCTGCCATAGACCCCTCAATTTTTTCCCTTTGTCAAACAAAACCTTTCAATTTCTACATGTGCCTCTCTAATAAGAACATCCAATGACAAGAAACCACCCCAACTAATTCAACCTCATCTAGTAGGTATATTAGAAGATGAACTTGTAAGTCCATGAAACTCGTCGGCAGTTCCTTCTCAAACATACAAACAATCTCAACTATCTCTTGATGCCACCGTGGAATGCTAGCCATGAATCTCCTTTGACGTGATCCAACATACAAATGCAGATAATTTAGATATGGCACGTCCTAGGTCTTGAGGGAATTCATTTTTCACACACCCACGCACGAACAAAGGATAATGAAACTGCAAAGTTATAAAATGTGTAATAATATACAAAATTAGTTATGTTTTATGATCCCTGAATGGGATAAAATTTATTAATATAAAAAATAATAAAATCATGCTTTTGACATTATACGTACTCTTAGAAGATTCAAATGGTCATGTGATTTCAACCCCGACAAATTTTCATCCATGATGAATCAGCGTCGTAGTGAAGACCCATATGAAGTTGGCATCCTCACACCCATTATAACTTCCTTTACCAAAGAAATATCATCCTTTTTTAAAATCCATAGGACATCACCTTCTTTGAAAAACCATGAATTAGAGGAACTAGTGCCTGCCTCTGATCATGTACTTTCTAACCATCTTGGCCAATGTTTCTTTTTAGTTTTTGAAGTAATAAGATCTTTCCTAACAATCAATGTGTCACTTTGTTTCGATGATATGTGCCTCTATAAAGAAGATGGAACATTTTTAAATATATGCATGGGATCTAATAAGTGGGTAATCTTAATATTCTCCCAATATGGGAGGTCATAAAAGATAGATTTCCTTTTCATCCTAATGGGAAATTTCTCAACATAGGTGTCGAAGAAATTTGGATCATCGAACATAGGCTCCCCATAATTTGAATCAAACATTTATATGAACTACTTCTCCTTATCTCTCTCTCATATGCTCTAATCCATTCAGCTGGTGTCATTATTGGAGGCCTTTGGGTTCTCTCTCATTTGCCATTGAAAGCAGATGTTGCTCTTCTGTAAGGGTGTTCTTCTGGTAGGAATACCCTGGAGCAATCATACACTAGCTTTCATATGTCTTTGGACCATCTAGCTTTCAGAGAAGGTCCACAACATTTACATCCAAAATACCCTTTTGTGTTGAGATTGCAACAAGATGATGAGTTTAGTGGAAAGGAGTCGCCTTCACTAAGTGGGCCCGCAGGGTATTTTTGGCGCAAAGTCTATTTTTAGACTATGTCTATTTTTAGACATATGGATCATGTTCTATGAGTTGCAGGATGCTATTTGTGGATGGCTGGTCCAGTCAAGAAAAATATATGGACTTCTATTTTTAGACATACTGGGCAGAATCTATTTTTAGATTTCCAGTCTAAAAATAGATATGTCGAATATTATTAGTTATTAATAATATTTGGACTCTAAACATTATCTTATCCTCTTGGAGCACTTCAGTTTGATCCCTGGATGTGGCACATGCAGCTGACATAAGGAATTATGCTATTCTAGGGTTTAGTGGAGCTATTGCATGGTTGAATTCAGTTAGAACTCATGTGACAGAGTTTGGTGGAGTTGATGAGACAGTTAATGGAGTTGTGTTCAGTTTAACTTAGTTGAGCTAGTTGTATCTAGCCTAACTGATTGATACAATTAGTGAGAGTGGTGTGAATTAATTATTAATTAATTCACTAATTATAAACTCATTAATCAACTAAAGAATACATCAGTTAACTGCAGTGCATGGACAGTTTCAATGGAGACCAATGGAGAGGTAGGTGAAAGAGAAAGTGTGACTATCAGTTGTGACTATACTGGTGCATGAGTTTTGCACACACATTGATGGAGAAGCCAATGAGGATTGCGCAGTACATACCAGTGGGATTTGAACCTGGATCTAGAAATTATCCATATTGGATTGCGCAGTAGAGGCTGGCTAACAGGTGGAGCAGATTGGAGCATATGTTTTGTATGATCTGAGCTTGTGTAGTGTGTAACAATTGGAGATTGTACTGAGAGCTTGTGAGGAGTTTGTACAGTGATTGTTACATTATCTCTATCATTATAATATATAGATAGTTTGGGTTTACATATTTAATATTTCCCATAAATACTGTGTTTATATGTGTGATTGTTTATGGTTTTAATGTGCGCATGCGATTGTTTATATTTCCTCAAATTGATGATCAATAGTAGAAGAGGTTATGTATTATGCATGAAGCTCAAAGTGTGTGATCAGGATAATCTCAGTGAATAATTTAACAATTATTCAAATTTATACATGGTATCGGAGCGATATTGATCATTGGAGCAATTACAAAACATTGAAGCAGTTGAGTTTTGTGCTGGTGGAATTCGAATTTGTAGCAGTGTTTTCTTGGTGTCGAAGTTGAGATGTCTTTCAAAGGATTGCGATTGGAGTATGCCCTTGAGGGTAGCTCGAATTATATTGCATGGAAGGACAGGATGGAGGCGGTGTTATATGACAATGGATTGAAGGAGTTCATAGATGCAGAAGTCCCAAAGCCTACTTCTAGCGATGCTGCCGTAATTGAGGCTTGGCAAAAGAAGACAAAAAAGTGTCGAAGGATTCTGTTGGAGGGCGTGAAGGATCACATAGTGTCCAGCCTGCATGGTAAGGCTTCTCCATTCTTGATGTGGAAAGCCTTGACAGATTTATTCCAAAGCAAGAGCGACCAGAGGAAGTTGGCGCTCAAGGATAAACTTAGAAACATAAAGATGGAGAAAGGCGACAGTATGCCCAAGTACCTAATGAAGTTCATCCAATGCAGGGATGAGATGGGAAGTGTGGGGGTGACTGTTGATGATGAGGACTTGGTGATCTTGGCTCTCCTTGGGCTTCCGAAGAGTTGGCATTCCTATCAGGGCTCTGTCAATGGTAGGGAGAAATTGCCAGGATGGGAGCAACTTTAGTGGGATCTTGTGCAAGAGGAGATAAGGCAGAGTACCAGGGACGGATCTTCATCAAGGAACTCTGATGAAGAGAATTTCACTTTGGCTGCCAAAGAAAATAAGGGGAAGAGCAAGAAAGCTTCTCATTCCGATGCGAAAGGCAAGAAGAAGTACATGTCCAAGGTGAAGTGCTTTCACTGTCACAAACAAGGACATTATGCCACAAATTGTCCGCAGAAGAAGAAAAATAAGTAGGCTGCTAGATCTGCAGCCAGAGAGGCCTTAGCCTCGTAGTTTGAGCTGGATTTTTCGTTGATCACATGATTGGTCTCAAGTGTGGCGGGATCAGTGTGGTTTCTTGACAGTGGTGCATCTTTTCACATGACAGGAGATCGAGATTTGTTTACTGATCTAGATGAGAAAGATCTTGGAGTGCACATTGAGATGGGAAATGATGGTAGATATAGTGCGACCGGTATCGGTACCATTTCATTTGAGAGGGAGTCTGGTAAACCCTTCAGATTGAAGGAAGTGATGCATCTTCCAGGATTGAAGAAGAATCTTATCTCTGTGGTGATGTTAGAAGACAAGGGATATGATGTTGTCTTTAGCAAGGGAAAGGCTTTCCTGCACAGTAAGGAAACTGGTGAGACCCGGAGGATAGGGGTTCGAGTTAAGAACCTTTATCAATTGTAGGTAGATGGTTGCGCAGCAATGGTAGGCAAGGCAGAAGGAGTGGTGAGCCGGGATGATGGCGAGTTGTGGCACCGGAGATTGGGCCACCTTCACCATGGAGCTTTGAAGATACTGCAGCAGATTTCTACTGGGATTCCTAAAGGCACTCTTGCGCAGTCAGATCAGTGCAAGGGATGTACCTTGGGAAAATTTGTGAAAGCCACCTTTCACGAGAAGGATAGTTGCGCCACGACGATCCTTGAGAGAATTCACACAGACGTGTGTGGACCTTTCTCAGCAGCTTTGACAGCAAAGCACAGGTATTATGTGATATTTTTTGATGATTTTTCTCATAAGTGTTGGATATTCTTCACGCAGAAGAAGATCGAGACATACTCAAAGTTCTATGAGTTCAAGGCACTTGTTGAGAAAGAATCAGGGAAGCAGGTGAAGGCTCTTAGGAGCGACAATGGTGGTGAATTCATCTCTGGAGAATTAAAGGACTTTTGTAGTGCAGAAGGAATTCGAAGAGAGCTCATAGCACCTCATAACCCACAGGAGAACGGGGTTGCTGAGCAGAAGAATAGAACGATCGTGGGTGCTGCATGGGCGATGTTTCATGATCAGGGCCTACCCATTCACTTGTGGGTGGAGGCATGCAATACTGCAGTATATGTGTAGAACTGTTGTGCTCACAGGATACTTGGCATGAGTACACCCGAGGAGGCATTTTCTGGTAAGAGGCCTAATATTTCCCATTTGAGGATTTTTGGTTCACCTGTTTACATTCATGTGACGAAGGATACCAGGAAGAAGCTAGAGCCGACTGCAGAGGTTGGGATATTTGTGGGGTACACTGATACGCCCCACAACTATTGTGTGTATTTTCCAGACAGTCGCAAGACTGTTGTGCGACGGGATATAAAATTTCAGGAGGAGAAAGCCATGAAGTGTTCGCTTGAGAGGGAGCCACACTTACATGCAGATGAGGAGCTATTAGTTCCTAAGGATGAGCCTCAGGATGTGGATCAGCCACAAGAGGAGGTTCATGGAGTGGAAGAGACCACTCATATAGCGCCAACCATCAGAGGGCGGAAGCGCACTACAGAAGCTGAGCGATTGGCTCAAGATGTAGAGAAGGTTGTAGGAGCACCTACATCACAGCGCAGACAGAGATAGTCACCTGATCGGTACACTGGATACATGGCTCTTGTGAGCAAGTGTATCGTGACAGAGCCATCCTCTTTCGAGGAAGTTGTGGAGGACCCCGCATGGGTAGATGCCATGGTGGAAGAGTATGATTCGATTGTCAGAAACAGTGCATGGGAGATTGTCCCGAGACCGGAAGGGAAATTAGTGGTGGGTTCGAGATGGATCTACAAAGTGAAGCAGGCAGCTGACGGGAGTGTGGAGAAGTACAAGGCAAGATTTGTTGCCCGAGGCTTTTCACAGATAGAGGGGATCGATTATGAGGAGACCTTTGCACCTGTTGCAAGGTATTCTTCCATACGGACGATTCTTGCTCTCTCAGCACAGATGGGGTGGCACACTCATCAGATGGATGTGAAGACTGCGTTCCTCAACGGGGTGATTGAGGAGGAGGTGTACATAGAGTAGCCCAAAGGTTTCGATATCTTCAGTAGCGAGTCGCATGTGTGCAGGCTCAAGAGAGCGCTGTATGGGTTGAAACAAGCACCTCGTGTTTGGTACACACGAATAGACAGTTATTTCACCGGACTTGGATTCTCCAAGAGTGAGGCAGATCCTAACCTATACCAGATTGTGGTGGAGGGTAAGTTGCTGATCATTGTACTTTATGTATATGATTTGATTTTGACAGGTGATGAGCTGTTGATACTCTCATGCAAGGATGATCTTGCAAAAGAGTTTGAGATGAAGGACTTGGGCCTCCTTCATTATTTCCTAGGATTGGAAATTTGGAAGCGCAGTGGTGGAATGTTTATTTCTCAGGGTAAGTATGCCCGAGAGATACTGGAGAAGTTCAACATGCATCGCTGCAAGCCTGTTTATACTCCTCTTCCTGGTGATTGGAGGAAGGAGGATGCTACTTCAACGGAGGTAGAGGATGCCACTGTTTATCAACAGTTGGTGGGGTCGCTTATGTATCTGGTCAATACACGACACGACATATGCTATGCTGTTAACCAACTTTCACAAGCTATGGTTAAGCCAACCAAGCTCTTTTGGAAGGCGGGGAAGCATGTATTGCGTTATCTCAAAGGCACATCGGGATATGGATTTTGGTATGGACAGTCGAATGAGGTGAAGTTGTGTGGCTTCACGGATGCAGATTGGGCAGGGAGCCCAACAGACAGAAAGAGCACATCTGGAGGGATTTTTCAGTATCAGGTCGACAACAATTTCTTGGTACAGCAGGAAGCAGAGATCCGTGGCACTCAGTTCAGCAGAGGCCGAGTATATGGCAGCGAGTTTGGCTGCATGCGAGGCTATATGGATGAGGAAGATCCTGTTCGGGTTGTTTGGTTCACACTTAGATCCTACTGTGATTTATTGTGATAATCAGGGTTGCATCAAACTCTCAGTTAATCCAGTATTTCATGATAGATCTAAACACATTGACATCCGGTATCATCATATCATAGATTGTGTGCAACGGAGAATCATGTTACTTTCATACATTCCTACGGAGGATCAGGATGCTGATATCTTGACGAAGGCGTTCACCAGGAGCAAATTCGAATACCACAGGGGCAGGATAGGGGTTGCAGATTATCCATATCTTTTTGAGAGGGAGTGTTGAGATTGCAACAAGATGATGAGCTTAGTGGAAAGGAGTCGCCTTCACTAAGTGGGCCCGCAGGGTATTTTTGGCGCAAAGTCTATTTTTAGACTATGTCTATTTTTAGACATATGGATCATGTTCTATGAGTTGCAGGATGCTATTTGTGGATGGTTGATCAAGTCGGTAAAAATATATGGACTTATATTTTTAGACATACTGTGCAGAATCTATTTTTAAATTGCCAGTCTAAAAATAGATATGTGGAATATTATTAGCTCTTAATAATATTTGGACTCTAAACATTATCTTATCCTCTTAGAGCACTTTAGTTTGATGCCTGGATGTGGCACATGTATCTAACAGAAGGAATTACACTATTCCTAGGGTTTAGTGGAGCTATTGCATGGTTGACTTCAGTTAGAACTCATGTGACAGAGTTTGGTGGAGTTGATGAGACAGTTAATGGAGTTGTGTTCAGTTTAACTTATTTGAGCTAGTTGTATCTAGTCTAACTGATTGATACAATTAGTGAGAGTGGTTTCAATTAATTATTAATTAATTCACTAATTATAAACTCATTAATCAACTAAATAATACATCAGTTAACTGCAGTGCATGGACAGTTTCAATGGAGACCAGTGGAGAGGTAGGTGAAAGAGCAAGTGTGACTATCAGTTGTGACTATACTGGTGCATGAGATTTGCACACACATTGATGGAGAAGCCAATGACGATTGCGCAGTACATACCAGTGGGATTTGAACCTGGATCTGGAAATTATCCATATTGGATTGCGCAGTAGAGGCTGGCTAACAGGTGGAGCAGATTGGAGCATGTGTTTTGTATGATCTGAGCTTGTGTAGTGTGTAACAATTGGAGATTGTACTGAGAGCTTGTGACGAGTTTGTACAATGATTGTTACATGATGTCTATCATTATAATATACAGATAGTTGGGGGTTTTCAGCTTTCAGCTTTCCCATAAATACTGTGTTTATATTTGTAATTGTTTATGGTTTTAATGTGCGCATGCGATTGTTTATATTTCCGCAAATTGATTATCAATAGTAGAAGAGGTTATGTATTATGCATGAAGCTCAAATAGTGTGTGATCAGGATAATCTCGGTGAATAATTTAACAGTTATTCAAATTTCTACATTTTGTTACAAGACCTGCGAGATTATATTTGCAAACATTAATTAATCTGCATAGCACGTTAAAGAATATCATGAAGATCAAAAAAAATATTACAATGAATTAAATAACTAATATGTGAAATAATATTGTTACGTATATAAAAAAATCAATAAATTAAACATGTAATTTACTAGAGCAAACTCCTAAGCCTGGATAATCATGTGTCGTGTAAGCACATATTCCATACAACGTAAAACTCCTCTCTACTACGATGGGTCTTGATACATCGTATACATTTATCCCATCCCATAATTCCTTCAATTCATCTACCAGTGGTTGTAAGTAGACATCCATATTCTTCACTTGTCTTCTACCAGAGACTATGAGAGCCAACATAAGATGTTCATTATTCACGGACAACCATGGGGAATATTTTTATTGATCACTACTACAGGCCAAACAGAATAGTTGGTGTTTTGGAGGGAATATGGGTTAACGCCATCCATGGCTATGTTGAGTCGTAGACTTCGTACTTCATCCTTGAATTTTTCAAGCCATGTATCCTCTATATGCTTCATGGCTATTGAATCAGTTGGGATTCACATAACTCCCAACTCACTTCTGTGTGAGGCATGCCATCCCTGCAACATAGCTCATTCTTTGCAACAAAAGAGCCTTTGAATCCTTGGGATTATAGGCATGTGCCTCAATACCTTAAAAGGAGGACCAGTACGTGATTTACCCTTCTTTTTTTATTTATCATACCTGTCATGCCCACATTTCGAACACATCTCTTTGTCTGCATATTCTCCTCTATATAAAATACTTTCATTTGGACATGCATGATATGATATGTACTCAACACCCAACATTTTCAACAATTTCTTTGCCTCTTCGCAGCTACCGGGCAAGAAATTATCACTCAGAAGAACCTTAAATTTGAATAACATGTAGTTGGTGATCATGGAAAAATATATTAATAAATGTACATTAATGTCGATATAATTATTAATTTTCATAAAATTTTCCATTTGTAATGTTCATTGCAGTGTACTGATTATATTTCAAATTTATATAAGGGAGTACTTTATGGTAAATTACCTCAAAAGTTCTGAGAAACATGCATTCAACAAGCCAAACTTTGCTTTCAAGTTGTACAGTAACATCATTGTCCCCAACTTTGACTAACTGCCAGGTCCAAAGAGAGGGGTGGTGGAAGCAAATTTAAGGCTTTCGAAAAAGGTTTCAACGATATGAGCATCATCCCCTAGCTGATAATCATTTTGGAATGCATATAACAACATTTTCTCCATGGTAGTATTATCCCTTAAGTAATCATCCATACCAACATCTATTTGATTTCCTCCATTGCCAGCTTGTGAAGAACTACTATTGTTGTAGTCATTCTTAATTAGTGAATCTAGACGTAGCAGGAATTGAATTGGTGGTTGATTCAACCATTCTTGGTATCGTTCCTCTTTGATTTTTTCTATTAATTCATTCTTCTCTCGATTTGAAATTTTCATGGGGTGCAACAGAAGATGGTAGGTAGGTCGTTCATCATCACTAGAATCCTAATAATTAAAAAAAAAAAAAATTTAACATGATTAGTAAAAAATATATGATATCAATTAGTAACCACGTTCACAATATTGCATGATTATATATTGGTTTGATGCTGAAATAATTACATAGTAATAAATATATATACCAAACAATTATAATTTTAATTAACATCATTGTCCTAGGATTGTGGCTAGAAGATGCAATATTGTTACAATTGGCAAGGTGAAGCGGTTGTCCATTCTCATCTACCAAATGTGCCTTACGGTATGCAACTCTTGATAAGAACTTCTGACGTTTTGGAGCAGTTTGAATATTTTGTGCATCTGAACTCGATGTTGAATCTGCATGAACCTACAAATTTGTATACATTATAAATTTAATTAAGCTGTGCATGATTGACTACATGGATTAAAAACATAAATTCAATTAGATAGTGAAAATATAAATAAAATCTGAAGTAAATATTATGTCTCGAGATGGATAGGGAGAACTCCACGATGGACTTTGAGAAATATTATGGAACGATCTGGATTTTGAAGAATTTTCCATTCCATATAAGTATGATATTTTCTCCTGCATTTGAGCAAAACAACAATAAATTTTGGTGCACACACCTAAATGTAATTTCGGTGCATAATGTACAGATCACTGCACTGGTGCATTTTTGGTAATGCACACCGGTGCCGTTTTATACCAAGACACACTGGTGCAGTTCGATTAAGGGATGCACCGGTGAAGAATAACCACAAATAAAAAAAGCGCAACTCTATTTTCTTTAAGTGAAAAGAAAGTGGTAAATTGAAAAATGGCAGCAAAATATTTTCAAAAATCTAATTTCATAAAACATTTCTTTAAATACTAAACACTTTTCATTATTTCACTATTTTTGCAAAAAAATTCAGCCAGAGATTTGCAGGATACATACATGGAGAAAACAGAGCACGAGAGCACTGTGGAGTAGGCAAATACGTTTGAACAGAAGTATTCAGACAATCAGAATTCCAAACCTCTGGTGATTCAAACCCTGTACCATAGAATTTCAAACGATGTGAGTAAATTTTATTGTTTTTTTCTTACTTTTTCTGCAGTTTTTTTTTATGTAGTAAAAGGAAAAAATCAAAGTTTATTATTTTTTTTACTTTTTTCTGTAGTTTCTTTTATGCAATAAAAGAAAAAAATCAAAGTTTATTTTTTATTTTTACTTTTTCTGCAGTTTTTTTTTAAATTTTTCTGTAGTTTTCAGAAACAAAATAAAAAGAAATCCATTTTTAGAAAAAAAAACCCTAGATTCTTTTTGTTTCTACCCTTTCTTCTCCCTCTTTCTGTAATTTTAGAATTAGGTCTTTTCAATTTAGATTTATAGGGTTTTTATAGTCATAAGAAATCCAACCCACGGGATGGCTTGCATAGTCAGATCGCAATCCATGTCGGCCCTTGCGTGAATGTAAAAAAAAGAATATATTTTTTTCCCTCGGTGTGCCCTGCATAACATAGTGCACCGGTGCGCTCTGTTATACCAACGCACCCTGAAAGTACAATGATAAAAATAAAAATAAAATAAAATATGTTTTTATCAGTGTGCCATATGTAACATAGGGCACTGGTGCATTATTTCATTATGGTGCACCGCAAACGTGCTGTTTCGCCAAAAAAAATCCATTTTAGAAACAAACCTTACATTCTTTTTGTTTCTGCCCTTCCTTCTCCCTCTTTTTGTGATTTCAGAATTAGGGCTTTTCAATTTATATTTATACGATTTGTATTGCTAAATATAAGCCTAAGACATCCAACCCACGGGACAGCTTGCATAGTTGGATCCCAATCCATGTCGGCACTTGTGTAAATTAAAACAAAAATATTTTTTTTATCGGTGTGCCCTATGTACCTGAGCGCACCGGTGCACTCTATTATCCCAGCACACTGTGAAAGTACTGTGATAAAAAATTAAATAAAAAAATATTTTTTCTCAGTGCGCCATTTGTAAAATATGTAGTCGGTGCACTATTTTATTATGGCGCACCGCGAACGTTTGGTTTTGAAAAAAAAAAAATTCAAAAAATAAAAACCCTACATTCTTTTTGTTTTTGCCCTTTCTTCTCCCTCTTTCTGTGATTTCAGAATTAGGGCTTTTCAATTTAGATTTATAGGGTTTGTATTGCTAAATATAGACCTAAGACATCCAACTGATGGGACAATTTACATAATCGGATCCCAATCCATGTCGGCCCTTGCGTGAATTTAAAAAGAATAGATTTTTTTTTTCAATGGTGTGCTTAGCATAACCTACCACACCGGTGCTTTGTATTGTACAAGCACATCGTGAAAATAATGTGATAAAAAATAAAAAATAAAACATTTTTTTTTTATCAGTGCACCATATGTAAAATATGGCATTGGTTTATGCTAGAAAAACTAACAATGGATGATTTTTATTATTTTATCATGGTTAATCGGTGTGGTGATTGACATGTAATGCACCGGTGCTCCTTGTTGACATAGAGCACCATACGGTCTATTATACTGTTTGTGCGGTTCATGTCTAAGACACCCACGCACCGGCGTTGGTGCGTACACCATGAATGGCGCACTGGTTTCTTGAGATTTTTGTTTTACTTGAAAAGTTGACAATTTATTTATAAATATGTTAATGAATGATATGGTACAAGTTTGAGATTGATAAAGAAATGACTGACAAGAGATCAAGTAACAAAAATACTGATAACACATCAATAAAAGCAAAAAGGGCAAGTTCGTTGTAAATTCTTTACAAAAAATATTATTTTTGAACTATATGTAAGTTTAACTAATATGTATTGTTTACTGTGTATCATGCAGAGCCACAAAATGACGAAACTTGATAATATTATTTCTGATCTAGGACCAGAAGACTGTAAAATCTTGATGGAAAAATTGCAAAAGGATGAATCAGGTGAATGAAAAAGTACTATCGATCCAATATGAGTTTCTTTTTAAATTTTCATTAATAATATAATTAAAATTATTAGATAACATGTGTCAACTAGTCTATTAATTCACGTCTATTTAATGTTCTACATGAACCAACAACTCAGAAAAGGAATGTTGTTCTAAGAAAAGAAAAAAAATAGAACATGCAAATGAAATGAATTGCTCCTTAGCTCATCTGGAGTGGTGCTGGAGGTTAACGAAAGGGGGAAAATCTTTTACAAAAGTTTGAGGGATCTAGTGGAATGAATGTATAGACTTTCTTTCCACTTACAATACAAAAACCAATCCAATGATTCCAAGAACCAAATTTTATCTAAAACAAGAAGAGTTTCCAAAGAATTGGTCAATGAGACATGTCAGACTTTTAATATAAAAAACGTACAAAAAAAAAAAATAAGGAATGAAAAGGTAATATTCCTTTAAATATTTGCCTAGAATTATTTATAAATATCACTTTTGTTATATTTAATTTTCATATATCAATATAAAAATTAAATAGTTTATTGTCATGTTACATTTTGAGGAAGATTATGAAAATCCCAAAAGATGAATGAGTTGATATCAAAAATATGCCAGTAGGAATGTCCAAAAACGAATACAAGGAGATGGTCAAAGAAATGGACAAAATTGCATTGCAAAAGGAGCCATCTCAACAACAACGTGCTTCAAATGTAATATGTAATCATTGATTTTTTGATCACTAGGTATAATAAATAAACAATTTAGCATTAAATATTAATTTTTAGGTATTTTCTTGCAGAAAAGAAAAGAAAATGGAACCCATTCAACACATAAAACAGGACAACAAGGAAGAAAAGGGTTGATATCTAGGTTTGTGAGTAATTGTTACTTCCTTACAACAACTTAACTAGATTTCATTTTTGTATTTTCTAAGTTGTTTTACAAAAATCATCATTGAATGTCTTTAAACAGGTGCTAACATACAAATAAGAACCATCATAGGAATTGATTGAAATTGGGTTAAATATGGGTTGTGAGTATATCTTGGTATATCATAACTTAATTGTGGCATTTATAAGCATCTATCTATCTTGTTTTACTTAGCTCCCTCTATAATTAATAGAAAGAAAAAAAATCTTTTATATTAAATATATGATTTGTTATGGGGTATAAAACTTGCAGGAAACAAAGTATGGAACTGCGCCAACAGATGAAATCTTGAAAGAAGGCATGTTACATGGTTTTGAAAGAATGTGTATAGTTTATGAGTCAATTGCTGCAACGGTCTTTCATTTCATTTCGATTTAAATTGATGCATATTATTTAATATTTCAATTTTCATTATTCTCACCAATGTATATACACTCATTATAGTTTATCACTATGATGATCACTATGTTTGGGTATCAAAACAAGACGTTGTATTTTTTGAAATATGTCTGTGAAATCAAACATTTTCTTTAATGTAATGGACATAGTGTCCCAATTGAAAGACAAAGGGATAACAATAACTGTCCCATATTGTATGAAAAAGAATGTCTTATTCATATATATATATATATATATGTTTTAATTTATTCTATTGTGTTCTCCATTGTTGTTCTCAAATGCACTAATAAAAATTTAATTCATATGAATATTGTTATAAGAGATATATGTGTCGACTTTTGATGAATAATCAATTTTAAAAAACCACAATAATTATGATATGATATAACAAATTAATCCAAACATCACATTCAAATGCATTAATAAAAATTTAATTAATATGAATATTGTTATAAGATGTATCGACTTTTGATGAATAATGAATTTAAAACAATCACAATAATTTCACTATCACAGGTCGATGTTTCTAAAAAATACCAAATGAAAACCGGTGTGTGCCAGTTACTGTACACTGGTGCGTTTGTATTCTTAAGAGCATCGGTGCGTTTTTATGACATATGGGCACCACACAAATACCAAAACCAATTAAAAATATCGAGGCATTTGTGTGGTACGATGTACCAGTGCATTTATGTGTCTATACACACCAATGCCATTGTATGACCTATGGGCACTGCACGAATACCAATACCAATTATAAATCTCGGTGCGTTTATGTGTCTATACGCACCAGTGAATTTGTACGACCTATGGGCACCAAACGAATACCGTTACCAATTATAAATCTCGGTGCATTTGTGTGATACTGCGCACCAAGGTGTTTATGTTTCTATACACACCAGTGCATTTGTACGACCGATGGGAACTGCACAAATACCGATACCAATTATAAATATCGGTGCATTTGTGTGATACTGTGCATCGGTGCATTTATATAAGTCTACTCACTAGTGCGTTGATACGAGCTATGGGCTCTGCACAACTCCCAAGACAAATTAGAATGGACCCATGTGTTGTATCACCAATAGTACGCTCAGTGCATTTTTATACCTTAATGGCCTGGTGCATTCTCCTTCGACCGCCCTGGGGTGCCTGCTACATGTAGGCACTAGTGCGCTAAATCCTGAGTAGCGCACCAATGAAAAAAACATCCGCAATGACCTCTGGCCACCCATTTTTTTTAGTTGTATTGAATTTTCATTAAAAGCTCCGCCAAAACCTCTGTAACCATAAACGGATGTTGTAGCAAATGTTTTTTTGACAATTTTGGCCAATTTAATAACACTAAAAACCTCATCTGTAATCTCCTCGAGAGGGTCTTTTCCTTTTAGTGTATGAATGGCAAGAGTCCAACCAATATGTTCATTCCTAGGATTTAAATATAAATTCGAATCATCTTTAAGAAGATTTTTGTTATTCTTGTGCTAGGAATCACCTATAGTTGAAGTTTTAGTCTTTCTTGAAATGATGGTTTTGGTGATATTGAAGGTTTGAGAGCCAATCTTGACCTTTTCTCCATCAAATGTCTTAGAAAATTCTTGAGCCACGACCACATTTTCACCTGAAAATTTCCTTAAAAATGGGTACCAACCTGCTACTTTAAACTCAGAATTGGCACAATGGTAAACAAAACGGGTGTTAACTGGCTCTGAATGGTTCACGTTACCTCCTTTTCCCATCCTTCTCACAGTTTACATAACCACCAATGGACAGTTGTAAAACGAGGAATATATACCCTCCAGGAAACCCTACTTGATAGTACTTCTTAACAAATTTTTTTGAACTAGAGAATAAGAACGTTTTACTGCACTTTAACACATATATCCTTTAATGAGTAGAAATATATTTGCATAACCTTAGAAAAAAAATAACCAACCTTTTAATGTATCTGTTAGTGTCAGTATTTGCATACTTCCACCATGGATCAAAACACATTTTTGCATGTGCAGCTTAGGTGTCCCACTCTAAAGAAATTTTAAAGCATTCCATTAGGTCATGATATAAAATTGTTCCACTGGTGGTTATCCTTGTCAATAAACTTTGCTCTCCCTCCGATATTCACATTTCTGACTCATTATCATGTCTCCTTGAGCATAACAACACCTATGGAAATTCTCTTTTCACTTGGAAGTCTTTTAAGTCAAAATCTCATTCATGAAAGTCAGGTCTAAAGCAGTGCCATTAGGTCATTAGGTTTTTATATTTCTCAAGGTCACTCTTTTCTTTTAGATGAGGTCAGCACATATATGAGAGGGACTGAATAAGATCATCATGATGTAGTTATCATACTTTCAAAGTTGTATTTTTTTTTTTTTCAGTTTAATTATTTTTATATCAAAATGTCATTTTGATATAAAATTCAATATGTAATTTATTTATGTTTTTCCAAATGTAATTTTATGTTCTCATATGTAATAAATTCAATCCCAAGCTTTCAAATGTAATCATACCTAGCCTAAGTGGAGCAAAGAAATCCAAACTCCATGTTTGATCAACCTACAACGCCAAAAAGTCAGAAAGTTAAAGAGTATTAGTGGCAAAGTCCAAAGGGAAAAGTGAACATTAGAAAAGTGGGTGATTAAAATTAAAATTTCAAATCCACTATGTTATAAAGCCTTTCAAAACACCTCAAAGGGAACTGTGCATTTTCACCTAGGCGCTGCACGTTTACCTAGAGGTGCTGCATGTTTTCCTGACAACTTCAAACCAAATTACACAAGCGTTGCACGTTTACCCAGAGGCGCTACACGTTTTCTCGGGCGTTGCGCGTTTGCATAGGGAGGGTTTCAAAAGCTTTCACAAACTCAAAAAATCTTAGTTTCCTCACCAATTTATTCCAAAGGCTTTTAATCAGTAAGTAGACCCTAAAGATACCTTTCCTGTAGTATATTTGGTGTTCCATAAAACATTTGAAGTGTTTTTTGCTATGAAACCCTAGCTTTCATTTCCTTCCCATTTTTCATGCACCATATCCATATTCATGTCCCTAAACACATATCAGTCATAAATATTGTTAAATCCTAGGGTTTTAATAGACCTAGGTTTTCATTTACATTCATTCCCTCCATTTTCCCAAGCTAGTCATATCATCTCTCACTCCCTTCATCTCATTCCATTTACCATAGGGTTTCCAAAGCCTTCAAATTCAAAGTGTCTGAAGAGGAAGACAGAGGTGTCAGTGAGGAACAAACACCAAAGAGAAGTAACCACAAAGTATGGAAAATCATCATATATGAGCCAGTAACCACAAAAGAGCTCATGGCTTCTCCCCTCACTATGTCATGTTTTAAACATGTTGGTTGTTTCAAGTTTTGTGAGAAAGTGCAGGAGATCCAATATCACCCTATGTTATCAAGGCTACTCATCTCAAGTCTTCATGATAGGCAGGTCACTCTTGTTGGGGTCACTTTTACCATGTCCACTAATTCCATTTAAGCTACTACAAGGATCCCTAATGTGGGAGAGAAATGGTTTAAACAAGGAAACCTTGATCAGAGCTACTATGAACCATATCTCAAACCTAGATACAAGGATATCAAAAAGACCATTTTCCCTTTCTCTCATCTCCTTGACCGATATTTCCCTATGATGAAAATAATCATGAAGTACTTCACCTATGAGGGGAGGTTTTCTCGACTTTATTCATATCATATCCGACTCCTCATGCACTTCACTAGAGTCAGAATGATTCACATACCCTACTATCTCTCCCGAAGCATTGACAAGATGGCATACATTGTACAAAAGAGGGATTATAATCATCAAATGCAGAGTCTTTTCCACCACTCCCTCATCAAAATGATAGTCATGCATCAACTTGAGCAAAAAAATTTCATGGGACACATTCATAGAAAATGAAATCTTCACTACCCCACCTAGTCAACATGAGCAGAGTATCCCTTCATCATCTCATCCTCCCATATCCACTTTTCCATCTCAGCCTGCTGCTCATACATTATCACCTAGTCAGATGAACTCACCTCATGTTGATCCTACTTCTTCACCTTTCCATAACCCTTCATCATCTGTTGGCTTGAGGGGTCCTGACCCAGGCTCAGTGTGCAAGGTTTGCCAAAAAACCCCTATACTACTGGGCCTTTCGGCAGTGACCTGCTTGCGCAGGTCAAAGTCTCACCCGAAGTAGTATGGGTGGGTGCTAGAACCAGGTTTATGCACCCTAAGAAAGGATGGGTAAGGCAAGTAGAACGATGTCCTATTCTACAATTCCTAGATTACTTTGTTCTTTGCAGAGTTAATTATGTTTCTATTTGCATCCACGTGCACTAGATCTATATTTATATGATTTTCATAACATCAACACAATATTACATAAACAAAGCGTAACAAATCTAGTCCAAGCATTCAGTTACATAGATCTTCGCAGCTAAGAGACATAAAATACATAACACAAAAATTATCAGCAATTAACACAAAAGTACTCACAAATTCATATCTCTAATAATCCTTCGCATTCATTCATTCGTCAATATTTCCTTACAATTCCCTTCCCAACCTGCGCACATAGCAGCAGGGTTCGTACACAGCTGGACTAGGATCTCCGCGCACACATCCAGCAGGAGTCTGTCCCAAAAACCCAAAAAGATAGCTTAAATAATATATCGCATCAATAGCTCATCATTTCTTATCCTTTACAATACCAAATACATCTCTATTTATAAAAATCAAGCCTCGACTTTCCTATGGTCCACAACCCATGGTTTTCAGACCCCTAGTTTACCCTTTGACCCATTACAATGCGTTCGGGGCTTTGACCTGCCCCAAAACCCCTGCGCTAGACTAAATTTAATAAAAAATAATCAAAATGGACTAGTTTCGTAGCTTGTTAGGAGACCCCATTCCAATAGTCCCCCAACACAATCTTGTGACTCGTCTTGAGTCACTGCACTGGTGCAGCTTCTATGCACACGTGAAAAGTATCCAAAGTATGGAAAAGTGGAGGGAGTACTTCCCGACTTTGGGCCACAGCTTGTTGCACAATGTTGACCAGTGTTAGGGAGGTAGGCTCATCTGTAGCCGCAGTAACCCATTCTAACAACCAGTGGAGGTACGCGATGGCAGACTGAGCATTGTGGGCGAGCTGGAGTGCAGTGTCAGATCATGGTTTCAATAGTTTTCGAACAACCTGCTTGGAATGGCGAAGGTTCTAAATTTTTTCCATGGTGGCTATGTGCTGCGTGGAGACGGTGGAGCGTGTGGAGGCTCAGACTCGATCCATAACAACTTCTGCCTGCTCTAATTCCTGTTGGACATGCTGAAGCATGGAATGGTGCTACAATGCCATCCATATCTATGTAGCTATTTCGACCAATTTTTCTCCCTGCGTTAGCTACTCCTGAATAATACGCGTTGTGTTTGTGTCCACGAAAATCCGCTATGCCCGTACTTCTAGAGGTATGTCATACTGTTGTTGCCTATCTCGGTCACGGTGGTGAACCTCTCTGTTACACCATTTTTTGGTCATCTAACCTTTTATCATTAGATGGACCCAAGTACACCATGTAAGACCAGTTTTACCCCAAGTAAAACTGCTTTCACTATGTTAATTAAGGAAACCCCAAAAGGAATAATTAATTAAACCACAATTTAATTATTATTCCCAGTCATGTTTAACCCAAAAACAAATAAATTAATGAGATACACCCATAGTTATCTTATTATTTTCTAGGAATAATTATTTAAATAATATTCCTTGTTAAATATGACCAAATCAACCACTATTAATTAAATAAATCATTATTTATTTGATTATATCTCAACCACTTCCTTAAAAGAATAAATAAATCATTTATTTATTTATTCTTCACTAATCAAGGGATTTTGACCCAAGTCAAAGTCCCTTTCCCTCCAACAAATAATAATAAAATATTCCATAGAGGTGGATCTAGATTTGATTAACATTATTTTAATCATGCACCAAGATCTAGAACGACCCAATATTTTGTTATAAATAGGAGGGTTTTCCCCATCATTCTTCACCTTTTGTTGCCTATTAGATCACTCTGGATCTATACACTTGGTCTCATTTCTACCATTTTTTCTCCCATTGAGCTCTATCTTCTACATTGTGTTTTCTACATCTACAAGAGAGAGAAAGCTTAGATCTGAAGTGCTGAGGACTACAAAGAACCCATCCCATTGAGGAGATCTGGATACACCTTCTTGTTTCCTCCCAGGTGCCCTGTAATATAAAAAATTCATTCAAAAATCGTGTTCTTGTCTTGTCTGTTGGATGCATGGAGCAAACTCTTTACTTTACTGCTTAATGCCTTTCTATTTATAGATCTGTTTGTTGCAGCGCTTTAACTACTAATTGCAGATCTGAAGATGTTTTGCAGCCATTATTGTTGTTAGGGCTATTAGTTATGCGTAGCTAAAGTGGTTCTTTTTCGTACACTTCGACGAAGAATTCATACTAACACTCTCGCAACACTCTGGAGGATAGTCCTTGTAGCTCTGTACTAGATAGCTGTGCTAAATATATTTGGACGTCCCCAATAGTTGGGTCAGGAGTGTTAACTAGGGCAGTGCGAGGGAGTGAACATACATTGCTTCTGATGGGCGACACTCGGGAGTTGCGAAGAAGTCATAGCATGTTCCTGTATCTTAGTGTTCCTTCATTGTGTGGCTCACAGACAATCCTTTCGATCAGAAGCCCGTGCTCACTCCTATGACTGCACTCAGCATTCTTGGGTCCTCTCAAGATGATGTTTACTAGTACTGAGAAGCCCAAGAATGGATCCTTCAGCGGGTTAGGGTCCATCCTTTTAGAAAAGAGACGAGCATCACAATGAATGTGAAGGAACGCAAAAAACGAGTACGCAGATAGCAGGAGCATGTTGTAGGGTGAATAAATAGCCTGGTGCGAAGTTATCCCACCAACCACACACCGTCCGGAGCTATTTAATGGCGAAGTAGCTCGTTCATGGCACGTACCATCGATCATTCAGATCGCTCCTACCATAAATGGCTGTATTGATGATATGTCGCCTGTTTTTCATACTTGTAAGGTTCTTTACTTATCAAATCAGGATGTGTTGACGGTTGTCCTTCGTGCCCGAGGTCGTGTCCACAGAATGTCAGACCATGGATGACGCCTATATATTGTTCGCATACCCTAAATGAAGGTCGACGCGAGGTGTATCCGCAAGTTGGATATCAGTCTTTTAGAACCCTTTACTTCTCCCGTGGGTGGGACATCCTGGTGAGATAGGGCTACGTCACGTGCCCTTGTGCCGTTTATCACTTGCAAATTCTCCCAGTTACACGTGGGTTCAGGCAAGTCTGTAATCCAACGCATGCTTAGGTCAGTGGTACCTGGGCCAGTCTATCCGAGCAAGGTCTGATTGCATCCTTGAGTGTTGTACGTCAGCAAGTATCTACGTAGGTCGACTGACCTTGGAGCCCATCTGGCCACTGGGATCCCTATGCTTAGGATCACCCTACTCCAATACTTCCCCTGAGTGAAGAATACCGGTCCTTGCATAGGTGCTTCGTGTAGTGTTAGTGGCAATGATCCTAGCCTACGTTCTATGGGAATATTTGGTTTGACAGTCTTCTGACTATCACCTGCGTCCTCCTAGTAGGGCAGGTTCCTCTCAGTGGTAGAGATGCGACGGAAATTCCTAATGGTCTGAAGAAATCGTACCGCCAAGACCTCGTGCAACCGACCTTGCCAATTTTCCATCTCCTCATCAGAGTCGGAAAAAAATTCATTGTTCTTTTCCTAACAGAGCATTCCTTCATCCGTGGGGTTAACCCGATCTTCATCCTGTGCAGTTAACTTGTAAATGTGATATAATTCCTCCTTTTCATAGGATGGCTCTGTATACAACACACCCTCTGCTGGGTCTAGTGGCACTATGACACACGTACCTTTGTTTTTGAACACCATGCTACATTTCTTGAGATTGATGACACCATGTCTATTGCCCAGTCCAGTCTGAGGAGCACAGGGTGGGGGTCTGCGTATTCTACAATTTATATTACTTCAAAATCAGCTAGGACCCTTACCCCTGCAATGTCAACCATTACTTTCGGTAACCTACCCAGAGGGATGATCTTTTGTTGATTTTCCATTCATAATTGGATGGTGGACCATTCTATTTTAGGCTCTCCCATTCACTGCCATGTCTGTTTTGGTGAGATGTTTGCATACGATCCAAGATCTGAGATAAACTGATCCATCTCATAGTCACCAATCTGTGTAGTTAATCGCATCTCTCTTTCGGTGCGTTTCTTATAGATGTATAGTTTGTGTAAATCCTTGGTCTCAGGGATTAAACTGGGCCGAGCTGTGCAGGTATTCAGTAGTGCTTGGAGATTTCCTACATCCTACGGATTCCTTAGAAACTTCAGACATGCCTTCAAAAAGGGATCTAGTCCTTCTTCTATCTGAGGCTGCGCGGGGGCTACCAGTGGTGCTTGTTCTTTAAAATACACTCCTTCCCGAGAGGCAAGTTCTTCTTCGGCTCTCTGGGTGACTAGCCCATTACATGTCATGATTTTTACACTTGGATCCGCCTTCCTTAGCTCAGTTTTAACTCTTTGTACATTCTGGTGGGGGTGAGCTGCTTTTCCTACATCTTAGCTATTAAAATTGGGTAGTCCTCTACCTCATGGTCCAAATTTCTACAATATTTTCACGATGGCCTGGTGGGATTAGGGAATTATCTGGTGAATTACCCTATTTCTCCACAGTTATAGTAGATTAGCTGTCCACGTCCTCGGCCTGTGCTTCCTCCCCAACCTCCTCTACCTTGGGCTGGTGATCCTCCAAAGTGTGCAACAAGTCTCAGTGAAACATAGTTCGATTTTACCCTATATAAGTTCCCACGATCCATCATTAAGTCATACGTACGACAGTTCTACTCATCGTGTCCCACTGATCGGCAGAATCGGCACCATTGTTGCTTTAGTTCTGGGAAATATGAACCTAGCCAAGGGCAATGGTTCATATCATGTAGTCCTGCTACCCGAAAATCATCACACCATAGCGCAGATCTTCTTGAACCTGGTCACAACAGGACAGGTTCCCTACTTTCCCCTGGGCGTATCAGACTAGTTCCTCCTGCTTTCATGTAATTCGTCAGCAAAGGGCACTGATCCTTCGTATGGCCAGACACCTGGCAACGTATGCACTAGAGATTTGTGTATCTTCCCTTTCCTCACTCTTTTTGCAGGTTATGTATCTCCATATGGATAGCCCCAAGTTGTTCCTGGATTTGTTGTACCCCCGCTAATGTATCCTCTCGGGGTGCAGCTTCTAGTTTCATAGTGACTTCCACAGCTTTCTCCTTATGATTCAAAGGTATGATGACTCATCGTTATGTGTAGACGAGGTAGCAACATAACAATGAACCACCCCGTATGTTTTCTATCATCATATTCGAACCCTCCTTCCCTGATCGCCTTCTTCAATCGTTGATCAACCTCCCATACTAACTACGACGCACCTTGTTTGAATTCCTTTACTTCTGCTACCAGCTGGCAATAAGATTTCAGCTTTCAGAATTGTTGCTTCAGAGCATATTTGATATCTTGAATGAAGGTGTTCCCATTCTGGGCAATGTATTGCATATACCAGTCCAAGGCTTTGTCTTCGAATGCTAAATACAGTTGCACCCTCCTTATCATGTCACTCGCCACATTCTGCGCAGTCCAGACAGAGTCTGCCACAAACCAAAAATGGTCCATATCCTCATCTCCTGCCCCCTTGAAGGTAGGCAGTTTCAGATGCGCAGTCATATCACTTTCCAGGGGAGGTGATGGTATGGGTGAATTCTTACCTTTACGCGGCCTAGGCGACGGTGTAGCTGGGGGATCTTGCACAGCTAGTTTTGCAACAGATTATAGGTGGATCTCCATCCATCAAGGTTGGTTCGATAGTATTTACCACTTCACATCGTGCTCCCTTCCATATCCGAGGTCATTCAGTCAGTATGACTACACAAAATGCTCTTTTCGCACAATAATTTCTTTATTAGCAGCAGTAACGTCCTAAGAAATTTTCCCCATAACCCTTTGAAGAATCGTTGTTCAGCCTCAGAGTATGATACAAATTGATCAATGGCAAATTTCGTCACAAATCCTCCCAGCACACTATCCACCCAGTGATCCACCGTGTGCGTGATAGTATTATCAGTTTTTTCCAGCTGCTTGAGCAACTCTGGGGTCCACTGCGTGACTCGCTCGTCCTTCCAGCACTTCTGGAATTCCACGAGTCTAGCTAGCCACTCCTGGAGTTCAATCGTAAAGGTCACAAAGAATATTTCATAGCTTTCAATGAGGACATACCTAATTTTCCACCTTTCCGCCGTTAACTTCTCACTGCGATTTTCTTTTACTACAAATTCCTGGATCTGTCTTTCGAACAAATATTCAATCTCTTTTCCTTCAGGCTTCCAGTATTCTCTTTTCATTACCCAATTCCTCTCTCAGAATTCTTCCGCTCTCGGCAATGGAACCATTTTTTGGCTTGAGGGGTCCTAACCCAAGTTCAGTGTGCAAGGTTTGCCAAAAAACCGCTATACTACTAGCCCTTTCAGAAGTGACCTACTTGCGCAGGTCAAAGTCTCACCCGAAGTAGCATGGGTGGGTGCTGGAACAAGGTTTATGCACCCTAAGAAAGGATGGGTAAGGCAAGCAGAGCGGCGTCCTGTTCTGTAATTCCCAGATTACCTTGTTCTTCGCAGAGTTAATTATGTTTCTATTTGCATCCATGTGCACTAGATCTATAGGTATATGCTTTTCATAACATCAACACAATATTACATAAACAGAGTGGAACAACTCTAGATCCAAGCATTCAATTACACATATCTTCGCAGCTAAGAGACAAAATACACAAAAAAGAAATTATCAACAATTCACACAAAAGTACTCAGAGATTCAGATCTATAATAATCCTTCACATTCATTCATTCATCAATCTTTCCTTACAATTCCCTTCCCAACCTGCGCACATAGCAGCAGGGTCCACACATAGTTGGACTAGGATCTCCGTGCACATAGTCAGTAGGAGTCCATTCCATGAAACCCAAACAGATATCTTAAACAACAGATCGCATCAATAGCTCATCATTTCTTATCCTTTACAATACCAAATACATCTCTATTTATAACAATCTAGCCTCGACTTTCCTATGGTCCGCAACCCATGGTTTTCGGACCCCTAGTTTACCCTTTGACCCATTACAATGCGTTCGGGGCTTTGACCCACCCTAAAACCCCTGTGCTAGGCTAAATATAATAAAAAATAATCAAAATGGACCAGTTTCACAGCTTGTTAGGAGACCCCATTCCAACATCATCACATCATGATACTGAGTCATAAGGCAATGAGAAGGAAATTGAGGCAACTTGGGTTAATGTGACTGATGTTGAGCCATTTCCCAAGACCTATCAAAGAGGCTACAGGCATGTGTTTGCTTCACATGGAATAAAAGGGGCCATGCTTTCTTCATCAACAAAACAGGTGGATAAAGGCAAGGAAAAGGATAAGGAGCCAATCATTGATGAAAAGGAGGATAAACATGAGACAAATCAGGAGATTCAGCTGATTGACCTAGATGAGGAGGATGAGGGCATAATCATCAGTGCAAAAATCGAAGGAAAATAAGCAAATATTAGTGAAATTCAAGCTAATCTTGACAAAGAAAAGTATGTGATTGATTTTCTTGAGCAAGAAAATCAGCTGCTGAAGACCAAGTATATTATCAATGAGGCGAGGACCATCAAAACACAAACATGGGTAGAAAAGGTCAAGGCCTTGTTGGAGGAGACCTTAGAAATATTTCATGAGATTGGTGATGAAAAGGATCAGCCTCCAAGATAGAGACCAAATACTAGAGGGCTGAAAAGAGCTCTAGCCCTTGAGAGATAGAGAGAAGTTGAGTTGGCAGAGCAGCTCACTCCAAGTGAGCTTCTTTCCTTAGAGATTAGCAAGGGCAGGGAATCATGGCTTGTGTTGGCTTAAGGGGTCCTCACCCAGGTTCGGTGTGCAAGGTTTGCCAACAAACCTCTATATTACTGGCCCTTTTGGCAGTGACCTGCTTGCGCAGGTCACAGTCTCACCCAAAGTAGTATGGGTGGGTGCTGGAACCAGGTTTCCGCACCCTGAGAAAGGAAGGGTAAGGCAAGAAGGGCTAACTATGTATCCAATTGCATCCACGTGCACTAGATCTAAAATTATATGTTTTTCATAACATCAACACAACATTACATAACCCAAATAGAAGAGATCTAGATTTACTTCAATACACAGACTTTCGCAGCGTGATATAACCAGAGAAGAATAGATCCAATCATTCAATATACAGACCTTCACAGTGCAAAGAAAAAAAATGTGTAACACATTAATTATCAGTAATCCATTCAATAGTACTCACAGATTCAGATCTAATAATCCTGCATATTCTTTCATTCGTCACCCTTACAATTCCCTTCCCAACCTGCGCACACAGCTGGACTAGGATCTCCGCGCACACAGCTAGCAGGAGTCCGTTCCCCAAAAACCCAAACAGATCACTTACACAATAGATCGCATCAATAGCTCATCAAATCCTACCTCTTACAATCCAAAATTCCTCTCTATTTATAACAATCTAGCTTTAACATTCCTATGGTCTGCAACCCATGGTTTTTGGACCCCTAGTTTACCCTTTAACCCCATTATAATGCTTTCAGGGCTTTGACTCACCCCAAAACCCCTGCGCTATACTAAATATAACAAAAATAACTAAAATGGACTAGTTTTGTAGCTTGTTAGGAGACCCCGTTCCAACATTCCCCCAACACAATCTTGTGACTCGTCCCGAGTCACTCCACTGGTGCATCACCGACTTGTGTTCGCAGAGTATCCAGAGAGCGGGAAAGTGGAGGGAGGGCCACCTGGAATTGAGACGTAGCTTCCTGTGCGAGAGTGACCATCTTTTGGGAAGGTGGACTGTCAGTAGTCGGGGTAACACTTGCTAATAACTGATTAAGGCACTTATTGGCGTCATCAATATCATGCATTAACTGGAGGGCCGAAGTGGTCTAGGGCTTCAGACGTTCTGAGATAGTGTGTTGTTTCTGCTGAAGCTTCGAAATCTCATCCTGAAGGTAATTTCTGGTTTTCAATCGTGCTAAGCGTTGGGCAGGTACCAAAGTAGACAATGTAGCACTGATTTCTTCCACAGCCTTCTCATGCTGGCGTAATTCCCAATTGACTTGTTGAAGAACGGGGTCACGCTAGACTTGAGACCAAAGTTGTATGGCCGATTCCATCAGAGCAGTACCTTGATCTATTTTCCCCTTAATCGTCGTAGTGGCTTCTATGATAAGTGCAGTACACTGGGCATGGGCTTCTGGTGGGGTGCCAGGCTACATCCTATACTGCAATTCTGAAACCTCTAGGTGGGAAGCTTTGAGAGCAGCCGCCAGTTTTTCCAATTTACTTCTAGGTGAGTCCTTAGCCATGATTCCCTCGGTGACTTCCATGCACAGCTAGTGGATGGCAACCTCCAGCTCTGCTTGTTGTGATCGAGCCTGAACTAATGCCTGAGTCTCCTTGGCCAGGGTGTGTTGGGAAACCACAAGCTGTTGGGTGGTGGATTGAGCATGATCATTAATTTCTTGGGTGACATTGTGAAGGAGAGACTCCAAGGCTGCGGGGGTCAGTTGATCGAGGGCTAGTTGAATTTCGGTGCCTTCCGAGAGCTGCATCCCAATTAGGGAACTGGTAGGGATGTTCCAGAGTCAACCTATTGTCCCGACCTATGTCGAACTATTATTGACTGGCAGAGGTGGTGCTTGTCTAGCCTGGGATGTATATGGCTGCATGTTGATTTTGAGGGCATGGAGGTCTTCTTGAAGAGATGTAACCCCAGCCTCCCACTGAGCCACGATAAGTGCCCACTGATCCTCTGTTGCCAGAGTGACCGCATCTGTGATTGTTCCATAACAGCCCCTCCTCTATTTCCCTGCTACAGATCCTGGATTTACTGGTGCCTTGCTTCTACTTTCTCCTGGATCTGTCGTACTTCTAGCGTATCGTCCTCAAGAGGTGTAGCTTCCAATCTCATAGCAGCCTCTAAGGCTTTGTTTTGTGAACTGAAATTTTGATGATTCATGGGTACACGCAGCTAAGGGAGAAGCATGGCAATAAACCACTCTGTATGCTATCTATCATCATACTCGAACCCTCCTTCCCTAATTGCTTTTTTCAACCGTTGATTCGCCTCCCATACTGATTCAGACACGCCTTGTCTAAAATCTTTCACATTTGTTACTAGCTGAGAATAAGATTTCGGCTTCCGAAATTGTTGCTTTAGAGCACCCTTAATATCTAGAATGGAGGTATTTCCATGTTGGGCAATGTATCGCATATACCAGTCCAGAGCTCTGTCTTGGAATGCTAATGACAGTTGTGCCCTTTTTATCGTGTCATTTGTTATGTTCTGCACAATCTAGAAAGAGTCCGCAATGAACCAGAATCGGTACATGTCCTCATCTCCTACCTCCTTGAAGGTGGGTAGCTCCAAGTGCACCGTCATGGTTCCTTTTCAGTCTGTTAATACCCACTCCTTCCACAGCTTCCTTCCTGTCGTGGCAACGAAACCATTTTTTGGCTTGAGGGGTCCTGACCCAGGTTCAGTGTGCAAGGTTTGCCAACAAACCCCTATACTACTGGCCCTTTTGGCAGTGACCTACTTGCGCAGGTCACAGTCTCACCCGAATTAGTATGGGTGGGTGCTAGAGCCAGGTTTCCGCACCATGAGAAAGGAAGGGTAAGGCAAGCAGGGCTACTTTCTGTTTAGATTACCTCATCTCTGCGCAAGGTTAACTATGTATCCAATTGCATCCACGTACACTAGATCCACAATTATAATCTTTTCATAACATCAACATAACATCACATAACCCGAACAGAACAGATCTAGATTTACTTCAATACACAGACTTTCACAGCATGATATAACCAGAGCAGAATAGATCCATTCATTCAATATACAGACCTTCGTAGCGCAAAGACATAAAATGCATAACACAGTAATTATCAGCAATCCATTCAATAGTACTCATAGATTCAGATCTAATAATCCTGCATATTCTTTCATTCGTCACCCTTACATTTCCCTTCCCAACCTGCACACACAATAGCAGGGTCTGCACATAGTTGGACTAGGATCTCTGCGCACACAGCCAGTAGGGGTCCGTTCCCCAAAATCCCAAACAGATCGCTTACACAATAGATTGCATCAATAGCTCATCAAATCCTACCTCTTACAATCCAAAATGCCTCTCTATTTATAAAAATCTAGCTTTAACATTCCTATGGTCCGTAACCCATGGTTTTCGAACTCCTAGTTTACCCTTTAACCCCATTACAATGCTTTCGGGGCTTTGACCCACCCCAAAACCCTTGCGCTATACTAAATATAACAAAAATAACCAAAATGAACCAGTTTTGTAGCTTGTTAGGAGACCTTGTTCCAACAGCTTGATAGAGCCAATTTGCATCTAGAGAGGGTTCTAGAGAAGGCCAGCAACTACAATGACATTCAGAGGAAAATGGCAAAGCACTACGCCATGAGGAACAAAATTGCAAGGGCCAAGCTCAAACGGGACCATTCAAAAATTTAAACTTTGACCAAGAAAAAGGAGCAGGAGAGGCTAGACATACTTTCTGAGGTGTCTCTTCATGCCTCAAGCACTTTAGAAGCAATTATCCTCACAATTTTGGCAAATTTTTAGCACACTTGGCACTTCAGTGCATTTTTTGTTTTTTTAGTAATTTTGGCACACATAAATTATGCCAAACGCGCAACGACCTAGGTGTTGCGCTCTTTTTTGGGGCATATAATTGACAAATGGTCACTTGTTTTGTTCAAAATGATGAATACATCAACCTTAGCAAATTTCAGAAAATTTGGAGGAGAACTTGTGCCTCAAAAATGAAAAACAACTACGAAATTTTCATGTTTCTACCTCCTTTTTGACCTAGGTGCTGTGTGTTTACCAGTATTGGGAGTTTCACTTTTTGATAGGGAAAATAGGCACCATTTTGGAAACTAGAGGATTATTTGGAATCTAGACTCATAGAGCTTTCCAATGAGCTATCATGGAGCTGATTTGGACACCGGGAAGGCACTCAAACGTTGATTCCAAAATAGGTCATTGTTCTTGTTAGGGCATTGCACATTTGCCAGGAAAATTGCATTTTCACCATCTTCAACAAATTTTGAAGTTTCACTCCAGTTTGACTTTTTACTTGGGAAAATGAAGAAATTACTGATGTAATGGTCATGGCGAATGTAAATTTCATGTTTTTACTTTCATCTAAGGTAGATACATTAGGTGAGTCCTCTAGAGGTCAAATGAATCAGTTTCCTCTCTTTTAGAGGAAAATTGTTGGGTCTTCCTAGTCATCAGTTTCTTGTTTGGTAGTAGGTGAAAGTAATTCCTATCTCATGGATTCGACTCCTTGAGGCTAGGGAGAGTGGTTTTGAGGTCTATATGATGTATTTTTTCAGTCATTGTAATGGTTGGACTCTTTGGAGGTTTGGCTTCTCAAGAGACACACTTTTGTATCAGTTTTGGCCTGGACATTAATAAAATTTGCAACTATTTTTATGGGATCCATGTGGTATAGTGTTTACTTTCGGTTTCTTATTTTGTGCTCATATGTTAGAATTTCTTTTTTATTTCATGCATCATCTCATTTCCATTAAGTGAATGTTTTCAAGTTAGATGAACAGAACCCATAATTGTTATGCTCTGTTTTGGGTAAATATTCACATTTTGTAATTTCTTCAGTTTAGAAAGAAATCATGAGTTCACCATGCTCTTTCTAGATCCTCACCTATTTTAAGTCATCTCATCATCAAAACCCTAAAGTGCTAAACACTGTACCTACCTTGCCCCATAGAACACCCTACAAATATTGACCTAATTTCCTTGCCTTGACTGTTTGACTCCTCCTGATCCAGCAAAACCCTATACAATCCAAATCAAAAACCCTAAGCTACTATACCTAGCCTAATATATTCTTTCTTTAGTCATCTTGGCGGTGATCTATATGGAGAGAGCCCTCTCCTGGCCTAGTAGGGCTAGCTACTTGGCTAAGTGGGGTTTGAGGTTACCTCGAAATTTCCTTCTTTAGCCTGAGGTTCAAGCAGAGTGATAACAACATCCTCCAATGAAAAATAACTACCTTTTAGGTGAGAAACATGTCTTGTTTTAAAATGTCTTCAATATTCGCATAACAGTTCTTGTTTCACCTAAACAATGCTTCTTCTATCTCCTTACACTAATTTTGTAGGTAATTTCTACCTTTCTGAAAAAGACAACTATTCCTGTATTACTTGTAAAACTAGAACTTTTTGAAGAAGATAATTTCCTCTCAAGGAAAGAGCAGTTATCCTTGTCTTATTCTTAACAAAAATGATTATTCTAACATTCTACCTTTAACCTCGAATAGGAAAATAATGGTGAATGAATAAAACTTTTCAAGTTAAACTCGTGACCTTAACCACTGAAAGAAGTTAAAAGAATTCTTTAAAAGATACTTTACACTGGTGACTCTATAACATGAAAAAACTATTGGAATCAGAATTATTTTTGGATTTTTTAAAAAAGTGATAAAGACTCATACATTTTGACTCTCCGGGCTCTCCACCATAGGTTAGGAGACAATATAGGATCAAAGACACGACTTACAATGACGACCATACTTTAATTTTTTTTTTTTAATTCTAGTGCTAACAGTGGCTCCTATTAGGGATGAAGTCCTCCCTGTGAGGCTTTAAGGACCATAGTTCCAGTGCCTTGTCGAGCCCTTATTTCTCCAACCAACAATTCTGGTCATTAACTCAAAAAGGTCAACATGCCTAGTCATTGGGTAATGGAGTCATAAGCTAGATTTCAATCTTCTGCAAATTATTTCAACATGACTGAAATACGGAAATCAAAATGAAATCTAAAGCTGAAAATAAATGCTTGAGTGGCGAGCTTATTCATCCTCCTACTTCTGATCAATTGAAAACTTGCCCAATCAAGTATAAATTGATTTCCAATTCAACCATAAAATTATTTTACCAGTAAAGAGAAACTCTTGCATGTAACTGTTTGAAAATACCCTCAAGGTATATAATATATGTAGCAAGAAATGAACTGGAAGCCTACACTTACTGCTATAAACCATGTGTGTCATTTAAACTGCTACTATATTGGAGACCCCTGCTGAAAATGAATCCATTCAATCAGCAACCAAATCATGAAACATATGAGGAATGTCTCACTGATCCAAAAGAGTAAGTTATTGTTGTTTAAAATCTGCTATGTCAATAAAAATGCGCAGCTCTTTTCCTCCTTGCAACAACTCATTAACAACATATGCTTCATTACATTTAAGGGAAAAAAAACCTTCTTTAATTTGTTGATTACTTTCTTGGACAGAAAAATTGTGAGAGGCACTTAAACCAGCAAAACTAAATGGTAGCAATATATCAGCTTCCAAAGGAAGAACATCATGCTGATTAGATTCTTAATCCTGAGCACTAGGAAGAATTGGATCCGTATGAATTTGATTTGGATCCATACCTTTTTCAAACTCTTCGTAAAATTTTTCCATAACACTGCTAGAAGAATCTACTTTATCATTCTGAACATAACACTCAAATTATTCGCAACAGTTATCAAGCAAAAACTTAGATAAATATAGTCTTTTACAATAATGATGAAACATCTCATGAAATTCCCTTAAACAAGAAACAATACCAGTAGGTAAGGACAGGAACCATTTGTGTGCATCTCCATCAAGGGAAAACACAAATATTTTCATGAGGACATCTTCTTGAAACACATCCAACAAGTGCATAAGATCATGAAATGAAATCAAGTACTTAGCGAGATTTTCATCTTCATTTCATCGAAGTCTTAAAAGAAGATGTTGCCATTCATCTGTAGAAGGCATTAGATTAGGAAAACCATGAATTGTAGAAAAATTTAAAGGAGAAAACCTTTGAGCTAAGATAGCAGCAAAGGCTTTTGACATTCTGAAACTATGGAGCCACCACTAGATTCTTTATCATGGAGTTGCCATGTGAAATATCCCAATGTTCTTCAAGTCACCAATTCTTGTTCACCATCAAGAATTGATCATCAACAACAACAAAAAAATAATTGGGAGAATACTTCATTTCAAGGCCTTCGTCTCCCAGCAGAACCACAAAAATATGTTAGCACTGGAATCAACACTTGGATTGTGACAAGTGCCTGACAAGACACATATTAAGCTTACAATCTTTTCTTATGAATTGATTGAGCTTTTTGGAAAGTGGTTCAGTATCACACACAATGAAAGAGATTTTGAATAGCTAAGAATTACACACACATATAAGGGTACTGATTTATAATGTGTAGTAAGATTAGGTTTGTAGATTAATGCTTAGAAAATGGAAGATAACAGTAGCTATGTAAAAAAAAGGTCCACTGTTAAGAGGAAATGATGACACAAATTCTAGACCTGAAATGTATAGTGAAATAAAGTTGTAAAAAGACTTATAAAAGTCTCACTTTGCATTTGAAGGATCCCATTACATAGAAAGCTTCCAACTAACATGAAAAAACCAATCAGGAATGCTTGAAACATCAAGACTGAAAAAAACAGATTGTTGAAGTATGTTTATTTAAAAGACTTACAAGAATATGAAACATGATTCAATTCAACCTCAAAGAATGACCATGAACTATCTTTAGTTAATACTAAGTCTTGAATGCTTGATAACAAGGCTTACAAAAAAAAACTAATATTGCATGAAGGTTTACAATATTGATAGTAACATGAGGTAGAACTGTGTAAATAATAATATGGAATGGAATAATGAATAATGGAAACACATAAGACGATGAAAAATACACACACCATACAAGTTGTGAATCCTTAATAGTGCTTATGGATATATTATGTGTTCAAAAAAGTATAACACGGTATGCAATGAAAGGTACAACCAACCAACCCTTTTCTCCTTACATTACACAGTATATATACAGAAAATGAGTTGTGTAAAAAGCCTCCATAAAAAGTGAAAATCTATTATGGAGACTTTATTACATCCCTCTACATATAGTAAAGCTTATCCAAAACATAAAAAGAAAACTGAAATAGAAATTAAGACAAATTATCGTAGCATGGAGCTCGAGGTGGTTGAGTTGAGATGGTTGAGTGCTCCTCGTTGCTTGGAAAAAAATGCCTCCACAAAAAGTGCAATCTACCAACTAAAAAAAACACCTGTACCCTTATCTACAAAAGTGTAGGAGAAACTAACTTAAAGGAGTAACCAACTGGAAGATACGTTGATTAGATTACACTTGGAAAAATCTCATCACCACTGAGGTTACAATCACTTTATCATATTTTAGTGACATTTTTTTTAGAATAGAACCAAAAAGCAACTTTTTCTCCTCCATATATAAAATCCGAAAATAATAACTACTTTTTCTGAAAAGGGTAGATATATCTGAAAATACTGATTATAAGCCAGAAAATGAAATGTTTCTTTATATTTTCAAGGCCATGTATATTCATTAACCAAAGGTCTAATATCGAAGCAAATATCCTAATAACTTTAGCTTTAGTTACCCTTTTGTCTGACCTCCTCTTATGTGCCTGATTTTTCCGCTGAATATTTTTCTTTATGGGTTCATTCTCTAGGCTATCATCAATGTTTACGATTTCATCCCTAAGAGCAAGGTTGGAAATGAGTTTACTTGTTAATATGAGATTTTTCTTGGGCCTGGTATGAGGCCTTTGAATGTATGGGTTTGGAATATATAAATGCCTCTTTATAGCATGCATGAATCTTATTGACTGTCCTTCTTGAAACTCTGACTCGGTGAACTTAGCCTCACTTCTATCCTCCTAAAAAGATGAATAAGAATGAATTATATTTTTCTTCCTCTTCTTGGCTAAAGAACCAATAGATGAGAAAATTTGAGCTATGGTAGGCTCTTCCATTGTGATAGTCTCTGAAGCTTTTTTTTTCCCCTTTTTGAGTGAGGAAAATACTTGTGAAAGAGTAGGCTCCTTTTGTGTTGAAGTGGCATTGTGTGGTTGAGACTCCTATCTAGCTTCTAGAACAGGGCTTGATGTCAAGGTTTCAGGGTTGAATTCCACTAAAGGTCCCTCTGTCATAATGAGTCTTCTCCTGCATTTACCCTTTGAAGAGGAAGTTGCCTCCTCTTTGCTCTTAGACACAGTGTTTTTGTCAAGTAGGGTATCTCTTTGTTTGAGTTTGTTTCTACACTCCTGCATGAAAGACCTCAAGTTCTGTGGCTCCTTGGATGAATTGTTAGTGTATACCTCATTTTCTCGTTGTACTATTGGTGTAGAAGTAGTGGTTTGAATTCTATCCTTTCTGTCTAAGCTCTTATTCTTCCTACTAGATCATATTGAAGATGGGCCAGATTGTGAAGGAGTTGATGTAGGGGTAGGTTTTGACTGTTGTTCCTGAGTTTTTAGCTTTCTAGGCCTTCCTATTTTTCTCCTTGTATGAATACTGCTAAATCCCTCATATGCTTAAAAATTCTCCCATGTAGTTCTTTTCTTTCTCAGGTGATAAACTACCAGTATTTTAATGAAACCTCTATGATATATATTATGAAGAGAATAGCTTGGGGTTTTCTGTATATTTCTAGACATTGATAACAGAGATCTGTGAAGGAAAAGGAGTAGATTCATAAGTTTAGCGCTAGAGATATGGGGTATAAACCTCATTTGGTATTTATGGAAAGTTGAAAACCTACCCTTATAGGTTATGTAAGGTTGTACAGTGGTAATGACATGTTGCCACTCAGGTTTAAAGTATGAGATATGAATGGTAGGAGTCTAACCAATAAGTTCATGCTCAGGCTTTAAATATACATTCGAATCAGCTTTAAGCAGAGTTTTTTTATTCTTATGCCAGGACTCACCTGTAGTTGAAGTTCGAGTTGCCCTTCATTAGGGAATTTTGAGGTCTAAAATGGGCCTCCCAAGGAAATTATAAAATAATAGTGGAAATAATAAAATAAGAGTAGATTACATCCTCAAATTTTTAGAGGGAAAAAAGAAAAAACTATTTTTCAACTCGTATTTTCAACTTATCTCCCTATGGGTTTGCTCAAATTCCGAGCAGTGACACTCTCTGGATGAAAAATTTGATTCCTCATCCAAGGAGTACCCATGTTGCATACTTTCGATGGACCCTACTACATGAAAAACAAGAAATACATGAAAAACATGATTGCAATCATGTTTTTTGATGTATTTCTCATTTTTCATGTAGCAGGGTCCATCAAAAGTATGCAACATGGGTACTCCTTGGATGCGAAATTAAATTTTTCATCCAACGAGTACTCCCACTCGAAATTTGGGTAAAACCTTCGGGCGATAAGTTGAAAATACGAGTTGAAAAATTAGTTTTATTATTTTATTATTTTTTAATCATTTTACTTTTTTACTCTAAAAATGGTGAATCATCCCCCATGGTTGACATCACCATATTGAATCCTATTGGTTCTTATAAAATTTATTTTAACTGTACATTTTTCTTAGAAGGCCCATTTTAGACCTCAAAATTCATCTAATGGAAATGATGGTTTTAATGATCTTGAAGGATTGAGACCCAATCCTGACATTTTCTCCATCAAATGTCTCAGAAAATGATTGAGCCACAACCACATTTCACTTGAAAATTTCCTTAAAAACTAGTACCAACCTGTTGCTTTAAACTCAGAATTGGCACAATGGTCAACAAAACGAGTGTTAGCCAGCTCTAAATGGTTCATGTTACCTCATTTTCCCATCTTGGTCATATTTAACCTAACCACCAATGCACAACTATAAAACGAGGAACAATTAACCTCCACGAAACCCTACTTGCTTGCACTTGTTAACAAAAATTTTTGAACTGGAGAATACGAAAATTTTATTGCACTTTAACACATATATTATCCTTTAATGAGTAGAAATATATTTGCGTAAACTTAATAAACAAATCACCAACCTTTTAATGTATCCTCCAATGAAAAATAACCACCATTTAGGTGAGAAACACCTATTGTTTTAACAAGTCTTCAATATTCGAATAACAGTGCTTGTTTCACCTGAATAATGCTTCCTTTGTCTCCTTGTACTAATTTTGCAGGTAATTTCTACCTTTTTGAAAAATAAATCTATTCCTGTATTACTTGTAAAACCAGAACTTTTTGAAGAAGATAGCTACCTCTCAAGGAAAGAGTAGCTTTCCCTATGTTTTTCTTAACAAAACTGATTATTCTAACATTCTGCCTTTACCCTTAGATAGGAAAAACACGGTGAATGAATACAAATTTTCAATTTAAACTCATGACCTTAACCATTGAAAGTAGTTAAAAGAATTATTTAAAAGAGACTTTACCCTAATGACTCTATAACATAAACAAACTATCAGACTTAGAATTAATTTTGGATTTTGTTAAAAGGTGATAAAGAATCATACATTTTGACTCTCCAGGGCTCTCCACCATAGGTTAGGAGACAAGAGAGGATCAAATACATGACTTACAATGACGACCATACTTTAATTTTTTTGAAAAATTGCAGTGCTACAAAGTTCATGGGGATCAATCAGAATATGGTTTTGTTGAGAGGCGTGCACTCATACCCCCTAAAGACATTATCAATGCATAGGATGGAGGTAAAATTGAGACATGGGGATATAGAGTGGGCTTTGGAGCTTAGAATACATGACGCAGGAGGCAAGCCCAAACCACCACACCCTAACATCCAAGCCATTATATATAGGTACCCAACAGTATTTGGAGACATCCCACCATGAAAACCACCTTATAGGGGATTTCAGCACACTATTGAGCTAGATCCAGGGGTGCAGGCAGTTATTTCTATCTCATAAAAACATCCCAACGCCTATCAGGATGAGATTGAGTGGGCTATTCAGGAGTTATTGGAAATGGGGAACATTAGGCCTAACTCTAGCCCCTTCGCTTCATCAATATTTCTGGTGAAGATGAAGGATAATACATTGTAGATGTGCATTTATTACAGAGCTCTTAATAAGAAGATGTTGAAGAATTGATATCCCATTCCCAATATTGATGAACTGATGAATAATATTAGAGGATCCCAATACTTCTATAAGATACAATTACGTTCATTGTACCATTATATTCAACTAAGGGATCAAGAAATCCTTAAGAGAACTTTTAGGTGTTACTACGACCACTTTGAGTTTCTGGTTATGCCCTTTGGGATAACCAACTACCCTACCACTTTCCAATATTTCATGAACAACATGTTTTGAAATAATTTGTGTAGGTTTGTGTTGATTTTCTTTGAGGACATACTGATTTACAACCAGACATGGGAGGAGCACCTGAAATATGTAGAGGAGGTGCTTCATATTTTGGATGGACAACAGTTTTTTGAAAAGTTTTCCAAGTGTGAGTTTGGGTTTTCTGAGATGCTCTACCTAGGGCATATTATTGGAAAGGATGGAGTGTGGGTGAATAAGGAGAATATTAGGGCCATCTAGGATTGGCTAGGTCCATGGAATGTGACTGAGTTGAGGGGCTTTATGGGCATTTCTACATACTACAAGAAGATTTTAAAGGGATTCTCACAGCTAGAGGCACCCCTCATAGGTCACATGCAACATTTGAGCACCTCAAAAAGGTGACGAGAAGTTTTCTGGTGTTGGCATTGTCTAATTTTATATATCCATTCACATTGGAGTGTGATGTGTCGAGTGAGGGAATTGACACAATATTGTCATAAGGAGGTCACCCGATAGCATTCGAGAGTCAAAATATCCTTAGTCATGAGAGGCTATACTCAATCTATAATAAGGAGATATTAGCCATTATGCATGCATTAGCCAAATTCTGACAGAACTTGGTGGGTAAGAGGTTCAGAGTGAATGTTGATCATAATAGTCAATGCCACTTTTTGGAGCAGAAGAGACTAAATGAGAGGTAGCAAAAGTGTTTCAGAAGGATTCAAGCCTATGATTTCATCATAGACTATGTAAAGGGAAATAAGAACATAGTGGAAGATGCCCTATCCAAGAGGCCCATGATACTTTCACTCATGATAATCTGTCATGATTGTAAGGCACAACGGTTGGTAGAGTACTCCAAGGATTGATAAGCGTGTGAGATCTTGTATGGTAATAATGGGGAGGATTGCTACTTGGTGATGGATGGTGTTATTTAATACAAGGGGAAAATATACTTGGTGCTTGGTTCACATTTGAGGGGGAAGATACTCCATGCAACACATGATTCACCACTATCAGGAAATATGGTGTTCTTGAAGACCTATAAGGCAGTCATGGAGTGCTTCATGTGGATGGGACTTTGTAAGAGTGTTGAGGTATGTGTAGGAGTGTGATGTCTTTCAGAGGAATAAATGAGAGCTGAATCATCCCCCTTGGGTTATTGCAACTACTTCCTATTCCTGAGGGGAAGTGTGAGATCATCTCGATGGAATTTATTATTAGAATCCCTATGGTACAAGGTCATGATTATATTTATGTGGTGGTGGACTAGTTGATGAAGTATGCCAATTTATTTTTTATTCCCATGAGATACACCACTTCACAAGTTGTAGAGCTATTCTTTAGGTAGGTTTTCAGGTTGCATGGCCTCCCCAAGACAATAGTTAGTGACAGGGACAATCGCTTCACGGGGGAATTTAGGCTGGAAATCTTCATGTTGGTGGGCACAGAGCTCACTCCCAGTAGCAGTTACCACTCTCAGATAGATGGGCAGACTGAGATAGTTAACAAGTGGTTGGAGGGGTACTTGTAGAATTATGTGATAGGGAAACAACAAACCTGGATGAGATGGTTGCACATGGAGAGTATTGCTACAACACTACCTGCCATATTTCTATTGGTATGTGACCCTTCTGTGACTTGTATGGATATGATTCTTTATCTTTTTCTGACCATGATTTTTGGGATAGCAGGGCCCCAAGGGAAAAATATTGGATTTAATAGAGCCAAGACATCCTTAAGGCTCTCAAGGAGAAATTGAAAACTTCCCAACATTAGAAAGAATTATACATATATAGGCACAAAGTGGAGATAAGTTTTGAGGTGGGGGACTTTTTTTTCTTGCATTTCCAACCAAACAGGAAGTCTATGCTGAAGAAAAAGGGGGTGAAGAAATTACAACCAAATTTCTATGGACCCTACAAGGCAACTGGGAGGATTGGAGAGGTGTCATATGAGTTGGAGCTTCCACATGGAAGCAAGGTACACAATGTCTTTCATTTTTCATGCTCAAGAAGGTATTGGGACAACATGTGACAACAGTGACGAAGCTACCCCTACTGGATGATGAGGGGAATTTGGTTCTTGAGCCTGAGGCTATTTTGGAGACCAAGGAGAGGAGATTATGAAGTAGGGTTATTAGAGAGTATTTGGTGTGGTGGATGAATGTAACAGTTGAGTATGCCATTTGGGAGGGGGAGCATATTATACAACACCCTACACTACAGTTTATTGGTGATAAGAAACATTTGGGAGGGGAGGAATGTGATGTCCCCTCTAATTAATTTCACCTAGTAGCTACAACAATTTTGTAATTTTGTCTAATTAATGTCAATTTTTATATTTTGGGTTCTTATATTAGGAGAAGTGGGTTAGGAGGACCACCCTTAATTAAATTAGCTAAGGAAGGAAACAACATAGGAGAACAGGGAAAATCGAAGTGATAATGGATGGTGGGGTCCACCCCAAAGGGGAATAGATACCCCTTTATATAATTCACACTTTTGGAGGGAGAAAGTGAAGAGGAGATCGATGCATGGGGCCCATATGGAGGAATGAGAGATTAGGGATAAATAGGACGAGGATCCATCATTTTGGGGCTTTTAAACCTTTGCTAATCAAACCTACCTAGCATGCTTGAGCTGTTGAGCCAAGTCTGCGAGTGCTTTTCAACGCACAAGATTCTAAGGTAAGAATCTCACCCTACCTTTGGTGGACTTCGAGTGCCATCCCAAGGAAGAAGATCTACACTATTTGGGAGTTGTTCCAAGATTTGAATTAGGAATTTTGTGGGAATTATTTAGAAGTCTGGGCATAGGAGAGAAACACACACTTCCTAGGATATCTAGTTGTGGACTAGCAAAATTGTTGGGATTTCTGGGAGAGCATTAGACCATTTTTTGCTAAAGATTTGGGGTGTTATCCAAGCACATTTATGTGGATATTTTTTGTATCATTGACACCATTTTAGGGAATGCGTGGACCTAGGCATAGGTAATTTCTGTGCCACAAACAGGAATTGAGTGGAGAGACATTTGGGGGCCGAATTGAGTGGGGATTTTTGGAGGCTTATGGAGGGGAGTTTTTCTTGCACTTTACCTAATTTTGGAGGAGATGAGAAGTGTCATTTATAGGTGGGTCGAATTAGCCAAATATTGGAGGATCAGGTAGAAATTGGGGGTAAATTCATAAGTTAGAACTAGGCCAAACCCTTTATGGATTTTGGTGGGTTATTCAACGATAGACCAAGGTTAATTTCTTAGAATTTTCTGAGCATTGGAGGAGGGCCACACAACAGATATTTACCAACCAACAATGTAGTTTTCTATGAATAACCTAGAGCATTGAGGATAATACTTTTCCAACATTCATACGGCTTTTTTAATACACTTTGTACTTGTTTATCTCACCTTTGGCAAGCCCATGTGATTTCACTCCATGTTCATATTGTACCCCCATTGATTTATAATGAAAATGGCCCAGCTTGGCATAATTTTTGGAGTATTTATAGGTGTTTAATTATATGCGTGAATTTTGTGTCTAATGTACTCTTGATTCTTTGTTTATTACTATTAATGTTCCCTTAGTAATATTACAGTACATATTTTTATGGTTTTAAGTTTAAGATTAGGTCAAGTGGCCTAGTCAGGTTTTGAATATAAATAGGTAAGGAGAATGGAGACAAATAGGACTATTTCTTAGTTATTGTTTGGAAATGAACTCTAAGTAAATATATAAAAATGCAAAAGTGTGTAAAATATTTAAATAAAACATCTAGAATTTGAATCAATCAGATTGGAAAATAAATGAAGCATGGACATGCATTTTAGTGAAGTAAGGCAATTTTGGCCCACTTCAAAAAAATACACACCCAACCTTCTTTTCAACGCGAAATTGAATGATTCAAATTGGAGAGTATTTTTTAACTCATTGGTAAAATTAATAGAATTAAATATTTTTATTTTTTCACATATATGTTTGTGTTTTTAAAAAATACTCCAAATTGCATGGATTTCAAAGGTTAGATGGTAGTGTTTTTATGCCTCAAATGAATGCACACCATGAATTTTTGGGAACAAGGTGACAAACTAAGAAAATTCAAACTTGAATTTTAATAGTTGAAACTTGTAGTTTCTTGGTTAAAACCCTATACGTAAGCTTGGATGGTCTTATAATTTAAGTAGTAATTAGGTTTAGATGTTTCCAAGGGAATCTTGCTGGAAGATATTGAAAGGAATGTAACTGAGAACCATAAAAAATATAAGAATAATGTGGATTTATTAATCATGCTAAAAAAATAAAATGCCAATATGAGATAATATTAATGAAGGAGAATTTGATAGCTTAGACTAGGATCAAAGGATGTGTCTGTTGTAGCGCTCAAACAATCATAGTTGTCTATAGAAGGAAATACACACTCTTCTTCTTTAGAGGAGGGCTTGCAGAATCCTCCCAAGCATCCTCGAGTTTCATAATAGAAATTTTTAGGTATTTTATCTATGTATACACATTTCAACATGTAATATATATACATACATACATACATACATACATACATACATATATATATCATTTTTTTTATATTAACATGCATTATATATCATTATATTTTCCGTTAACTTTCATTTTTGAATAAATTTCTAGTCTTTTTTTAGGGCTTACTTTTATGTCTCGTTCATGGAGTTTTTATTTAGTTGTGGTATCATTGAGATCTAATTACTCTTTTATTTTTGGACAATGTAATGTACTTTTATAAGGTGAAACTGAACTGAGAAATTGATGTTATGGAATGTACTAAATTTCTATCTGAAATAAAAAAATATGTCTTCTTTTAATAATACAATAATTTACAATGTGCTTAGTGCATCATACCAAAAAAATTACCATAGGGTGCCTCAAAAGGTAGTCTCAAGGTTGTTGGAATTGAAGGTGTAAATTTTAACCAAAATGGTAAAAATATCCTGTCTTATGCTTGGGGGATTAATATTGCCTTAATTAAATAGGCAGAGATATGGGTTTCCTTGACAACATAGTTTTTAAAATGTGAGTCCACACACATTGCTTGTTCTTTGGTTTTATATCCTTAAGAACATCATTAGGGAGAACCTGTTCTGCCATTTTCTTTCGCACATGAGTGCATTTTAATAAGGGGTAATTAATAAATAACTCATCCCCAATTATAAGGTACGAAATAGCCTCAACCATTACTAATATATCAACCTCTCTTTCCATATCTCCATCTTTATCATTTACATCCTCAACAAATTGATAATTCAGTCTTACAGTAGGGTTCCTTCCCTTAGTAATATTTATAAATCCCGCAATATTTTTGTGTGGGTATGCATGTCCATATATTTACATAAGATAACCTCTATTGATTTCTTTTCCACTTTCCAATTGGAGATGATGCGTATACATATTCAAACTTAGATCATATGCTGGCATGCTAGGCTTATACTCTACTAGCCTTCTCCATTCAACACTATAATATGAAGGACCACAATATGGAATTAATCTCCTAGTGGTTTTTTGTGAATTGTTTCTATGTTTAGATACCACATGGAAATTTTGTAAAATAAAGAGGTCTAGATTCGCTCCATGAATATTGGAGGGTCGTATCACGTATATGTATTTCCAAAACTAAAACACCCTATACACTCTAGGTAGTTGTTGATCATCAGGCCAAGCACAATATACTTGATGATAAAATGTATCTTTGTAAATTGATCTCAATCTCAAGGGAAATTCATCATCTCCATCACATTCATTCTCATAGGGTATGTAGTCCACCTTCCCCTTGTCTTTGAGAAAATTATTCATCTTTAAACTGGTTCTTGTTCCATTACTTCTTTCATGAATTCGTCATCTTCGGAGCTGGTATATGTGCACATATTTTTGTTATATGTATCATCAAATAAATGATCATTATACTCTAGGCTGGAATTCAGTGCTCCAGGAAACTTTAAACCAAGAAATTTATCCTACAAGTAATCATTAAGAAAAATAAATAAATATTTAAATAGTATAAAAAATGTTTAAAAGAAGAATAGTTATGATTTAAATCAAATTGGAAAATTCCTTACCACAGTTCATATAGGATTCAAATCAATTGAAGGAGGAATAACACCCACTGGAAACTCATCATTTATGTAATGTATTTGTACAATCACTCAATTGAATTGTTTCTTTCCATGACATATAGAACATCCAAAAACAACAATTTTGTCAAATTATTCATTCCATGTACTATAGTCTTGAACAACATCTTGTTCAGTGCAATAATTTGTTGTGTATTCAATATCCATTGTCATATCCTCTTCCACCCATTTTCTGCTACATGATTTAACAATTTTAGGTCCACGTCCATGTACCATTAATTTTTTTTTTTTTTGCTAATCGAAGGCTCAAACTCTACATTTTCTCCATTCTCCATCTAAAATAATCAACGACATGCATTAATTACGTCAAGATTGGATAATACACTATAAATTTTAATAATATCCTAAAAAAATATGGACGTGTCACAAAATTCCATTATATCAAATTTTCCTAAGTTAAGTAAAAATTTTAGTACCTGATGTCTTGCGTCATCCATTTTCCTCATTTGATACGACACAATCTGTGGTGATGGCCTCATATAGCTCTTGTAATGTGAGTGTCGGTGACCTATTGGGCAGACCCCAACTTGGTCAAATTTTGAGTCTAAGGTTCCACATTTTGAGGAAGTGAAGCGAGCAAACTAGCGAAGATAAATAAATCACACAGATTTTTAGGAGTTTTATGGGCTTTGGGGCAAGTCAAAGCCCCTGTCTTTGTAAAGGTATCAAGTTTATTTTGTTGAATTATGTCCATCCATGGTATGTGGACCATGGAATTGTATGTATTGTAAAGTCATAAGGAACCGATGTATGTATTGAGTCTATAATTTGTGTTATCTTTTTTTGTTTTGGGCCAAAGGGTAGGCTCCAAAACTATGTGTGCGGAGATTGTCATACAAAAAAATTACCTCCTCACCAGGTCATAGGAGAAGGACACATTGATGGAAGAAATTTCCTGAGAAAGATACCTATTTTTCCATGGTAACACACCGCAGAAACTGCCAGGCTGAGTTACAATGCCTCCTATATTCTTGCAGGAAGCATTAATGCCTAGGTTAATGCATTGTTTTTCCTAAATGCGAGTGATACCCATGTTCCATGACATTTGAGGGGTAGATTCCGACTTAACTGACTAACCATTTCAAGGTTTTTCTCAAAGAGCCAGTCTATAAAGCTCGCCACCTGCGGTTTAGTCCTCTTCAAGGACATTGCTAAACCCAACTAAGGAATCCGAAGAGGGAAAATCAATAAGAGCATGGAAACATCATGTATTTTTCCCTATTCTAATTAATGGAGAAGAATGACAAGGTTTGTACTCCTGAATTCTTATAAATTGGATGCAAGAGCTCATTGTCAAAGCTGGAAAGGTTGAAGGTGTGAGGAATGAACTTATGTTAGTGTGAGGTATTATTGTTTGCATAGTTAATTAAGAACTATTTGCTCAAGAATTGTCACACTTGGAGATTGAGGAGAGAGATATTAGAGTTGAACAACTGAGGGAGGCTTGATCAAGTCGATGGTTGTAATCCTCCTTCATTTAATATATAGAATTGTTTCTATTTTTCCACTTGGTATCTTATGATTGCATCTATTTTATTATTTGTTTAAGATAAATTTTATAAGTGGCCTAAACTCATATTATTTCTTGTTTATTTATATTTTTGTATTTGATCATTTTAGCTTTATAATACTGTGAAGATTACTAGTTTCATTGTTTACTTGCAGGATCCGATCTTGGAGCTAGTGAGGCGGGTTTCCACCACACTAACTTGAGCTCTCCAATAGAACCACACTACACCTTCAGGTAATCCTTCTCTATTTCATCTTTTCAATCAATTACTTGTATCAGCATGCATATGTTGTTTTTTTTAATGTTGCAGCTAATCTGACTGTCTTATACCCTCTGTCCCAGGAAGGCCTGAGAGGGAACTTACATCAACTATCACCCATGCATTTTACCCTTTTGCATAGGTATGGGTCTGTAGCTGTGTACAAAAACCACCCGCAGCTCTGTTTGTGGGTTGAAGAAGGACTTTACTAAAAGGAATCATCATTAATAAAGGAAAGGAAAGTTCTAGAGTATTTCTATGTTATATGTGGAATTTGTCTATTACCTATACTTGAATCTGTTTTATGCATCATGAAGTATTGTATGTTTTTTTATGCATAGAAAATTATTTTATGATGTTTATATGTGTTATGATGGGTGGAATATTTCATAATATTGATAAAGGCACAAATCACGATAATATTCAGTAGTAATTAGGGCATCAACTATAAAAGTGTATAATTACATCCGTGTGGTTCATAAAAGCATAAGGAATAATTTTAGTAGTAAATCCACACCCATTTTCCCTCTGGATGCAAAAACCTGGCTCTATAATCCCCCGATATTTCCTAGGGTGAGATTGTGATCTGTACTACAGGTCGTTGTCGAAAGGGCTAGTAGGGTTTTTTTGGTAGTGCAACTACTTCGAACCTGGCTCTTGACCCTTTCAAGCCAAAAAATATTTCTATTGATGGGACCAAGATATGATTGAGGGGTATGTGGATGTGGCTTCTAAAAATAAAGGAAATACATGATTGGTTAGATCAAAAGGAACGAGAGTTCGTAGTTCAAGAAAATAGAAACCCATGACTGTCAACTGAACCTTGGTTGCAGAGATATATTTTTACAGATGAACATGAGATATTATTCTCATCATTCTCTTGATGCATGAATGGTTTTCAAGGTTGACTATGAATAAGACCAGTCTTAATAAAGACGAGCCTACTGCGTGGAGCCCTGAACTATTGCAGTGACTCAACGAGACTGATAACAAGATCTTGAGAGATGTTTATTTCTGGATCAATAGAATTTTTGGAGGATTTATTATTGAGTTTGCTATAGACACATCAATATCCTACAATGAAGACGAACAAATATTTTTCATGGGTCTGCAAGGTAAGTATTTGAATTCTTTAAAGCTGCGGATTAAGATGCTTTGCAAATGAAATCAAATTGATGTTTGGAAGAGGTAAGTCTAGGTCTACGCGAAGTGGAAAGTGATATCGAGTAGATCGCAAAAAAATCATTGAGACTAATTATAGTCCATTGTTGAGTGGGTTTGAAAGTGAAGAAGAAAGGACTAACCCCGCAACCAATAAAAGTGTGGCATAGTTAGGATTTGGAGATAATCAGGGCACCTCAAGGATTCCAAACCCCGCTACTCCACTCATCCCACATCCCCATCCACATAATTTCCCTCCATCTCCATCTCCACCTCCACCTCCACCCCCACTTCCACCTTTCCCTCCCCAAAGAGACATGGCTAATGAGGTCATAATGCCTATTTTTAGAGTTAAAGAATCAGAAGATGTTGAAAAATTTTGATTTGTCACTGAAGCACTATGGACAGTGTGATAGGTCACAAATTATGACATAAAGAAGGTAAAAATTGTCACAATACTGCAGGAAAGGGCACTAACATGGTACATGAAGTATTTCGTGATGCGTCAGATTGCCACTTTGGATGAGACGAAGAAATCATTGAATGCAGATTTTAAGAAGCCAAAATCACAGTCACAGTGTATTACTGAGCTAAAGGAGATTAAGCAGGTGGTAACTGAGTCTATTTTGGAATTAGCTCAAAGTTTCAAGATGTTACTGGTACAAGTGAGCTTCCAAATTCCCGATGAAAAAAATAAGGAGTGGTTTATAGCTGTGCTATTACCACATATTAGGCTTTTTTTGACAGAACAACAGATAGCAACACAAGCCCAAGCTATGGAAATTGCTATGAAGTTGGAAGCTTCGCTGGTCACAGATACCCATGTAGGGGTACAACAGATTCAGAGCCAATTAGAAGCAATGCATTTGGAGGTTCAAGATTTGAAGAAGGGCAAGGAATTATGATTAGAAATATGCTTAGAAGTATGGTGTATGAAATGTATGGTATAATTCCATTATAAGGATCAGTGCCCTGTGTACAAAGACTACATCAACAATGGAGCACATAATCCATTGAACCCGGGATCAAGTGTATGGTGTAACATATGTAAGTTTGCAGGTCAACATCCCACGAAAGAGTGCTATTGTTACAGAATTATGTGCATACACTAAAGCAAATTTTTTGTAACTTCTGTCGGTTAGTAGGGCACGACGAAAAGAACTGTTGCAGCTATGATTTGATGATGGAGAAAACTGCAGACACATATTGAATGCAAGATGAAGGGCGCACACATGAGGAACATGGCTATCCTACAGGGTGTGGAGGGTTCCAAGGCTGAGGACACAAACAAGGAGGAGCCACTGGTTGAGGATGTGGTCAATTCATATGTTACAACTGTGGAAAAGTTGGACACTTCCCGAGGTATTGTCAGAACCCCACTGTCGCCTCTTACAGGTATTGTAGAGATTTTGATCATGTAATAGAATATTGTCTTGTTCTGATAGAAAATATGCAGGAGAAAATAAATCAGCAACCTACATAGAAATTGCAGATGATGACTGTTGAACCAAGAGAAAATGAACCATGCATTAACATAGTAACACGAAGTGGTGCAGTAGCAAGCGATGATAAGACCGAAGGAAAGAAACCAATGGAATATCCATGAGTCAGAAAGGTTGTAAAAAAGGCCTCGAAAGTCAACATACAGAGAGAAAAGGAGACATTTATGGACACAAAGAGAAGATTCATGGATCCTAGAGAGTCCACTTCTATAACATAACTATTAAAATAGTTAATACCAGAGAAGGACAATGCCAAGGTGATTACAACGATGAAGGATTTTGATCCAGCTATATTGAAATAATTTTTGTAGACCTGCATGAAGTTATTGAGAGATCAGAAGGCTGCCAAAAGTCTTTAGGAGCTTACAGAATCTTACATAGAAAGGGAAGAACCATGTAGTGAGCCACTTGCATTAAATAAATTGCATCAACATAGAAGAGGACAGGCAGAGAAATGAGATTAACTGTGCAGATTTGGGACTACGACATGGATCGGGTAATCCCGGTTTTGGGATCTGATGCCAATGTGTTACCTAAGAAAACATGGGAGTGCATGGTAAAAATTTAGTTGCAAAGGTCACAGATCCAGTTGAGAATGGCTTACAACAAAATATTATTCCTTTGGGAAGATTTCCTAGTATAGTAGTAGACATTGAAGGAGTACGCGCTATGGAAAATTTTGAAGTAATTGAGATCGTATATGACAACAATCCATATCTAGTGCTACTTGGATTGGATTGGGATTCTGATACTGGTGCAATAATCAATCTGAAGCAGAGAAATATGGTGTTTGAACAAGGCGATTTGAGGTCATTTTTCCTGTAGACCCATCATAACGAGTGCAGTATACAGAGCCTATTCACGGTGATTACTGTGATGTAGATATTGATAATACCTATAATATCTTAACTAAGGATGAATATTGGATCAATCCAACTACAGATGGAAGGATAAGATAGGAAAAGGATAGTTCATGTACTTTATATTTTGATGAAGAACTAGAGAATTGGTAGAATAGGCTGCACGAAGTTTCTACCAGGTGATGTAACAAACTTACAAGATCACTTCTCTACATCACTATAGAGGTATGTAATTTTCCTTAATATGATGGGATAAGAGATGTAAGTCTATTTATTGATGAATTTGAAAGATAATTACCCAAATAAAGAAGGTCTAATATTTGGACATAGAATTGATATCTACACTCGCTAGATGGTGGGGTACTGATAAGGAAAATATTGGAAGCTGAAGAGAATATTTCAGATTGATGAAGACAATATTTGGTCAAGTAAATACTATAATAAATTGAAATATGATGGAAAGGATGACCCTTGGGGGCATATTTTTTTGCTAGAATACGACGGGGGGTGAATATCTAGCACCTTAGTCGGCACATATATTATTTCACACATTAGATGTGATACCTATGAATTTGTATCTTGAAACCAAACTATGACATGGAACAATGAATTGGGAAGATATGGTTGAAGGATTATTATTTAATTTTATTTTTTAAGATGACTCTAAGTACATAGAAAAATCTCCTCAAGAAGTTAGATCAGGGGTTTTCAAGACTATAACTATGTTATCGTAGGCATAGCCTAATTGGGCCGTGCAGTTGAAGCATGTAGTAGAATGCTATAATGTGATAACAAAATAGGATGGGGAAGATATTCACAATGTTAATATCCCAGAATCAGAGGGACATCATGATGTTTTTGGTCAGAGGAGGAGCCAAAAATTCACACTGATTAGAGAATATTGGGATGCAAACACAGTCAACAAAGTTTACGAGATGTTTCATGAATATCAAGAGCTATATCCCACGAATGTTTCTGAATTGAAGGGGATAGTAGGATACCTCAGAGTATGAGGATTAATCTGAAACTATATGTGATGCTTGTAAAATAATGGCCATATATATTGAACCCAAAGTACAAGGAAAAAGTTAAGGAATAATTGGAAAGGATGATCAAGGCTGGTATAATTGAACCGACGAAGGAATATGAATGGGTAAGCCCTATGGTTATTTATAAGAAAAAGAAAAAGGATGAAATCATGATCTTTTTTTATTTGAGGAAGCTAAATGATGCATGTTTTCATGAACCATTCCCTATAACTTTCGCAGATGAAGTATTAGATAATTTTGTGGGGCAGGAGGCCTACTCTCTTACATATGGCTTTTCAAGTTACCATCAAATTAGAATTTCACTAGAAGATAGGAGTACGACAACTTTTTCCACTAAATGTGGATATTTTTAGTATAAAGTCATGCCTTTTGGGTTGAATAATGCTCCTACAATATTCTCTAGAGTAGTAGTAGCATCTTTTGAGGAGTATATACACTAATTTTTGGAGGTTTATGTCGATGATTGGACAAAATCTGGACTACTGAAGAAACATGTTGCGAACTTAAGACTAATGTTACATACTTGTAGGTCGTATAAAATATATTTGAACTTGAAAAAATGCATATTTTATGTACCTTTTGGTATACTATTGGGGCATGTGGTATAAAGACAAGGATTGATGATAGACCCCATGAAGATTGTTGCTATTGTGAACCAAGAACCAACTAAGATAGTGAAGTGAATGCACACAACATTGGAACATACAAGCTACTACATAAAGTTTATAAAGGCGTATATGTAGATAATTTCACAAATGGAAAAGTCATTGAAGAAGGATGTTACTTATTTATGGGATGAAGAATGCCAAAAGAGCCTCAAAATAATGATTCAAGGAGAAGATGGTAATTGTGCCGATTCTAGTTTTTACGAAGTAGAATAAGGAGTTTCACATACATTTTGATGCATATTGCATAGCTTTGGGCTCAATATTAGGACAAACAGGTGATGAAGACATTGATCACCTAATAGATTTTGTATGTAGGAAATTGTCCAAGGTAGAGAAGAATTATTCCACGATAGGAAGAGAGAGATTGGGCATGGTTTATGAACTACACAAGTTCAGACATTATTTGTTTAGAGCACACATCAAGATGTTCACAGATCACCCCATGCTGAAGTATTTTTTGAACAAGCCTGTTCTAGGAGGGAATATTTTTAGATGGTTGTTATTATTTTAGGAGTATCATTTTTAAGTTATAGTTAAGCTAGGAAGATTGAATGTTGGGCTTGATCATCTGTCTAGGATAGAGACAGGTGAAGAACCTGCGAACATTGAAGAAAACCTGCCTGATGCGCAGCTATTCACAGTAAGGGTTGAAGATGATCACTTCACATACTTATTCAGTTTTTGACTACATGGATGGTGCCCGCGGAGTATACTACACAGCAGAAAAAAGGAGTTGGTAGTCATGGCAACTGATTTTTCTTTGATTGTAGGACATTTGCATAAAATGGGGCCAGATGAAATACTACACATATATGTCTTTGAGCATGAAATATAGATAATTTTAGAAGAATCCCATGTCAGATTTGTAGGAGGACATTATGCAAGAAAAGGCATTGTGCAGAATATTTTGAGAGCTGGATTATGGTGGCTCACATTGCACAAGGGTGCAAAAGAATATTTTAGAACCTACGATGCTTGTCAACGAACAGGAAGACCATCTAAGAGAGATGAAATTCCCTTGAATCCAAAATTGACATTGCAAGCATTTTATAAGTGGGAAATATAATTTGTTGGACCTATCAATTCCTCAGGGAAGAAGACTAGTGTGAGGTATATAATCACTATGACAAATTATCTGACAAGGTGGGCTGAAGCACAAACGATGAAGGATTACAACATATATGTTGTTGCAAAGCTCATATTTAAGTACATTCTATCCATATTTGGGTGCCCAAATAATTTATGAGTGACAAAGGATCGCACTTCTAGCATAAAAAAATTGAAGCATTAACTGAAGAATTTCAAGTGCATGATCAGAAGAGCACTGTAATATCCCAAAAGGAAGAATGTAGTAATACAAAAAAATATATAAGAATTGTAGAAATGTAAAAAAATAATCTAAAGACACCATGAAAATGTACAAAATAGCAGAGCCATTTTATTATATGGAGTGTTGTGGATCATTATCTACATATCCTTTTTATATTTCATTTTGAAATTTTAAATTGAAAAAATTAAAAAACAAATAAGAATTCGAAAATATGCTATAGTATGAAGTTTTTAATACTTTAGCATAAAAAAGAGAGGAATGCAATGTATTTCCATTTTTATTTTTATACATGAAGCGGGCGTCAACCTTAGGTTGATATATATATATATATATATATATATATATATTAAGGTTAAAGCCCGAGCAACTTCCCGAGCGGAAGTCGCAATCATACAGAGAAGCCTATGGGTATGCAATTGCAGGGGGTGAATTAGCCCGTCGGTTATCAAATCCCGACCCCCCGCAGTTGACCGGTCGGATCTTAGAAATCTGGTGATCAACGGTTCTGATTAATTACGGGGGGTATGGATAGAAATTCTCCGCCGTACTCACAGACCCCCTGCATGACGTCATCAGCCGAGATGGAAGACAGTTGTCATCCATTGCCAACTGTTTCTCCGTGTCACTCCTGCATTTATTATGGTTTCCGTAGCCTATAAAAGGATTCTCCCGTTCCGTTTTGATTTATTTGTGACTGTTTGCCCTGTTTAACCGCGTCCCGCCACCTTTGCATTACCCATTGCCTCGTGAATTGCTTTCGAATTCCTGTCAGCCATGGCCAAGCGAACATCATTGTCTGGTTCATCAAGTCTCAGTCCCCTCCTAGATAGCGAGAAGGATGTTCATGATACCGCGTCGTCTGTCAACCACCCCCTATTGCATTACCAAGTAACCCTGAACACCGACAAGTCCCCTGTGTTTTCTGCTATGAAACGTTCGGGTGTGTTGTCTTCTTGTGTCCCGAAAACTCATTTCTTCCCCGAATTCATTTCTTGGTTAGTTGCGTCCATGTACCCTGGCAAGTGTTTCGTTATGAATTCTTAGGGGGAAAATATCCTGCAGGTTTCAACACAATTAATGCGTCAAGCATTATGTTTCTAGAAGATGAGTCTCCATTGCAGTTCTCCGAAGATTCGTTGGTTCAGTATTTCGAGGAACTTTCAAATGAAGAGTTTAATCGCTGCATGTCGTTTTTGATACCAAGTCCAGAGAAAGGTCAATTTGAAGCAGGAAAGTTCAGTTTGGAGGCGTTCAATGTTCAGTATAGGACAGTTCTTAGCTGCATTATGGAAATTTTGGGAAGAGATGATGATCACGAAATTGATAAAGCAGTCTTGGGAATGTTCACTCTGATGATGAAACCAGGTGTGGTGCTAGACATCCCGTATTTTTGGCAAGAGGTAGTAAACTCCCAATTGATCACCTTCCCTCTAACAAGTTTTTTCAGATTTCCATCATTGGTAGTCTACTTATTTTTATATCAAAATGTTGAAGAGTTCATGAGTGTTGGTTTAAATATAATGGATAGTAATAAAAATAAGCAGTCAGTTTTGCTTTGGACCGATATGGTTAGAAAAGAAGAGAACGAAGCCGGGCTGTTTGAATTTACTGACCATTTCATGTCTACTGCTTATAAAATTCTGAATGGAACTCTTCCTCCATGCTTTCTGCCAAAGGCCCAGGAGTTCTTACAGTTAGGACCCAATTGTAAATTTGGAGATTGGTTTATATTTGAAGATTACTTTGAGATAAGACTGTATGGAGTTAGTATTGAGCCCTATAGGCTCCCAACCTTTGTTCCCATGAGACTTTTTTCTTTGGAATTTATAAGGAAAATTCTTAATGTAGATCAAGTTCATTTTCTGCCCATGAAGAAAGGATTGATGTACAACTTGCCTATGAGTGTAGGCCCTTTTGTTGTCAATACAAGACAAGCTTTTGAAGAGGTATCAAAAATATTGGAAGGGACGCAGTTGTTGTTGGGAGAGAAATGGCCCTATGATCCACATGGAATAATTTCTCAAAAAAGGGTCGAGAATGGGTATGCTGCATTTACTCATGTAAGTAAACCAAATTTGGAGAAACTGGCTAATCCAAGAGGGTCAAGTTCAACAAAGACTAGTATTCAAACACCTGAAATTTTGGAAAGAATGAGCAAAAGAGGTAGAGAGGATGTTATTGAAATCGATGATGAGGAGCCTCGAGAGGAAAAAAGAACCAAAATAGCAGAAGACCATTCCTCCAATTCACCTGGTTTTACTCTCCAGGTCAATGAAGAACAAGATTTCCCTTCATCTCCTAATAGACAGGAACTTCACTTGGAGAAGGCTCCCTCCATGAAGCAAGTGTTTACACAGATTGAGGAAAGGAACCAAAGGATAAAGGCCAATATAGAAGCACAAGTAGAGCACAATATACCTGCTGACCAAACCAGATTGCTGACTCTGATGGATCTGGAGAAAGATCAGTTTAATATGGCTCTGTCACATCCGACAGGAATGTCCCTTGGACCTTCAGGCAGCTTTAAGGAGTTAAATATTGTCATGGATGTTAAAAAAATCCCCTTGTGGGACAAAATGAATCTTCACATGCAGACTAGTCAGCTGATTGTAAACAATTTGAGAAAGACCAATGCTACAGTAGTCAAGACTGAAAATATGCTTGCAAAGGTCATTAAACAATGCAAAATAGAGAAAGCAAACGCCAGGGCATTACCAACTCAGAATGAAGATCTGAAGAAGATTATTATGAAAATCGGCGTGGATCCAAATGATAAAGTCGCAGTTCATAAGCTGATGAAAAGTGCAGAAGCAGAAATATCTTCATTAAGGAAAAAGTTGAAATTGCCAGCTACAGAGCACTCATTGGCAGCCGAAGTAGCTGAGGTTGAAAAGGAGAAAGAGGAATTGCGACAGCAGTTGATGAAGAAGGACGAAGAACTCACTAAGGTAAATCAGGTTGTTATAACCTTACAGAATCAAATCCAGAACCATACTTGTACTTTTGATTTTTCTGTAGGTGGAGCTGATCCTCAAGCCCAGGTTGTTCAGCTAAACACAGAATTAAATATGGCGGAAAAAGATTGTAAACAAGCCTAGTCAGAATTGGCCACAGTTATCAAGATGATGCAAGGATGGGAAGGAAAAGCAAATGAGAACGAGCAGAAGCTACAAAAAGCTGAGGATGAAATCAAAGAGCTCAAGGAGAAATTGAAGGGAAATATTTCCCTTATCAAAGCTAAGGATCTCATCTCGAACGAGATCATTTCAGAAATGCAGTCCAAATGGGATTCCATGAATATAATTGCCAGAGAGAAAAACATTGTTTCAGAGCATGAAAAGGAGCTATTATCAGAGAAGCAGGCCGCTATTAAAAGATCGAATTGGGCCAAAAAATTCATAAATTTTATTAATGCCAAGACAAATGAAGAGTTGAGAGATATGGGGATACAGGATAGGTACTTCTATGCTGAAGAGGTAAATAAAATGATCATCAAAAACGACCTTCTAAAGGCCTCAGAGAAACGGTTACAGGGAATTAAAGAGATAATTAAGAAATTCGATATTTCGTTTGACAAGTTGACGAGAACAGGTTTTCCCTCATGCTAGACGAAGAGAGGGGAGATTATGTCCTGGAAATTCTATGAGGATCAATTGATATTTGCAAAAAGCAGAGCATATGACCGGCATGAGAAGACACAGATTTTGAAGGGAGAAACAGTATTTAATTTCTTACAAAGGCATTTCCTTCTGCTATGGATGGTGAAGACATTGTTCACAAGTAATCTTACTCACAGTCAGGTTGTTGCGTTTACACTGGAATATCATCGTTATAAGAACGCTCCGACAACTCAAGATAAACTCTGGAAAGAATGCAAGAAATTTTCTATTGACACAGAAAAGGGATTTCCAGCCAAACAGGCACAAGTAGCCATTCAGCCACAAATAGTCATTGAGACAGCCACTATTTCAGGAACATCAGTTCCCTTAGATTAGGAGTTATCATCTTTTATTATGTTTTAAATGAAGTCATGTAAATGTAATAGAATGTTTCCGAGGCATGTACCTCCACTAAATTGAGTAGTTAAGCAGTTAGAGTTAGTTGGAATCAGTTTTATAACTGGAAACCATTTTGGTCATATTGTATTTAAAGACAATTTGAAGGAAAAAGAAGGTTCCGAGTTTTGGACCTTGAAGGCTAATTTTGTACTGAACAATATCGAATGAATGAAAAAGTTTTTGCAAGTTTCCATTATTCCATCTGTGTTGAAGATTTTTCTTGGTTTTCATTTCATTTCCATATATGTGAATAAAGTAGAGTGATTAGAGCTGCAGGTATCTTGATATTTATGTATCTAAGAGTTAAACATCCTTAATGGGCGCTCCTCTATTTTAGCTTATTTGTTATTCACTTATTTAGGATTTTATGATGGTAGTTTTTGTTTTAAGCAGCATGGCAAATTAAAATCCTTTTCTTTCTTCATCTTCCATTCGTTCACTTCAATATAAAGAGAACATGGCATTGCAGAACTTATAAAGATTTGATATTTGGGAAATATATTATTAATATTTGAAGGTTTAATAAACAAAGACAGATATACATTTTGTGACATAATCTTTAATGTCTTGAGCACGGATTCCTGTACACAGGAAGGAATTGTTTCTCAAGGAACAACATGTTGATAAAAAAGTACACCAGTGATCAAAATATGAGACACTCAAGCCAAATAAGTGGCCTAGAATGACCCTGAAGTCCTCCCACAAGAGGGAATGCATAACTATTGGACTGCTAGAAGGAATATTGTGTTGTCCCTTCTGCAAATTTAGGGACTACAACTACCGGAAAAATATAGAAGTGTATTTATGGAAGTTCCAGAGCTTAGATGATGCTGGGATTTCTGATTCGAGCTCTATGTTGAATACCCAAGATAACCCATAAAGGATTTCCAGATCTGACAATCTTGGAAAATCACACTCTTAGGCCCTGCAACTATATCATTGTTTGGTATGCAAATCTGAAGCATGAAATAAAGAATAGATGGTTGCAATGATATACAATCAGCTCAATGCTTGAAGGTTTGATCCCTTCATTAGATCCTCAAGCTAGAAGCTCAAGATCTAGGTACTCCTTCCTCCACTGATTGCAGTTGCTCAATACTCAACAACTGAAGAAAATTGCACTGTTAGAGAGTGAGGCTCTATAGGTGTTAGTATGAATCTTGATTCTAGGTGTACAAAAAAATACCACTTTAGTTGCGCATAACAGAAAACCCTAACAGTAGAAATGACTACTAATATCTTCAGATCTGCAGTTAGATTATCAAGACAAATGCTGCAAAAATCTAGATCTATGGATTAGAAGACATTAAACAGTAGAAAAATAATATTTACTCCATAGATCCAATAGACAAGACAAGAATATATCCAATGAAATTTTTACTAATGGCTCCTGGGAGGAAAACACAACAGGGTGTTCCCTGTTCTCCTCAATGGGATGGGTTCTTGTAAGTCCTCAACACTTCAGATTTAGAATTCCCCTCTCTTGATGGTGTAGAAAACCTAGACAAAAATGGAAAAATATGGCTATGATAATGGATCAATATCTAGACCAAGAGTTGAGATCTAGAGTGATATTTAGATAACAAAAGGTGACAAATGAATGGAAAAACCCTTCAATTTATAACAAAATATTGAGTTAGTCTAGATATTGGTGCAAAATTAAAATATTATTAACCAAATCAAGATCCAACTTTTACGGAATATTTTATTATATTTGTTGGAGGGAAAAGGAATTTGACTTGAGTCAAATCCCCTTATTTGTAAATAATAAATAAATAAATGATTTATTTATCATTTTAAGGGTATGTTTGTGTAATAACCAAATAAATAATGATTTATTTAATTATTTAAGGGATATTTAGTCATATTTAACAAATAATATTATTTAAAGGATGTTTAAATAATTATTCTTAGAAAATAATAAGATAAATAATGATTTATCTAATTAGTTTCCTTGTTTTGGGTTAAATATAACCAAGAATATTAATTAAACTGATGTTTAACAAATTATTCCTTGAGGAAAATCAAACAAATATGGATTTATTTAACGTTTCCCCATGGGGTTTCCTGTTTAGACCATGAACAACTTAATAAAGATGGTTTACTAAGTTATTTTTCATAGTGAATGCGATTTTACCTGGGGTAAAATTCGTCTTACTTGGTGTACTTAGGTCCATCTAATAACAATAGATTAGATGACAAAAAAAATGGTGTAACAAATTGCCCCCTAGCATGCGAGAATTAGGAGCTAATCGTATGACCAAAGTACGTTGTAAGAACTCAATCAATAGACAACAATGGGGAAGTCAAAGAGAGAGGATTGTAAGGTAAACTAAAGTGCTGAAAGAACTAGACCCTGAGGAGGTGACTTGCAGGTGCGACAAGTCTTTTTGATAAGTGAGTACCTGCTATAGGCGGTGGGGGAGGCATACATATGTCTGCCGAGGCAATAGTACAAACAATAAGGCATCCAGAAAACCACGAGACGACATAATGGTGGCATAAACATGAGCCATATAAATAACACAATAATGAATCCCACATACATATTGTGCCTGGGATAACAGCCAGGACTTGCACAATGATATCTGAGTACATGAGATATAAATGCAACCCAGATGCCCCTGGAAATAGGAAAGGGCTATAAAAATATGACTAATACATGCAAACAAAAAAGGCGCTGCAAACGACTGAGGCTAACATCATCAAATGTATGGAGTTGCATCAAAGGCTATAATGAAGAGGTCATCCATGTGTGTGGAGGGCTACTTGTAGGGCCACCCCCTCATGAGGGCTGAGACATCTCACACACACCCAGGAATCATCGATGTCAGTTGCTGCATCATTGAACCATCAAGTATAAAGATCTCGATCATGCTAAAAGGAGCTAGAGCTAAGAAGAAATCAAGTTAAAGGGCAATAAGGAGTCCCTTTGCCTGATTCGAGGCACCAAACAAAAGAGGAAGCTGAAACTAAGGTACACTTCCCTCTAGACCTGTCTTCTGGAATGAATGAGCTGATGTTGATAGAAGGAGGTCCTCAACTAAGGCACGAGAGAAAATAGTAGAGTGACTGACAGACTGACACCAATGATGATGATGAAATGGAGGGGAATAAGTAGTGAATGGACGACTTCCCTTGTTAGAGCATCAACAGCATGGATGACCTAGCAACGACTGACACAATATCATGGGAGATAGGGGACAGTGGGACTGAAGGCCATAATGAGCGACACGAGAGAGGGGCTAAGCAATGAAGGATGGAGGACTATAGCGAGGTGCGAAGGGACTCAGGATAGACTCCATGAAAGCACTGATGACTCAACTCGGATGCTCTAAACAAGGGTGACTTGATGGTGCTACCACACAAGAAAAGGGTCCCACGGGGACCATAAAGGCATGAGTACAAGATGGTAACTCACGATGAAAGTCAGCACGAGTGTGGACAAGTATGGAGGTAGCATGGTGCCCCCAGTACGAGTGTTGCAAGTGAATAAATTCGATTTTGAGGAAGGGTGAAGTGGTGCTTCATGGGAAAAATGCATCCGGGTGAAGTATCAAATCACTAAAAACTAATAGATACCCATTTGAGGGCTCGGTGAGAGCTTTCCAATGGTGTGGATGGTTTGGTAAATGGAGCTATGGTTGGATCATAGCAAGCGAAAGAAAAAATAGTGGTTTCTCTTTTAATAAGGCATTTTCCCTCCAAATTCATTCATTTTCATGTGGAGCTGTGGTAAATGTGGAGAGGAGAGAAGGCCCTAAATCTTGCGGCAATGGTAGCGGACAAACCAACCATTGGAATCGAGATCTGTCAGTTGCAGGTAAGAGGCCTAACCATAATATTTCTTTTTAGTGGATTAAAAGTTCAGATTAGGTTCTTAGAGCTTAGGAATAGCCCCTCACTCCTCCTCATGGTTGGGTCCCACTTTTTGGGGAAAAAAGTGTGACCTGGGTAGTAGGTTTTGGGCAAAAAAGTGTGACCTGTCCCAGGTTTGGGTAGGAAAAGTGCGACCTGGTAGTGAGGGGTGTTTCTGTGCTATTTTTTGGCTGAGCACTAGGCTTTTATGATGAAAACAGTCATTCCTATTTGTATACTAACAAATATGATGTTTTCGTGCAAATATGGAAGAGTTATGGATTAACTGGAGAGAGAGAGACCTGGGCGCATTACGGTCAAAGATCTAGGAGGATCAGGATGTCCACAATGCTTTGGCCAAGTTTGCGGTTTTGAAGTTTGTGGAGAACCCTTTGATGAGAGCTAGGGATCCCTTATTGGCCCGAATTTTCAGCTATTGGGACCCGAACCATGAGGTATTTATAGTGCAGGGGCACCAGATCAAGTTGACGGTCCAAGATATATATTTTCTGACTGGTCTCCCACCACTTGGGATGGTAGGGAATACTCAGCCAGTATTACCGCATGGGTGGAATATCATAGAGTTTGTAGAGTGTCACTATTGGCCAGGTCTCCAAGTCAAGGGACTCAGATACCCATCGGGGATTTGGAGAGGTTAGAGACCCGTGTTGTGGCCGCAGTAGTGCTATAGATCCTAGGCAACCAGGCACTCCATCACATTACGGGGGGTCAAATGATGCTTGTGGATAGTGTTTTGAGTGGGACCTACTATGGGTGGGCCCAGATGATGCTGTCGTCATTGAAACGACCGTTGTCTCTATGTAAGTGGAAAGTGAACCATAATTGTGCATATGGTACAGTTTTGTGCTCTTTCTTCTTTGAGAAGATCCTGACACTTCAACCTCACATATAGCTCCCAGATGGAGGCCCAAGGGAGCCTAGGATGCATCGGTGGGGTCGACTACTGTGCATAGGAGGAGGTGGAGTAGCAGGATGGGTGTTCCATCCTGATTTCTTTGTTCATTGGGATCAGATGCCGCTGTATATAGATGGCTATCCCTATAGTGGGATGAGTTATTGTGGGGACCCGAATCTGCCACTGCTGCCTGGTCGTATATGGGGACTTGATGGTGAGTGAAAAATTGATAATATTTTATGTGCATGTAAATTTTATAGAATATTATATGTAGTACTGATTCTTTTACTTTTGGTATGCAGATAAAACATTGGTGAAATCGGACGGGTACATGGGACGACCTGCAGTATCAGGGACCACAGGATCTAGTGGACAAAGGGCGCAGCATAATGAGGATGCAATAGCCCTTCTAGAGGATATCCATCATAGATTTGAGAGGCTTTTGACCAGTGTTTCGAAACGCGGTTGGCAGGACTTAGATGACCAGTACATAGAGCCATGTATTGGTTTACCCTCAGAATGGCGACAGGTCATGTGGCGCATGGTGATGGCCAGACAGGGCATGCGTGATCTACAAGCGACAGGGGTAGATCCCTTGGCTTGAGATCCTCTAGATAATGATTAGTGTGTAGGGGCAGGTGGTGCCCCCAGTTTTTAGTTTTTGTAACATGCTATGGGCATGTCAAATGTATCAGAGTTAATGAACTCTAAAACATTTTATACGACACATACTATGGATATGCATCGTTTTGACATTTTTATGTTATTTTCTTGTGTTAAATGCCAATCCAGAATATGGTTTGAAATGCTATCTACATAGTGATTTTGTGCTCTAGGTACATGACTAAAAGTAATGATTTCAAATTCATGCATCAAGAGCTTCACTCGTAAATATCTTCTGAAAAGGATAGGATTATGTACAAGATATACACCATTCAATTGCATGACAAGAAGTAGGGAATGTAAATGAACATGAAGGTGGAGGATGCGATGTGAAAGGGCATTGGCTAATAAACCTCATACAACATCATATTCATCCTGATTATTGGTAGCAGTACCAATGCATACACCGTTTGAAAGAACAAGTGCCTGCAAAGGGGTAAAAATGGCCCAATCTACCGAGGCTAAATTCTGGGAGTAGTGACTTGCACCATCGGTAAAAACAATACAAGGTGTTGACGGGGGGTCCCTCTGAAAGGTGCCACAAGACAATAAATGGGAGGATAAAGAACAATTTTGGCAACCTGAGCGCACAGTAGAAATCGAATGCACTTTGCGGAAGGGAGTGATCTAGGTAGAATGTCTACTTCCCACATGTTGCCGGTGAGGGGAAGTGTGGGAGCTACTGGAGGCGTAGCTTGAGCTCAAGCTGCATAAGTCACCAAAGGTATGGATGATGGCTATTGAGTCTCAAATCTGCATTTTTCTTATACATCTTCCTAGACCTTTTTCATTCACCTGAGCCTTCCAAGTTGTCAATATCATTGTATATTAATTGCAAAAGAGCATCTAAAATGGTTTTTAACTATATTTTGTGTCTTCTGTTTGATTTAGATTTTTGCTCATTTAGCTGCGGAATCTTGCCACTTTCCGCAGCTACTGCAACTTTCTGCAGCCATTTTGTGAAAGTATATGTTACAGGTGTCTTTAGGAAAAACAAGCCACATGGGCAAGTCAGAAATGATGTGGACATGGATCGTGTCCTATTGGCTCGAGCAAATTCACCTAAGGAGGCTGCGGTCAAAGGTGGCCAAGTGGAAGTCAACCGTAGAGTCCCACAGTGACAGAACTCTGTTTCTCGTCACGTGAAGATTTATATGGCCGTTTCTGAATTGCGGGAGACAAATCAACACCTGTACATGGCTCCATAAGCCAAATTCAACATCCACTCTTCATAGATTTACTCCTCAACGTGGCCATGATCCTAGATCTCTGGACGTAATGGTTTACGTGTTCTCTATCAGCACAAACTTTAGGGAATTAGTTATGTTACCTTTGTTATAAATAACGCGTTTGCATACGCACATTAGATTAGCCTCCAGATAGTTCTGTAATGTAATTACGCTGCCACTGTGCTGTAATATCACCTTTCTGTTATGACTGCATTTTAATATATAAGAAGACTCTATTTCCAAGCGTAATTCGTACTTGAAAGCTGTTGCCAAGGCTTGTGTAGAGGGCCCCTGCACACGCTGAGGTTTTGTGCATTATTGTATAGTTCTTGTTTTATTTCTTTAAGCTCATTGTGCCATAAGTCATTCATGTGTTTATACATTACACCTTTCATAGTATTTATGCTTCATTTTTGTTGATAATCTTTCATGCTTTACATCTTTCTTCTGTCCATAATCTTTCATGTTTTATGTTGTTGTTAACTGATCAGTGTTCCTGTTTTAGATTACAAATAGGCAGCCCGGGCATTTGCATAAATTTTTGACTAATGACATGGAATTAATATTGTTCTGCTGCTAATTTGCTTCTCTTAGTTTCTGTTTAATTTCAGTACTGCTTTGTTTATTTCAGTCTTGCTCATTTGCTTCAGTAGTTAAGATTTAGATATATTAAATTGCTCATGACATCTTCAGTTACCTCCGAAAGCCATAGCTGGACTAATGGCGAGGGATTGAATTATGAATGTGTAGTTTGATATTATTTTACTTTCTGCAAATTAGAAATATTAAATTGCTCATGACATCTTCAGTTACCTCCGAAAGCCATAGCTGGACTAATGGCGAGGGATTGAATTATGAATGTGTAGTTTGATATTAGTTTACTTTCTGCAAGTTAGATATTAGGTTACTCAAGTTGTTTATGGTTACCTCCGAAAACCATAACTGGACTAATGGTGAGGGATCAGAAGATAGGTTGATGTAATTTGATTTAGATTTACTTTGTTGCAACTTTTGGATTTCTTTAAGCATAGTTTCTTTTGTGTTTGAACAGCAGCAAGAATAATGAGTTTCATGATTAGTAGTTCATTTTTTGTTTGACTAGAGTAGTGATGCAATTTCATTTTCTTTGAAGAATTAATTTTGTCATTGTGTGTTTTTAAAATTCTTTTGAAGTTTGGAAAATCATTAGAAAGACATTGTTGTCTTGAATATTTGTCTCCATACTTGTTTTTCAGAATTTCATAAAAAAAATCCAAAAACGACCAAAAAGTAAGAGATAGGTTATCTTGCACATATAGTGCGCCACACTTCATCAGCTTACGAATCCCGGATTGATAAATTAATGTAGCAATTTAGGACACACTAAATTGACCAAACATTTTGGCGTCGTTTCCGGGGAAGTGTAACTAGGTAGCCAATTTCTTAAAAAAAAAAAACAAAATAATAAAAGAAGGGAAAACTTGATAATTTCTTGAAGTATGCTCTCCCCTTGCACCTAGTGTGATCTGGAGGATCAGAAAAGAGAATTATTGGTTTAGTAATTTCTTAAGTATGCTCTCTTCTTGCACCTAGTGTGACCTGGAAGATCAGAAAGAGAATTATTATCCCTACTTAAAAAAAATGACATGCATAGAGCAAGAGATTCTAGGGGAAGGTTTATAGCTAAAGCCAAGAGTTCGATTTTCACAACTCCATCTTCTTCAAGGCATAGACAAGAATCACCATCATCTACCCCTAGCCTTAAGATTTTTAGAATTCAAGGAGCAGCTGAATTAGAGGATTCTCATATACCACCTACTAAATCTCATTTAGAAAAGGAAGAGACTCCCTCTCATCCTCCCTTGATAGAAGAACTAGAGGACTTTAAGGACTCTAAATAAACTATCATGGCAGAGGAAATAATAGATGGATTTTGAGGTAGAGGTAGAGGTAGAGGAGGAGGAAACAATGGAGACAACAATGGTGAAGGAAATAATGGAAGAAATAGGGAAGGAGACAACTTGTTTGGATTCCCTATAGTTGATGAGGAAACTCATACAACGATGAAAAATATCTCACCATCTGTCCTTCCTAACTTTTATGGATTGCGAAGTGAGGATCCTGAAACATTTCTGTTTGAGTTTGAAGTTGTGTGCCGAACTTATGACTATATGGAAGACTATCAAAAGCTCAAACTGTTTCCTTCCACATTGAAGGGAGCTGCTTTGAAATGGTTCATGGGATTAGCCACTCAATCTATTAGGACTTGGAATTATATGAAACAAAATTTTTTGGATAGATACTTGGAATATTGTATGCCCACCAATCACAAGGATGAGGTATTCAAAATGATGCAAAAAGAAGATGAAAATTTGGAAGACTTACTTGAAAGATTTCAATACAACTTGAAAAGAGCAAAGATGAGCAACTTAGATGATGAAACCTTGAAAGCCCTCATATTAAAAGCCATTAAAGATGAATGGATAGATATTTTAAACATGATGGGGAAAGGAGACATTTCTCAACTTCCACTTCGTGACATAACAGAACTATGTGTCCATCTCTCAAGAGGAAAATCTAAAACAGGAAAAGGGCCTAGGGATCCTTCTCTTGTTAGGGCTAACAAATCTGCAACTAGATCAGTAAGTAGGGCAGAGATTGGTAATATGCTTGATGAGTTCAAAACTGATATCTTAGGGAGCCTTAGTGAACAACTAGACACCCTTAAAATCCAAAACAAGCAGAAAGCAGAAACAGACGCTTTAGCCATCTTTTGTCCGAAATGTAGGAAGAAACATGCTTTAGGGAATGTCCCTTGGATGCAAAAGTTGTAGAAACATGTATGATTTTCTCAGAGAATCATGAGATCAAGGATTGTCCTTCAATTCCTGGACTCAAAGCTGTTTTTCAAGAAGACCCAAATTCAGTAGAATCTCTCTGTTTTGTTGCAAGAAGACCTTGGCAGGGACAACAAACTCAAGGGTTTAAAAACCCTATGAATCTTCAAACCCCACCAAATTGGAATCCTTGGCAACAACCTTGGCCCCAACATCAAAATCCATATCAGCCATGGGTACAAGGGATGCAAAATCCTTATGGGAGATTTGCTTAATTTTATCAATATCCTCCATATTTTCAAAATCAACAAGATCCACAACTTCCAAACCCAAATCCACAACTTTCATTGCCATTTCCACAACAAAAACCTTCTCAAAAAAATCCAAATCCTCAACTCATGCTCCCATATCAACAAAAGACAAATCAACTTCTAGCTCAGCCATTGCCAAATCCTAACAATAAAAATCCTCAGAATACTTACATGATATAAGGACAACAATTTCCTACCTATATGATTGTTCCTCTCAATGATGTACAACTCAGATCTGGTAGAGTTTTAGAAAAACCTTCTATAGATGACCTAGAACGGGATACCTCTGAGGAGGACTCTCTTGAAGCCAATAAGGGTTCTGAAGAAGTATCTCTTCAAAACTCAAATATTCAAAAAGAAAAAGAAAAGTTAACACCCAAAACTCCTATAGTTGAGAAACCTGCATCTTCATCTACACCTCCTTTTCCTGAAAGACTACAAATTTACAAGGGGGTGGAAAAACAAATCTTGTTGCCTAACTATGATTTTCTAGATGAATTGAAGAATGTTTGTATCAAGATTCCCTTGCTACAAGCCATTCGAGAGATTCCTATTCTAGCAAAAACAATAAAGGAGTTGAGTTTCAAAAGACCAGGAAAGAAACTAAAAGACACAAGAAGAATCCACCTGGTAGGAAAAATTGCAGATATTATGATGGGAAAAATTACCATGCAAAAGTATGTAGATCCAGGAAGTCCAATTGTCAAGACACATATAAATGGGATAGAAATTCCAAACACATTGATTGACTTAGGGGCTGCTATTAACATTATGAGTAGACAGACTATGGACCAGCTAAAACTTCCTAACCTTCTTTTTACACCTACTTTAATGCAACTTGTAGATCGATCAATTATTAAACCAGATGGTGTATTAGAAGATATTTCAGTCTCCTTAGATTCTTGGGAATATCCGGTAGATTTTATGATTTTGACTTCCAAGAGTAATCTAGGAGGGCACCCACTTATCTTAGGAAGACCTTGGCTAGCCACAACTGATGCTTTTATTAGTTGTAGATCTGGGGATATGTACATTTCTAATGGTAATTTGACAAAGAAATTCAATTTGTATCCTCCAGCAAAAGCAATCACAGAAGTAGGAGACAATGAATGGGTTGATGATGAGGACACTATACAACCTGTCTTTACCATTTCTGAAATCAGTGAGGATAGTCAAATTCTGAACACATTAGAAAATTTTGACACATCTTCAGAATATGACCCCACACAATTTCAGTTGGAATCTGACATAGAATATTTATCATCAAGACAAATGTCTCTTTACTCTATGGAAGAGTTTGGTAGTTCTACCATTGAGATTTTTCCAGGAAAAACATTGAATATCAACAAACATTTGGAAAAGTCACAACAAAAAGAACTAATCAAAATCTTGCATAAACATTCTACCGCATTTGCATGGGAGTATACTGACATGAAAGGTATTGATCCTAAGACTTGCATCCATAATATCTATATTGAGGAAAATAGTAGACCAATCAGACAACCTCAAAGAAGGATGAATCCAAATCTTAGGGAGATAGTGAAAGAAGAGCTCCAAAAACTACTCAATGTAAACTTCATTTATCCAATTTCAGATAGCCGATGGGTTTTTCCTCTGGTTATAGTACCTAAAAAGAATGGTAAATGGAGGGTATGCATTGATTACAGGGAATTGAACAAAGCAACTTTGAAGGATCACTTTCCTTTGCCTTTTATTGATCAGGTATTAGATACATTAGCAGGTAAAAAGTACTTTTCATCTTTGGATGGTTTTAGTGGCTATAATCAAATTCAGGTAGCACCTGAAGATCAAGATAAGACCACATTTACTTGTCCATGGGGAACTTTTGCCTACCGAGTGCTTCCTTTTGGGTTATGTAATGCACCAGCAACATTCCAAAGAGCAGTACTAGGAATTTTTTCTGATCTAATCCATGATTGTGTAGAGGTTTATATGGATGATTTTACACTTTATGGTAATTCATTTGAAGAGGCATTAGAAAATTTGGAAAAAGTTCTTATAAGATGTAAAGAAACAAACCTTTCATTAAGCCATGAAAAATGCTTTATGATGTTTACTGAAGGGATTGTTTTAGGACATCATATTTTAGGAGATGGGATTAAGGTTGATACATCAAAAGTTGAAGTCATTTCCAAGTTGCCTATTCCAAATTGTCAAAGAGATGTTAGAAGTTTTCTAGGATTTACTGGTTACTATAGAAGATTTATAGAAAACTTCACTAAAATAGCATCTCCACTCTTCAAATTGTTTACAAAAGATTGTGAATTTAAATGGGATCCTGATTGTCAATCAGCCTTTGAAACTTTGAAAACAAGAATATCTGAAGCACCTATCTTGAGAGGACCAAATTGGAAACTCCTTTTCCATATTTCTACGGATGCTTCAGATACAGCTCTAGGAGCTGTGTTGGGTCAAAAAGATTTAGTTCCTTATGCCATTTATTATACCAGTAAAAATTTGACTCCCACAGAGTTGAACTATACTGTGACTAAAAAAGAGTTTTTAGTTGTTGTTCATGCAATTAATAAGTTTAGACATTACATAACAGGCTATGAAACTTTTATTCATACTGACCATTCTGCAATTAGATATTTAATGAACAAACCTGTTACTAATGGCAGAGTGACAAGATGGCTCTTACTTTTACAAGAATTCAATATTACTGTGTTGGATAGACCAGGGAAACAAAATACAGTAGCTGATTTCTTGTCTAGGATTTAGAATACTAAAGAAGATTCTCTTGTAGAGGATAAGTTTCCTGATGAATACTTGTTTGCAGTAACTATTAAGACTCCTTGGTATGCAGATATTGCTAACTATTTGGTTACAGGGAAACTTCCTTCACATTTATTTCCAAATGAAAAACGAAAAATTATTCAGGAGAGTTCAAAATATTCATGGATTTCTAACGAATTGTTTAAAACAGGGCCAGATCTTGTGATCAGAAGATGTGTTAGGGAGGATGAAATGCCTGATATTCTTAAGGCATGTCATGATGAACCATGCGGCGGACACTTTGCAGAAAAAAGGACGGCCTATAAAATCCTCTCTTTAGGATATTATTGGCCTTCCCTCTTCAAAGATGCAAAACAATATGTCAAAAGGTGTGACAGCTGCCAAGAGTAGGAAAACCTACCCTTTCAAATGAAATGCCATTGCAACCACAGGTACTCATTGAACCCTTTGAAAAATGGGCTTTAGATTTCATTGGACCTATTAATCCACCATCTAAGAAAAAGAAGTATATATTAGTTTGAACTGATTATGTTACTAAATGGGTAGAAGCCAAAGCATTAGTATCTGCTACTGAAAATTCAGTTGTTCATTTTCTTTATGAGGATATTTTTACTCGCTTTGGTGTTCCAAGAGAAATTGTGACAGATCAAGGAAGCCAATTCACATCCAACTTGGTGGAGAAGTTAATGGAAGAATACAAAATCAAGCACAGAAGATCTACTCCTTACCATCCGCAAGCAAATGGTCAAGTGGAGTCTACAAACAAAGTTCTTGAAAGTATCATCACCAAAACTGTTCATATACATAGAAGAGATTGGGCAGAAAGGCTTCCTAAAGCCTTGTGGGCCTACAGAACTACATGGAGAAATACAACAGGACATTCTCCCTATGAACTTGTTTATGGGAAAGAAGTATTGCTCCCCATTGAGTTCCAAGTCAAGACCTTCAAGATAGCAGTTCAATTGGGGATGAATTTATCAGAAGCCCAAAAGCATAGAATGGAGCAATTAAATGAGCTAGATGAGATCAGACAAGAGGAAATTCTAAGAACTGATCTAGTTCAATATCAAAGAGCTAAATGGCATGACAAGTACATCAAAGAGAATAAGTTTCAAGAAAGAGATTGGGCATTGTTATTTGATTCCAAGTTTAAAGATTTTCAAGGAAAATTTCAGACTCATTGGCTTGGGCCATATGAGATTGACAAGATCTTTAGCAATGGAGCGGTAAGAATCAAGACCATTGATGAGTTTCGAACTCCTCTTATTGTGAATGGCCACAGATTGAAAGTTTATCATAAGCCACTCTCAAAAGAGGATTTTGTCAAAATGTTTCAAGAAAATTCTGCAATCAGGCTGGTACAGAAGAATTCTTCTTCTCCACCAACCTAGCTTTTGTTCTTTCAATTTAAAAAATAATAATAATAATAATATTTGTATAAGCCTGAAAACCAATCACTGATTGGCAGCCTTATACAGAAAATATAGGGTGAAAATCAGGAACACCTGACACTATATTTTCCAAAAAAAATAATTTCTCTTTCATTTCATAAGTTTTGTAACCACTCCATTCCATTCCACTTCATTCCACTTCATTTCACTTCATTTCACTCCATTCCACTTCATTTTATCTATTTCATTCCATTTCACCAATAAAATTCTTTTTCATGACCATTTCCATCTAGTCATTTGTCATCCATTCATTTTCATTCACCCGAATAATAGCTGTGTCAGTTTCCGCGACTGACATCTGTTTCCGCAGCTGACTCCAGTTTCCGCAGCCTGAAGCAGATTCCGCAGCTACCACTTTGTTTTCAAAAGAATGTACAGCCAGATGTTATTTCCATAATCATGAAATTAAATGCAGGTGTGAGGACCAATTATGAAGACATGGGGCATTCAAGATACCAATGAGGAGCAACTAATTGAAGACCAAGGATAAAGGCAAAGATTCCAAGGTATGAGTAAAATTTATTTCAAATAGCATTGAAAACACATTTTTATATAGTTATGAACCATAAGCTCCATTATGTGCAATGATTATATTGACAAACTCCGTAACCCTTTCACGATCTCTATATGATCCTCCCACATTCATTTTCAAACGGTCCCGTAATTAAACCTCTGATCTTCACTCAAACTCCGATACTCCACTTGTGACAATGAGACGTAGTTGATTTGACTACGGCTTCTTTCAGCCGCATAAAATCCATAGCCGTTGTTTAAACGTGCTTACATTTATTTTGCAGTCACCAAATTTCAAACACTGCCGGATGTGTTATACTCTTCCTATTGTTCTACTAATCTCACAGCTGCATTTCTGTCATGCTCATGTAACCCTTCTCTATTCCGCTTCACTCCATTTCATTCTCTGTTATGCTACAGTCTGTATACCCACTCTCTGATATCTACCTACAGCCATTGTGCTCATTTCCGTGCATTCAGCCGTTCTACTTCCATTGAACCCTCCTCACGCAGGCAATTTTTTGAAGAGCAGAAAGAAGGTTGGGTAAATTGCTAAGAGCAGAACCAGAAGGACCTAAATTCATGGAAGGATATCCGCAAGTTAGGGATATATTGAAGAAAGCAAAGTGGCTGCGGTTTATCCAAAAGTTCAGAGGCTATCATAAAGAAGTGACAAAAGCATTTGCAAGGTCGTTCAATGGCCTGGAGGTAGAGATTGGAGACCTTAAGTTCACGGTGAATGAGGCATCTATAGCAACTGCCACGGAACTTCCTCAAGAGGGTGAATGATGGTTTAAGAACAAAAGCATTAGTGATGAAGCTTGGAGAATAATCTTACGAAACCAAGGTATGGACATAACCATTTTTAAAAGAGGAATTCATGTTCATGCTTTGAAAGAGGAATGGGCTACTTTGCTGTAGTTGTTCAAAAATTCATCACCTGTAAAGGCCGTTTTGGGTCCATGTATATGTACCATACCAGATTGCTGATGAATTTTATAGATAATCAAACTCTCAATCTCCCATATTTTCTATTAAATATTTTGAAGAAGATGTCTATGACTGTTCAGAAACATTTAGGGGATATAGAACCACATCTATATCACCATGGTCTTGTAAAAATTTTGATTGAAAAAGAGTTAAAGGAGAAGAAGGACACATGGGAACAATTTTTGATTAGAAATTTCTTTGAGGAACCTCAAGAAATTCCTGAATGTAGCACATCAAGAAGGAGTAGGAGAAAAAGAACAAATGATGAAACTCAAAGTACTCCTACTACTACAATTGAAAGCACTAGTAGGGAAGAGAGATTGTCAAAAAGGAAGAAGAAAGAAACCAAGGGTAAAAAGCCAATAACATCAAAAGAGAGAAAAAGTGTTGAGGCCATACATCAAACCCATTCTTCTGAAGAAGAAGATCATCAAGTGTTATCTGAAAGATTGGTTCATCTTCAAGAAAATTTATCTATAGCCAAGAAGAAAGAGAAAGGAAAACAAAAGCAAAAAGACAGTGGTCCACAGTGTGTGAGAAGAAGTTCCAGACTTAAGGGGAAATTGAGGAAAACGCAAATGAAGGGTCCTCATTTTATCAATTTGGGAGAAGAAACATCTGAACAATCCCTAGCTGGCCATAGTCCATCTCACTCTCAGTCAGTTAGTGAACCTGGTTCATTTCATTCTCAGCCAGACATTGAACATAGTCCATCTCATTCTCAGCAAGATGTTGATGTGAGCCCTTCTCAGCCAGATTTTGAAGACAACTCTCCTTCACGACATTTTGGGGACAGCCCAATAAAAATGACACCTGATATAGACCCTAAGCAGCAAGAAGTATATGATTATATAGAATCTTTAGAAAAAACAGCTACAGGTCCCAGTACTTCGTCCATTCAGCCTCACATATCACAAAATGATCTAGTCCAATCACTGAAACAGGAAGTATTTGAGCTAGAGCTTTTAAATAGACACATTAAAAATGAAAATGAGACATTGAAGGAACAAATAAAATTGGACAAAATCATTCATGATAATACCATGCTACATCTGGGAATATGGTAGAAGAAGAACAAGAAATTGAAAAGGAAATGCCAGAAGTTAAGCAGAGCACTGGTTAATATCAAATTTAGATGTTTAATGAAGAAGCCCAAGATGTTAGCAGCACCAAGGAAGAAGAGGAAAGGATTGGATGTACTAGCTGAAGTGTCAAGGCATATGAACTGAAGAAGGATTATAAAAATTTTGGTTGCATGAGGACATGGAACACCTTCACAGTGGGGGTATGTTGAGTCTCAAATCTGCATTTTTCTTATACATCTTCCTAGACCTTTTTCATTCACCTGAGCCTTCCAAGTTGTCAGTATCATTGTATATTAATTGAAAAAGAGCATCAAAAATGGTTTTTAACTATATTTTATGTCTGTTATTTGATTTAGATTTTTGCTCATTTAGCTGCGGAATCTTTCCACTTTTCGCAGCTGCTGCAACTTTCCGCAGCCATTTTGTGAAAGTATATGTTACAGGTGTCTTCAGGAAAAACGAGCCACATGGGAAAGTCAGAAATTATGTGGACATGGATCATGTCCTATTGGCTCGAGCAAATTCACCTAAGTAGGTTGCGGTCAAAGGTGGCCAAGTGGAAGTCAACCGTAGAGTCCCACGGTGACAGGACTCTGTTTCTCGTCATGTGAAGATTTATATGGCCGTTTCTGAATTACAGGAGACAAATCAACACCTGTACATGGCTCCATAAGCCAAATTCAACATCCACTCTTCATAGATTTACTCCTCAACGCGGCCATGATCCTAGATCTCTGGACGTAATGGTTTACGTGTTCTCTATTAGCACAAACTTTAGGGAATTAGTTATGTCACCTTTGTTATAAATAACGCGTTTGCATATGCACATTAGATTAGCCTCCAGATAGTTCTGTAATGTAATTACGTTGCCACTGTGCCATAATATCACCTTTCTGTTATGACTTCATTTTAATATATAAGAAGACTCTGTTTCCAAGCGTAATTCATACTTGAAAGCTGTTGCCAAGGCTGGTGTAGAGGGCCCCTGCACACGCTGAGGTTTTGTGCATTATTGTATAGTTCTTATTTTATTTCTTTAAGCTCATTGTGCCATAAGTCATTCATGTGTTTATACATTACACCTTTCATGGTATTTATGCTTCATTTCTGTTGATAATCTTTCATGCTTTACATATTTCTTCTTTCCATAATCTTTCATGTTTTATGTTGTTGTTAACTGATCAGAGTTCCTGTTTTAGATTACAAATAGGCAGCCCGGGAATTTGCATAAATTTTTGACTAATGACATGGAATTAATATTGTTCTGCTGCTAATTTTCTTCTCTTAGTTTCTGTTTAATTTCAGTACTGCTTTGTTTATTTCAGTCTTGCTCATTTGCTTCAGTAGTTAAGATTTAGATATATTAAATTTCTCATGACATCTTCAGTTACCTCTGAAATCCATAGCTGGACTAATGGTGAGGGATTGAATTATGAATGTGTAGTTTGATATTAGTTTACTTTCTGCAAATTAGAAATATTAAATTGCTCATGACATCTTCAGTTACCTCCAAAAGCCATAGCTGGACTAATGGCGAGGGATTGAATTATGAATGTGTAGTTTGATATTAGTTTACTTTCTGCAAGTTAGATATCAGGTTACTCAAGTTTTTTATGGTTACCTCCGAAAACCATAGCTGGATTAATGGTGAGGGATCAGAAGATAGGTTGATGTAATTTGATTTAGATTTACTTTGTTGCAACTTTTGGATTTCTTTAAGAATAGTTTCTTTTGTGTTTGAACAGTAGCAAGAATAATGAGTTTCATGATCAGTAGTTCATTGTTTGTTTGACTAGAGTAGTGATGCAATTTCATTTTCTTTGAAGAATTAATTTTGTCATTGTGTGTTTTTAAAATTCTTTTGAAGTTTGGAAAATCATTAGAAAGACATTGTTGTCTTGAATATTTGTCTCCATACTTGTTTTTTTTCAGAATTTCATAAATAAAAAATCCAAAAACGACCAAAAAGTAAGAGATAGGTTATCTTGCACATATAGTGCGCCACACTTCATCAGCTTACGAATCCTGGATTGATAAATTAATGTAGCAATTTAGGACACACTAAATTGACCAAACAATGGCATCCCATTTATGGGTGGGAAAGATGAAGTCAGGGGTGGATGGAGCTTCCATGATGTCGTCGTCACAACAGGAGGTGGAAGGACGAGAGGAAGGGAGACCACATGACGCGGTGAGGCTACCTGACTCGTCATCATGAGAAGAAAGACTCACATGCACATCATCGTGGGGGATGACATAAGAATAAGAAAATAAAGGATCCACTGATGTTGAGCTCGGGGTGTTTGATGAAAGGGGGTGAAGTGAAACGACAGGAGAAGATTTAGAGGGAGCTTTTGTCAAGGATCTCAATGAAGATGAAAGGTAGAGGATGGTGGCCGCATGCTCTATCATTTCGACATCAGGGGGGTGAATGTAAATAGCAGTGGGTAAATCCTCAGTCTGGCCTACAGCATACTGTGCAAGCATGGGAGAAGCGGATTAATTTTGTTCAATCTCGTACTCTCTAACTACCTCCAAAGAGGCACGATCATGTGTAAGGCAGGGGAAATGATGAGAGTAATGGCCACGAAGACCACACAAAGGACAAGGGTGTTTTGTGTGAATAGTATTGGTGTTCTTATTTGCGGTCGATGAAGAAGCAGAGGTTTTAGGGACCGTAGACTTAGGGAACACGACATTAACCATGGGATTGATGCGGGGAAACTCGGGACAAGTATGTGTGGTGTGACCGACTACATCACACAAATTGTAGGGATTTGGAGGCAGAGAAGGTGTAGGGTCAGTCGGGGCAGCTTTTTCCTTTGAGGCCTTTTTTCGAACTTTACCCTTCTTACCCGAAGAAGTCGCAACAGGAGGTGGATCCTGTTGAGGTGGATGAGGCACTGTGACAATGGTAGAAGTCAGGGGGACTGGTTGTATCGGGGTCAAAGCAAGATAAGGTTTAGGTTGACCTAGCGGGGTGGCGGTTGGAGGATCAAGGTACCAAACCGAAAGTCCAATGTTCAAGTTAGGAAGAGAGAGGGTGGCCATGACAGGTGCCGTATAGATGCCTAGTGGAGGGACTAGGAACGATATTTGACCGGAGGGGTACTGGCCAAGTGGGACAACTCCTAAATGGTTAAGGCCTGGAGGAACCGACCTAGGAGGATAAAGAAGCTCATGAGTACCAGCTGAACGGCCAGGAGGAGGAGGTTCGGAAGGCTACATCGAAGGGCTAGTAAATGGCTGCAGAGGGTGAGGGGGCTACTGAATAGCCGAGGCGGGCCTCTTGAGAGAAGCCCGAGATGATTTCATCATGCAAACATTCGATGAGTTGGGATTAGAGATAGGAGGGGGAAGACCAGGGAATGTACCAAGCAAGGAGGAGTCCTTGTAGATGTCAGGTGAGACACTGGTAAAAGGGTCAATGGTTTGCTTATTGGCTACCGAAGAAATAGTGGACTCAGGGGAGGTCTGACACTTTGGTTCGTAATACATCAACTGGTCAATGGTGACTATCTTTCTGTTGATCAGCGATTGTCATTGATGTCAACCCAAGAAGCACCAGGGGCTAACCCAATATTTCATGGGAAATTTGACCTACCAAATTAATATATTTTAGGTCAATAATGCTTTTTATGGTTTCTACTTGTCGAGATGTTTCCATTGATATATGGCACACCATCTAATTCTTCACAGTTTGAGAGATATTCATGTTTGAAGTTTGTACCCCCAGTTAGTGGGCTAAAACCACATGGGGTTGGGGTATGGGTCATTGAAAAGTCATAATTAACATTTTTTATGCTCCTAAAATCCCTCCCACGTTCACTTGTTGAAGCCCCTCTCAACCTAAGCATTTATATAAAGTGTGATCCTCATTTCCTCCTTATGCAAGGGATTTCGCCATGTGAAACAGGTCATCGTGGAATTTGCGCTCTAATTTTTTTTCTACAAAGGTTCAGAAGCTGAAATCATGAAGAAGTTTCTGTAAAAATTTCAGATCAAGGTGCACAAAATTTTTGGAGATATGATCTGTGGAAGTCAAGGTTTTTGCAGGCTCCTGAAATTCATCTCAAAGAAGTGACCTTGGTAAATTCATCATAACTCTGTCTTTGAGTATCGGATTGGAATTTTGTAAAAATTAGCAGATAGTGCATAATCTGCATTTTTTTCTCTATCAGTTTCAGAGCCAAATGACGAAACAGCAACACGTGACATGTCGTACAAGTGCGCTCTGCTGAAAAAATTCATAATTAGGGCATTGTGAGAGATTGGGTATAAATCTCTCTTGAAGAATCCAAATTGGGTCAAAACTATGGCATTGGAAAGATGACTCATAGGACTACTATAGGACCGAGAATAAGATATTGAGGATTTGAAATAACAGAGATACTCCAGATTCAATATCGAGCTCCTAGAAGGCAAGAAAAAGCTAGATCATGTGTTGTCAAGGGTTACAAAGGACCATACTTTCTATGGCAGCAAAGCAAAGCAAGGTGCAGCAAAGGGTAGCATGACAAGAAAAAAAACCAAGGTGCATAACAACAGCAAGAAGTTCATCATATGAAGTCTTCAAGTGGGCAGCACTACATACAATCATTGTAAAGGTATCATTGTACTTAGTCATTGTAAATACATTATTGTACAAATTGTACTAGTGTCTATCTGCCAAGGGTTGAAGAGGCAGTGTTGGGAGGTCTAGGATCATAATTAGGTGGTTGTGTCAAAGTTGGGGTTATGGTCTAGTATATCTTCTTCTTCTACATCATTCTATATCATTGTAAAGTGGACCATTTTCCCTGGTACAAGAGTCCATTCTTCTTTTATTCTTCTATAGGGTGGTAGGGTGGTGCTAGGGTGAGTTGTAGCTCATTGGGTGTTGGGGCATCTGTTCAGTTGACTACTGAAGAATCTCGGGCATTGGAGCATCCATCCAGTGGGAGCTAGAGAAGAATGATTTTCTAGATTCTAGGAAGTTGGAGCTTTATTTTCAATTGGAGTTGAATATTAAAGAATTATTAGAAAAGCATTAGGTGGTTTTTGTCCCGGAGTGGGTTTCCACCTTAAAAATTGTGTGCATTTGTGTTCCTCTTTTTTGCTGCTATCATTGTACAAACACTGATAATAATTGAAGATTAACTAATGCTCTAATTGAAAGAAATACTGATTCACCCCCCCTCTCAGTATTTCCAACAATTGGTATCAGAGCTTGGTTCCTTCAATAGCAGTTTAACAGCTGGAAGGAGGTCATGGAGCATACCAAGAATGGTGTATCTCTATTCAATGAAAATAATTATGCACTCTGGAAAGGAAGAATGGAGGTCTATCTCTTGGCGCAAGGTTACGAAGTATGGGACACTGTTCAAAATGGATTTACATCAACCACGGATGAACAAGGTAAGAAGAATTTGGTAAATGATGAAAAAACAAAGAATATTATTATCAGTGGACTTATTGAATCTGCTTATCATAAGGTGTTGGGTTGTAAAACCGCCAAAAATGTATGGGACAAGCTTGAGAATATATATGCAGGCGACTCAAATGTCAAAGAAGCAAAGCTTCAAATCTATAGAGAAAAGTTTGAGCAACTCAAAATGAAAGAAGATTGCAACATTGCTGCATACTTCCAATACATTGATCAAATAACCAATACTCTGGAAGGATTGGGAGATCCAGTTGGCGAGAAGACTATTATATGGAAGATTCTTAGAACGTTACCAAGGAGATTCAACCCAAAGGTATCAGTCTTAGAATACAGTGCAAATCTGGACAAACTCAACAAGGAAGAATTACATGGAGTTCTCATAGCATATGAAATGAGACTTGATGAAGAAAAGGGTACTTCAAATATAGAAACTGCGTTCGTTGCATCTAAGCAAACTAATAAGGACAAACAACCTTCAATTGAAATGACATGCACCTGCAAGTGTGAAGAAAAGGGAGATGATGGAGAAGGTCTTTCAGATGAAGAATATGCTTACCATTGATATGTTTCGGTTGTGGTGAGGTTGGGCATTTCCTAGCAAAATGTTCAAACAAAAGTGATGGAAACTCAAAAGGAAAGAAAGGCTTTAAGAAATTCAACAAGCAAGGAAAAAAGAAAGGATCCAAAAGAAACTTTCTCTCTAAAGAATATATCTTATCATCTGATGAAGAAAGTGACAGCAAAGAAGAAGCCAATGAGAAAGTATTGTTTATGGCCAAGCACAATAAACAAGAAGTATCAAGAAATGAAGAAGAAGGGTTGACCATAGAATAATTTTATGAGGAGGCAATCAAGCTTATAAAAGAGCTCAATGCTGAGAAGATCCGTTCCAATACTCTTGAAGAACAAGTTCAAGGTCTCAAAATTGAGGTTGAAGAACACAAATGTATTGAAGAGTCACTTCAAAAGAATTTGGAAGAAAGAAACCAAGAAATGGAAGCATTAGAAGCCAAAGTAGTCTCGCTGCGTAAGGAAGTGAAGAAGGGAAAAACTGTCCAAAACTATGCCAACAGCTCAAGGGCATTGGAAGAACTCATCAAAAAACAACGATCTTACAACGACGAAACTGGCCTTGGTTACAAAGAAGAAGAAGAAGGACCTTCTACAACAAAATAAAATGAACCTATGAGATCTGACATACATGTAGACTTCATTGGACAAGATTCGCAAGCACATCCTTGGAAGACGATTCCTCAACGAATATTTTCATCCAAGTACCAACATATTTTTCATGGCTATTTTTATTCATGTGGAAAATTTGGTCATAAAGTTGTAGAATGTTGCACGTACCCTAAGAACCAATACAATTCCAAGAGATTCTTCAAATATGAACCTCTCGGGGCTCAACGAAACATCAATAGATTTGAACATTTAAGAAATAATATGGAATGTTACAAATGTCAGAACTTTGGACACATAGCCAGAGACTGCAAACTTGAAAATCCTCCAGAAGAATCTTCGAAGCCACAGAATGAACGAACATGGAAGAAGAAGAAGACTGATAATTGTGCTCTCACTCTCAAGGCTCAAAAAAATAAAGATGTGTGGTATGTTGACAGCGGTTGCTCAATGCATATGACTAGAGATAGAAAGAAATTTTTATCTATGAAAGAGAAGAAGGATGGAACCATATCCTTTGGAAATGATGGATCTTCAAATGTTATAGGATCAGATACCATCATGCTCAGAAGCAAAGATGTTATGGCCAAGAATGTTCTATTAGTCGAAAACATGAATCACAATATGCTCAGTGTTGGAAAAATGTGTGATCAAGGACACACAATGCTATTCAACTCCACAAAATGTGAAATCAGGAAAGGCAGGTATGGTAAAATTGTGGCTATAGCAAGTCGAGCTCCAAACGACATATATGTTTTGGATGAAGCAACTAAAGCATGTCTACTAGCTAAAGAAGATGAAAGTTGGTTATGGCACAAACGAATGGGTCACATAAACTTTGACAATCTTGTCAGGATAAGAAAAAAGGAAGCAATACGAGAAATGCCGAAAATCTCAAAACCTTCCAACACACTATGTGAGGCATGTCGGCATGGCAAGCAGACAAAAGTCCAATTTAAAACAAAAGAACACTTTGCATCACATCCATTGGAATTGATACATACTGATCTATGTGGTCCTATGAGAACAAAAGGCTTAGATGGACAATTATATTTCATGTTAATGATAGATGACTATACTAGGATGACAGCCATCAATTTCCTAAAGAAAAAATCTGAAGCATTTGAGTGCTTTAAGATCTACAAGGAGTTGGTTGAAAATGAAACTCATTTGAAAATAAAATGTTTAAGATCAAATAATGGTGGAGAATTCAATTCCAAATTATTTTAGCAATACTGTGACGAAAATGGAATAAAAAGGCTATTTTCAACAACACGGACACCTTAGCAAAATGGAGTTGCTGAAAGAAAGAACAGAACCGTATAGGAAATGGGTAGAACAATGTTGAAGGACTCAAAATTGGATGAAAAAGTCTGGGTTCAAGCAATTAATATGGCAGTCTTCATTATCAATCGAAGTCTTCCCAGAAATAATTGCAACAAGAATCCATATGAATTATGGAAAGGAAAACCAGCTAATGTAAAATATTTTAGAATCTTCGGAAGCAAATGTTATATCAAAAGAGAAGATCAAAATTTGGGTAAGTTTGAATCACGTGTTGATGAAGGTATCTTTTTTGGTTACTCACGCAAAAGAAAGGCCTATAAATGTTATAATCTAAGACGAAAACAGATAGTGGAGAGCATAAATGTTACATTTGACGAATATGGTGTTCTAGTGAGTAATGATGAGGATCTAGAATCTTTGAAACTTGAGACAGAGGCTGAAAAAGACACAGATAAAATTGTAGAAAAAGAAGCAACTTTCAACGAGGAAGAAGTAAAAAATGATCATCAAGATATACCAGAACAACAACAAGAAGCTCCTTCAAGGAGAACAAAAGAGTGGATTCAAAAGAACCATCCATCAAATCAAATCATTGGTGACATAAATGAAGGTCGACAGCTTCATTCATCACAACAAGCTCATGTTTATTTTCTAGCAACATTTGAGCCTAGTAGTTTTGAGGAAGCCAGCCAGAATGAACATTGGGTAGCAGCTATGAATGAAGAATTGTATCAAATTGAGAAGAATAACACCTGGGAATTAGTTCCACGACCAAAAGATAAAAATTTCATTGGGACTAAATGGTGTTCAGGAACAAATTGAATGAAGATGGGCAGGTTACCAGAAACAAAGCAAGATTGGTTTGCAAAGGCTATGCACAAGTGGAAGGAATTGATTTTGACAAAACATTTGCACCAGTTGCCAGAATGGAAGCCATCCGAATGTTCCTCACCTATGCATGTTCAAGAAAAATAAAAGTCTACCAAATGGATGTTAAGTTAGCATTTCTAAATGGAGAATTAGAAGAAGAAGTTTACGTCGAACAACCTGAAGATTTTCTACTATCACAAAAAGAAGACTATGTCTGCAGGTTAAAGAAGGCTCTATATGGTCTCAATCAGGCTCCCATAGCATGGTATGCTCATCTTTATGGATATCTACGTCAACAAGGGTTCAAGAAAGGTACTGTTGATAGCAATCTTTATGTACAAATAGATAAAGATAATTTAACAATCGTTGAGGTAAATGTGGATGATATAATATTTGGTAGAAATGATGATCGACTAAGTAAGAACTTTTCTACAAAGATGAAAAGTGAGTTTGAGATTTCTTTACTTGGTAAGTTGACATACTTATTAGGGCTTCAAATATCTCAGCAAGAGAAAGAAATATTTATATGTCAAGCCAAGTACATCAAGGAAATGCTCAAGAAATTCAAAATGGAAGATTGCAAACCCATCCTTACTCCGATGGTAATAGGTTGCAAATTGAGCATAGAAAAATCATCTAAGGATGTGGATTAGAGGTTGTACAGATCTATGATTGGTAGTATTCTATATGTAACAGCCTCTCGGCCAGATGTTATGCAAGCATATGGACAAGTAGAAAGATTCCAAGTAGCACAAAAAGAATCACATCTTATTGTCGTCAAAATAATTCTTCGATATCTAAAGGGCACAAAAGAATATGGCTTGTGGTATCCCAAGTGTAACAATCTCATTATTCAAGCCTTTACAGATGCAGATTGGGCAGGAAGCATTGATGATCGTAAGAGTACTAGTGGAGCAGCATTCTATCTAGGTGGTTGTCTCGTATCATAGTTGAGCAAAAAGCAAACTTCAATCTCGTTATCTACAGCAGAAGCATAATACATTGCAGTAGCATCATGTTGTACAAAAGAAGGAAGAGGAGGATGTTCTGACCGATCAACATCAAAGATAATCAATCGATCGTCGGAAGGGTCTACAATGCCCATGGTAGACAGAAGAGATTTTCGTTGTGAAGGGAACGACTGGAGTAGTTCCAGCATTGAAATGGCAACAGGGGATTGTGCCAACTCCTTGACTATGCTATACGAATGGACGGCTTTGCCAGAAGCAGCAATTTGGCATATTGGACCCTTAGGGATCTTGGTATGAACCTCCGCCCTAGGCTGAGGTATCTTCAAGGGGCCATTAGGTGTCGAAAGAGACTCTGTAGAGACCGAAGGAGGTGGCTTGGGGATAGACGTAACGGGAGGCTTTTTGTTCTGACGGGACCGAATCTGAAGATTGATGTCTACTGTTGAAGGTTGATCGGATTTCATCATGAGAATTTGGTCATCGGGGGTACCAGATGGAAGATGTTGGGTAAAAGTGTGGTAAACAAGAGGTTGGGAAAAGAGAGGAGGCATGTTTTATCCTGAATACGTGCTACTGGGAGGGGAAGATATGCAGGAGGTGTTCCCCCCCCCTGAGGAAAATCAGAGCCCATGGGAGGTTGAGCAATGATGACACACACATGGCACAAAGGAAAAAGAGACCGATAAGGGCAAGGAGGTGCAGGCTCAACTGATTACAATGTCGAAACAAGGGCAAAGAGGAGCAGGATCAATTGATTTCAATGTTTTAGAGTCTTTTCTTGGCAGTGTTAACCAAGCCCTTTTTCGCTTAGGGTGTGTGTGTAAAAGTGTGGAAATTTTAATTTTTAAACCTAGACATTTTTAGAGAAAAGAAAAAGTGTTTTTGTATAGCTATAAATAAACCTACAAATGACAGTATATAGGCCTGCAAAAACAGAAAATAAACAGCTAATAATGCAATAATCTAAACCCAAGGAGGTGGGCCTCTCAACAACTAGTCTATAGGTGAGTGAAAAAACTAATCAAAACACAATAAAACAACCAATAGATCTAAGGGCAGAAGGGATAGGGATCTAAAGGACAAAATCTGTTGGAAAGTGGTGCAGAAACAACAACAAATCAGAGGAAGAATTGTTGTAAAAAGAGGTGGAGAAAGGCTATCTCCAGGAGGGAAGCAGAGGGCACCCTAAAGGAAACCCAAACAAAGCTAAATGAGGACATTTGGATGGATAACAAGTCGATTTGAAGCGGATCTAAAGTTGAGGTATCAGATCTGAAAAAAGGGTTGAAGACTTTGAAATTTCGGATAAGCTGGAACAGGAAAAACTCTTCCACAAAATGTGGAGGGTACTGAAGCCCTAGGGGGCTAGGTTCCCACTTCATTGAGTAAAATAAAACAATTAAAGGTCCAAAATGGGTGGAGACGGTGGTCAGGCAACCCTGAACAGAGGCTCAGACAAACCCATAAAACTTTCAGAAAAATCCCTACAAAAAGTCCAGGTCACAGTTTCTGACCTGTTTTCAGCAGAGGTCGCACTTTTTGGGCAGTAAAGTGCGCCCTAGAGGTCCAGGTCAAATATTTTGGACAGAAAAGTGTGACCTTCACTTCCGACACTCTTGTCGGCAGATTTCAAAAAAAATTGTCGTCTTAGCTACGACTGATGTCTGTCACCTACGCAATAGGTCCAAAAACACACAGAAGTCAGAATTTTTATCATTTTAGGGTTGTATATGTTAAAAACAACATCACGAAAAGAAAAATAATGGGCTGAAGAGAAATCCTAGGGTTTGAAGTAGCTGGATATGCAAGGATCAGAAAAACGACAGCGGTCGTAATTATACACCCGTGTAGAGTCGCCAGTTTTTAGTATGAATCTTGATTCGAGGTGTATGAAAAAAAACCACTTTAGCTGCGCATAAAAAATAGCCCTAACAGTAGAAATGACTACTAATATCTTTAGATCTGCAGTTAGATGATCAAGAAAAATGCTGTAAAAATCTAGATCTGTGCATTAGAAGACATTAAACAGTAGAAAAATAAGATTTACTCCATAAGTACAATAGACAAGACAAGAATATATCCAATGAAATTTTTATTAATGGCTCCTAGGAGGAAAACACAAGAGGGTGTTCCCTGGTCTCCTCAATAAGATGGGTTCTTGTAAGTCCTCGGCACTTCAGATTTAGAATTCCTCTCTCTTGATGGTGTAGAAAACCCAGACAAAAATGGAAAAATATGACTATGATAATGGATCAATAGCCAGACCAAGAGTTGAGATCTAGAGTGATCTTTAGGCAACAAAAGGTGACAAATGAATGGAAAAACCCTTCAACTTATAACAAAATATTGAGTTAGTCTAGATATTGGTGCATAGTTAAAATATTATTAACCAAATCAAGATCCAACTTTTATGGAATATTTTATTATATTTGTTGGAGGGAAAAGGAATTTGACTTGAGTCAAATCCCCTTATTTGTAAATAATAAATAAATAAATGATTTATGTATCATTTTAAGGATGTGATTAGGTAATAATAAATAAATAAATGATTTATTTATCATTTTAAGGATATGTTTGTGTAATAACCAGATAAATAATTATTTATTTAATTATTTAAGGGAGATTTAGTCATATTTAACAAATAATATTATTTAAATGATGTTTAAATAATTATTCTTAGAAAATAATAAGATAAATAATGATTTATCTAATTAATTTCCTTGTTTTGGGTTAAATATAACCAGGAATATTAATTAAGTTGTTGTTTAACTAATTATTCCTTGAGGAAAATCAAACAAATATGGATTTATTTAATATTTCCCCATGGGGTTTCCTGTTTAGACCATAAACAACTTAATAAAGGTGGTTTACTAAGTTATTTTTCAATGTGAATGCGATTTTACTTGGGGTAAAATTGGTCTTACTTGGTGTACTTGGGTCCATCTAATAACAATGGATTAGATGACCAAAAAATGGTGTAACAATAGGCTTATGCTAAATACTACAAATCAACTCAATAATGATGGAAATGTTGTGCCCAAAGTGAAGGAATGGTCCCTCATAGGATTTCCAACTGAAATAATGGAAAATTCCTTCCTCCTTCAGATATGCAAGACTGGATTGCGCAATTCCTTGGGAAATGACTACTACATGGAGGTTTGAAATGTTGGCCTCAATGTTGGAAATGAATATGCTGCTCCTGAAAGGGCGATATTGAAGCACAAGGTGAAAGGATGAATCCTCCACAGGTTTCCTAGCTAAAATGCCAAAAACAACCTCCACCTGTCAAACCTTCAAGCAGGAATGCAATTCCATAGACTAAATATGCATATGAGAGTGGCTAAATGTGGCACCAATGCTTGATGATGTATGGCAGCTGAAAGAACATTCCAAGAGTAGGCACTCGAAGTCCCCCATGGGTAAGGGTGGGATTTTTTCTCGAAAACATATATGTGCTAAACAACACTGCAGACTTAGCTAAACAACTTAAGCGTGCATAGAAATGTCCAAAGACAAATCCAGATCTAAACAGATCAGAAATAATAATCTAAATCATGCCTTCTATTGCTTCCTTCCTCTCCCTTATATGCTTTTTGAGCCTTCCATAGCCCTAGCCCACCTCATAACTGCACTGCACATGTGGCCAGTAGCCTCCATGAAGACTGCGATGTCTCTTCATGTTCTCCACCATCTTTGCATTTAATTCCCACTCTCTTCATCATGTGTGCATTGGATGCACAAATTCCCCCACTATCTCATCATTAGTGATCTATGATCTTAATTTTAATGCACCATGATCTCATTTGACTTCCTCCATGATCTCCATGATCTTATCTTTATTTATGCATGATCTCCACTCCTTCTACATTAATGAGCTGCTTCACTACTCCATAATGCAGATCTAACTCAAAATTATCCACATAAACACATAAAAAGTGGTTTTTATTCATCTATGGGGTTTATGGGTCCCTCCACCCTCTTATTTAATTAATTAATTAAGAAAATTTAAAACTCTAATATTCTAATTAACTGATGGGAAATTGGGAATATTACATGCACACCCTATAATCCTCTGACAAATGGAATAGTTGAATATTTTAACAAGATTCTAGAGAATGCACTCACAAAAGTATGCAATTTCAACAGGAATGATTGGGATTTGAGAATTCCAACAATATTATGGGCATACAAAATAACTTGCAAAAAGCTAACAGGGCAGACACCTGTTAGGTTGGTTTATGGACAATAAGAAATTATGCGTATGGAATATATTGTGCCTTGTCTAAGAATTGCAGTAGTAACAAAAATGGAAGACAATGATATCATGGAAGAAAGGTTGGAACAATTTTTTTCCCTTGAGGAAGACAGATTCATTGCAGGATATCATCAAAACGTACAAAAAGCAAGGTATAAAGCCTAACATGATAGACATATCAAGTAGAAAACATTCAAGGAGTGAGACCCTGTACTTTTTTATGATAGTAAGTTCACAAAGTTCCCATGAAAGTTCAACACACATTGGTTGGGGCCATATATTTTCAAGGATACATCAGATGGTGTCACTGTTCAACTCATGAAGCTGAATGGTTATTTGTTTCCTAGACGAGTGAATGATAGTAGGTTGAAGATATATAGGGATAATTCAGTCCCTGGAACTCCGCACTAGCTATATGAACAGGTAACAGTCTATGTGCCACATACAATTGAAAGTGGGTATGAGACTATAAACTACTCTTCCGAAGAAGGACTTCGCTGAAGTTGGATTATGGCGTGAAACTTCAAAGGATGTCAAAGTTAGAGGGAACTGTGATGAGGGAGTAATGACTGTGACACAAAGAAAAATCTATCAAAGTTCACCAGAAATATCTTCGTTGGAAGAGAAAAAGCTTCTTTGATAGGAAATTTTCCGTTAAAAGGAGTGGGGAAAGCACATTTATTGAGCATAGCTAGGAAAATATGCGGCCAAATCTACATTAATGAGATAAATCTAAAGAAAATCATGGGGTCAAAAATTCAAAATTTCTATAATATTGTATCCTGCACCACATTTTGACACTTTTCTCACTAAGATTTAGAATTGTGATTTTGTGCCTAAGTGTGATTTGAGCTTCAAGCTGCATGTCTAAGAGGAGTTTTGAAGAAATTTCCAGGGAATTTATCAAGCGAGGATTAGCTAGAATCATGACTACTACACCACTGCCGAGTGTGGTAGGGTCGGTCACAAAGGAAAAAATCCACTGCAGGAGAGGTGCAACCAAAGAAACAACCACCTTGCAAGAAGCCAATTGTAAGACAATCACCCAGAAGGAAGATCACCAACGAGAAGAGAACTAAGCAACAAATCGACAAGAAAAATAAGTTAATGGAGGTACAAGATAGTGATGAAGAGGAAGTTGCAGTAGATATTTCATAAGATTTTCTAGTAGAGGAAGTTGAACTTATTTCTAGGTTATCATATATTATACCGCCCAGGAAGCTGGGTGCAAAATCAATGAAGTATCCAGACACCATGAAATTTTTTGTATTCACACCATTACTACCAGATGGTGTATCGTTTGAGGGAGAACCATTGTTAAAGGTACCTCATCTAAGGATGGAAGACTGGGACTTCAACAACAGGAGAAATTATCCGCAATTTGAGCCCAATCGACACTTGCGCACAGTGCATTACCTGGAGAATAATGTCACAATATTGGAGCCACACATGTGGGATACATGGATACAACATTTAGGGCTTCTCAATATGCTATATGTTCCACATTTTGGGAGCAACAATATCAACACAATTTTTCTGTGACAAATTTTTTTGTTAGTGCATGACGAGTGCCTCTTGTTGGGTGAGAGGATACCTATTGATGACATGTTGATTTGTAGAATTATTGCGCTACCCTGTCAAGGATAGAACCTCGTGGAGGATTTTATAGGGAAGCACCATGAAACATTAGTTGCTGAGACTTTGAAGGAAATATATGGCAGTGTGAAGAAGTCACGGGGCTATGACATCGAATCCATCAATGATCTAGCTATGCGCTTCACCACACACATATTGGTAGCAATGAAGTGCCAACAGCCATCATGTTTTTGGATGCAAAATGTAGTAAAGGGGTCTAATATAACTGGGCAGGATATCTATGCAAAAAATTCCCTAATGACTGTCATGAGGCACAAGAGGAAGGGAATCAATTCCATTATGCGTGGTTACTGTTACTTATATCACTAATGGCATGGAGGAAGCCCGAGGAGTCACAGTTCTCCACTATCGACCTAGATATATGCGAAGCTGCGATGTATGCCTCACTGTGGTTTACCAAGGAACCTACCCAGGCGACATAGAAAAAACTATTTTGGGTATTGTTGGAGATGGATCTATGCACTTTGGTGAGTTAGTGTCCCAAGATCTCATCTGCTTTATTTAAGGGTTATCCCAGAATAAATGATTTCAAGGAATAATTTCACCGAGCGTATATCCACGCGCAAAAGGACCCTATTTGGTCCATGAGGTTGATATCACGTAGGTCGTAAGACACTGTCAAATTTATTGGTTGTCTCCACCTACTGTAGGTTCGGAGAAAGAACATGTAGGAACTAGTGGGAAAGATACCACCACAAAGAAAGCTACCACGACATGAAATAAAATAGGGAAGCAGACTAGAAAAGGCACAGAGAAGGAAACAAGGAAATTAACATAGAAGGAAACTAGAAAGGAAACAAAGAAGGCCATAGGAAAAGACACAGAGCAAGAGATAGAAAAAAAGAAGGAGACAAAAAAGGATGGTGAAGAGGCTGAAGACACAAAGCACGAGTAGAGCAGTTAGGACCCTTTCACAGATACAGAGTAGTTCATCGTGAAGAGAAGGATACTGCAAAAATTATGTGCGTGGAAAAAACATGGAAGTCAGATCATAGGGCATGGAACCAATGAGCCTCATTGAGGGGGACATCGATGATATCGATGATAAGGCACGACACATCATTGAGGACATAGGAGGAAACATTGAGGATCAATACAAGACTGCATTGAAAGAAGTCCAACAGTGAATACTAAAAATGAAAGTACTTGCATAAACAACAAGACTATAGGAACAACCTTCCACTCAGACAGTTCAAGCGAGCGTGGTAAAAGCGAACCAACAGTCGCAACCAATGTGCCGATTAGAGATAACACATGAGGTAAGCGTTTTGTAGGTACCTATAGGAGAGCTTCATTTTGAAGCTGCATAAGATCGTGAGTACACAAATAATTGGGATAACATCAATTTAAATTTGTTTTTGCTACCCATCCAGATGCTACATGACTTCCACTAGGGGGTCACAGATGAGTTAAAGGTATGTGAATAACACAAATTGCACATCACCGAAGAGATAAGGAAGGACAAAAAAAATATCCTAAAATAATTAGAGAGAGCACTCAAGGACCACGATGAGGAAAATCAGCATTGATGATAGTTGGAAGACACTCTCACCAAGACTTGCAGTGAGCTTCCAGAACTTAAGGTCCAAGCTAAGGAATCCCCAACAAAAAATATTGTGAAGTTTTTCCTTACAATCAAGGAGTCCAAAAATTAAATGGGAAAGGTAAAATTTGAGATTCATATGCAGATCACTGAGTTGTAGATAAGGCTACAACTAGCCACACTGCCAGAGGTGTGCGAATAGTAGGAAGAACACATGAAGGCAACACTTGAAGGTATCTCCACCACTATCAAGGACTGTGGCAAATTTTTCGAAGACACCATGGAAATTTTGACCTCGATGCAGGAGGATTCAAACATTCAAAATATTGACCAAGAGATATAGTAGAAGAAAAAATATTTTGATGAGATCAAGATCATTACAAGGAATTTAGCACCAGTGCAATGGCTTGCTCGCATTCAAGAAGGGAAAATTTTGCAGAGCCAGATCAGGGATCTACATAGGAAACATCAGTTGATCACATCTAGGACACAACCGTGGAAAGATGAGGCCATTCAACTGTCTCAGACAGTTTACGAGAAGCTTAAGGAAATGTGCAAGAACCAGAAAGAAGTGCTTCAGAAGATCGTCGGGCCAACATCAGAGAATCTATTAGGCGAGGTGCGAAAAGAAGAGAAGTAGTTTTTAGAAATGGTTCAGCCATTGAAGACAACCCACATGAACATTGCAACAAAGGTTCAGGGAGCACTATCTGAGTGACTCAGGATGAGTTACATGTGAGTGTTGAGGGCCTATTGGGTAAGGCCCAACTTGGTCCAATTTTGAGTCTAAGGCTCCACATTTTGTGGAAGCGGAGTGCATGAACCAATGAAGATAAGTCAATTGTGCAAAGTTTTAGCAGTTTTCGGGGCTTTGTGGTGGGTCAAATCCCCTCATTTTGTAAAGGGATCAGGCTTATTTTGTTGAATTATGTTCGCCCATGGTATGTGGACCATGGTATTGTATGCAAGTGAAGGCTATATAAAGCAATGTATTGTCAAGTCATAAGGCATCGATGTATGTATTGAGTTTGTAATTTGTGCTATCTTTCTATGTTTTGGGCCAAAGGAGAGGCTCTGTAACTGTGTGCACAGAGCTCTGGGTTGGTATCAGTGTGCGAATAGCACCCACAACTGTGTGCGCAGGTTGAAGAAGGATTATACTTAAAAGACTCATCATTAGTAAAGGAAAGGAAAGTTCTGGAGTATTTCTATGTTATTTGCACAATCTGCCTACTATTTATACTTGAAGTTGTTTTATGCATCACAAAGTATTGTATGTTGTTTTATGCATCGCAAAGTCTTCTATGCTATTTATATGTGTTATATTGGGTGGAATATCTCATAATATTGATAAAGGCGCAACACACAATATTATTTAGTAGTAATTAGGGCATCAACTGTAAAAGTAGCTAATTACATCTGTGTACTTGAGAAAAGAATAAGGAAGAATTTTTGTAGTAAATCTGTGTCCTATTGTACCTCTGTATGCATAAACATGGTTCTAGCATCCCCCAATATTTCCTCAAGTGAGACTGCGATCTGTGTTGCAGATCGTTTCCAAAAGGGACATTAATAGAGGGTTTTTCTGGTAACGTAGCTACTCCAAACCTGGTTCTTGACCCCTTCAAGCCAAAAATAATGTTTAGTGTAAAAATGATATCATTTAAATTAATATGCTATCGATCATAAAAATTCAATTTATTCATATATTTGACATATTTATATCATGTTAATTTGGATTTGAAAAAAAATAGTTTTAGGATCCTAGGTATATAGATCAAGTGGAAATTTCGACAAGAAAAGTTTCCAACATACCTATCCTACATGGCCATCCTAATTTCCAAATATTTCCATTGATCAAAGAATAATATGTAATCACCATTCCAATGCATTTTCAACCTATAAGTTTGACCTAAAAGGCATCATGCAAAGGCCTCTATCCAAGTATGTCAATGTATCAATTCATCATATCTGCAAATGTTCAATTCATAACAAATATGCACTCTAGAGATAAACAAATTACAATCCTGGTAATGAAATTGGACATTATTGGACAATACCTAACCTTAAGATGTAACCTTGCATCATGTCTAAAAAATATCCTACATAACTGTGTTTCCCACTTATACACAACTTTCACATAAGCAAGTCGAAGAAAAAATTAGAATGTTGTAACAATGCAATAGTGTTTAAAATCATTAAATAAATAATCTACAATTTGAATCAATCAGATTGGCCAATAAATGAAGCCTGGGCATGAATTTTAGTGAAGCAGGCTAATTTTGTCCCGCCTCACAAAAATGCATGCCCAACCCTCATTTCAAGGCCAAATTGAATGATTCAACTTCGAGAGTATTTTTACTCATGAGTAACATTAATAAAATTAATTATTTTTTATTTTTCACATATATATTTATGTTGTTCAAGGATACTCCAAATGACATGGATTTCATAGGGTAAAAGGCAAGGTTTGTGTGGCTCAAATAAATGCACACCAGGACTTGTAATTAATGGCAGTTATATAATGATCATTCCATCATATGGGTTTGTGAAATTGTACCTTAGTATTGTGGTGTAACAGTGTCGTAATGGGCCTCAGTATTTTTGTAACAACACCCTAATGGGCCTTAGTCTTGTGGTGTAACAACATCGTAATGGGCCTCAGTTCATAGTGTAACAACACCCTAATGGACCTTAGTTCTTGGGTATGACAATGAACTCTTTGAGCCTTCTTATCTGTGATATGAGAAAATATTATGATAGAGATATGAAGGAGATATGTTGAGCCCTATGACAAAGATATCATGACATAAATATGACAAAGATATCAAGATAGACCTATGATTGTTCCGCTGCATTGTCATTTCTAATTCTCTATGTTCATAATTGCTAATGATGATATGGTGTGAATGCAATGCTAAAATGTTGAAAATGTTTTAAAACACCATTATCTACAACATAGACTTCTATTCTTAAGAAAATTAACATTGTTACTACTCTATTAGTTAGTAAATATAGAAAAATGTAAAAGTGTTTTAAATAATAAAATAAACAATCTACAATTTGAATTAATCATATTGGCCAAGAAATGAAGCCTGGGCATGCATTTTAGTGAGGCAAGGAAATTTTGGCCCACTTTACAAAAATGCATGCCCAACCTTCACTTCAAGGCCAAATTTAATGATACAACTTGGACAATATATTTTTACTCACACACACACACACACACACACACACACACAGATATATATATATATATATATATATATATATATATATATATATATATATATATATATATATATATATATATATATATATATATATATATATATATATATTTATTTATTTATTTTAAATTTTTCACATATATATTTATTTTGTAAATAATACTCTAAATTGCATTGATTTCATAGGGTAAAATACATGGTTTGTGTGCCTCAAGATTTTTTTCAAGATTGGATAATACACTAGAAATTGTAATAATATCATGTAAAAAGATGGATGTATCACAAAATGCCATTATATCAATTTTTCCTACGTTAAATGAAAATTTGAGTACCTATTCTCCCACGTCATCCATTATGTCCTCATTTTATATGACATGATATGTTTCCATGGCCTCATATGGTTGCTGTAATACACAACATAGTGAATGATTTTAGTACACCAATTATATCAATTCAATGAATATGTTATCCAACACCAAACTTCACTTTAGTCATATATTTGACATATTGATATCATGCAAACTTGGAGATGATTTTATTTTTTTAATGACCTTAGGTATATATATAGAGCCAAAATTTCGAGAATAAAATTATCCAACATCCCTATCCCACATGACCACCCTAAGTATTTTGATTTGAAAGGGCTCATGGAAACAAAATTGAATTTCTCTCCTCTATGTTGTAGTATTTGTGAAATCATAAAGACCTTCCTCCTTTGGTTGAGGTTGCTTTGTCATCTTACCTGTATTGTATCTATAGATTCCATTGTTATATCTTCTTCAACCCACTTTCCTCTCTACGATTTAGTAGTTCTAAGCCATCCATGTTGTATGTCCATGGCCTATTCTGGATCCTGTAATACACAACAATGATAATAATTTTTAGTACACGAATCAAATCCAATTATCAACAATGAAAACTATAAGTGAAGGCGGAAAATTATTGGTAGACTATATTTTGAATAGAGCATAATTTTCCCTTAAAACATAGATATGAATTGGGATTTACATTTTTTCCCCATGTAACACACTTTACCACTAGTGTGTATTTCAATTTTGTTTCATTCCTCATTTATAACTTAGTTTATGCAATAATTTTAGAGGTAATTCAATTAATATATAGAGAATGTAGTATATTATTGAAATTATGGTTATTAAATTGAATATATTATATCAATATTTGATTTTATTTGAGAATAATATTATATTCTTGTAAAATTTCTATGTCTAGTTTTTTATGGAAAAAAATAACTCGAGGATGCTAGACTAGGCGCCATTTTTTCTGACTTTGACACCCCAACATGATCACATTATTTTACTTAAGTCGACGCTAAATTCAAATATTGGAGAATCAAAATATTCACCGATGGGCGAGTCAAAATTTTAAAATTTCCATGGGCCAAAACTTTGAAATTAATTACCCACTAACTATTGAACTAAAAAAAAAATCAGACTCTTTCTTTATCCTCTGACAATTTTTTTCACTGTTGATAGGCGCGAAACTAGGAAATAAAAGAATAGGCTCCTTTGCCACCACCTGGGTCTTGATCCGGGAGCTTCGAAGTCCACCCATTCTATTGCAGATGGAAAATTTCAATATTGCCTTCTTTTACTTGGATTCATGGCATAAGTTTGCATAGTATAAACTTTTTTTTTTGTTTTTTAATGATATTCAGTGTATTTTAAATGATCTTAAGGATTTAGATGAATCTTGCACGATATTTTTATTTGTATCCCTTTTTGTTCTAAAAATTAGAGCTGCAGAGTGAACTTAAGAATTTAGATGAAGCTTACATGATATTTTTATTTTTCTTCCTTTTTGGTCTAGAAATTGGAGCTCAAAGTAAGGCATTTTGGTTCCGTGAACAAATAGTGGATTTAAGTTTAAATTGTGGGAAATTTATTGATCCAGAGATCAAAAATTTTCACAAAAATGAGATTACCTAGAATCTTTTGAAACCAGTGTCAGATCATAGTGATTGTCGTTCTAAATCCAATGCCACTTGAATCATTGAAAACTGATATTGTATGCTCAAGTTATGATGTTTTAATATTCCTAAATTAGCTATAGCTAATAGGAATATTAATTTTTCCTTGCTTATTTTGCATTTCATGTATTGATGAATAAATTATAAAGGACGACATGCAAAACTCCTGAAAAATAAGAATAAATCAATGCCTATGTGAACAAAGACATATCTGGGCTATGTAAATTATATCCTGCAAGTGTGAATGGGTTAAATCACAAGAATGTGTCATCATTGACCAAGTCAAACAGCGTAGTCTAGATGCATTGAACCTCTTTGAGGGACAACACAGTTCTAGAAGGAGGGTGTAATGTGAAAGGGGTTAAATGAATCAAGGTGGTTTAGGGTTTTGCAAGACTCCTATATTATAAAAGGAAGAGGAGGGAAGCAAGGAAAATGTTGTTGAAGACATTATTTCTAAAGGTCTGTCTGCTTAGACATCCCTTGTTGGGCATTCCTGTTTAGGAATCCCACCTCCTTCCTTGAGCAGCTCTTGGAGGAGAATAGTGATAAACTTCTCCACTATTAGGCTTGGGCCAAGTTTCACCTTACATTACAGCGCTGCTCATGTTGAGGGTTGAGCTGTCTTGTGAATTGCAGCAAGTGGAGATCTAGATCTGCTCAGATCTAGATGATAGTAGTGGCTCTTCTCAGTGAGTGTGTCATTTAACCTCCTGGAAGAGTTCATTTGCTGAGTGTACTTCAGATCTACATCCTAGCATCAAGACATTTCATCTTTAGAAGCTACAACATTGTATCTCTCCCTAAGATAGCGTTATTCACAGATCTACAGCTGCAGGGTGCTTTGCTTGCATTTTGGAGGAGAGATCTCTGATGTTGGGATTCTTCCTTCACTGTGGTGATCCATAGATTGGCCAAACAATATATGTTATATTTCAGATATGATCTGATATGTACTTGTATTATTCAAAATTTTTGAATCATTCTGCAAATCTGAAGTTTTAGATCTCAGATCTACTTCTGGTGCTTCATGTTTTGAGCAAATCCCCAAGGGGAATGTATAGATCAGCTTTTCTTTTACATGGATCTGTATTAGATCTATATTTTTATGTAAAAATATGATCTAGATCTGAAGAATCAATAAAATACTGCTTCAGCCCTAAAAATAACATTGTCACTATTATGCAGTCTTTTTACATGGTTGTAGCACCTCTTTCTTGAGGATTTCTTCTGCATTCTTTCATTCTTGTTCTGTATAGTGTATGATTTATTCCCATGATATTATTTGTAAATTTTCAGACCTTATTTTAGTCATACCATTCAGAAAACCACACTCACATGCTTCAGTAAATTTCTGCATAATTCTAGTCTTGGGAAATCAAGGTTTTCTAGCTTAGTTAGGAAAGGAGGAACTGGTTAACTTAGAAAAACTCATTTTTTTTATATGAAATTCGATATGGGAGTCCCTAATATCCTTATATATCATATCCAACCTCTTTCCCATATTATTTTTACGCATATCTCTGAATACACACGTTTTAGGGCCTAAATCTTCACTTTTCCCCACCTTTTTCCTTGTAAAACGATGTATAACTTTTATGCTATGAATTTTAATAAATTTTAAGTGTTTTAACAACTTTTTGAGGTAAATTTAAGTAGATCCACATTGGTAATAACTCATATTATTCCCAATCTGTAGCTGTTCCTAAAAAAAGGATATTACAGGGGTATCAAAGCAAGATCTTTGGCTTAGCCTGTGGCTTCGAGACAAAATTATGTTCAGCAAGGAGAAAGGTCAGAATGATGAATAATATGGGTTATTCTCATCAGCTTTCATATCTAAGAAGAACCTCTCCAAGGAGGTTGAACAAGAAGGAGAAACAAGAAGCAGTGAAACTCCTAGAAAGTTTCAAGAGCGGAAAGATCTTCTGATCAGATCTACAAGATCTATACATGAGGAAAATTCTGAATCCTCATCTCATGGATATGTGCACTCAGCCATATCACCTAAGCTTCAAGGTCCTGTCAGTAATTTCTTCATGAAGACGAAGAAAGGAGGTGTGTCTAAGAAGGAGACTCTTCGGGAGCATTTGGAGGAGTATGAAGCTCAATCCAAGGAGTTCAAAGATGATTTGACTTTCCAAGGGTTCTGCAAGATCAAGGAGAGAGAAGGCACAAAGAAGGAGCAGCATGACATGGGTAGATTCTATCTATCTATCTTTGATGGATCACCTAGATGTCCAGTCAGGGTTTGGGTGGAGGAGCTAAACATCTTTGTGCAACAACGTCAAGTCTCTGAAATTGAAGCCATCAAAGTAGCAGCGCTGAAATTTGGAGGTAAGGCATATGCTTGGTGGTTCTTTGAGTCCTTTTCCTTGAAGAATGCAAATACACCTACTTATGCAAGGTTTATTACAATATTGATAGAAAGGTTTGATGAAACCCCATGTTTAACATCTTCTGTTGACACTATCAAACCATATCAGTCAAATCTTTTGCATGATTTGGAAGGATCTATGAATCCAAATCCATTTTTGAAGACCATGGAAGAAGGTGTGAGTATGTTTGATGCCTTGCAAAGGGCAAGATCTCCTTTGAATGAAGGGATCTCTTCTCAAGAAGGAAGCATGAAGATTCCTCCTTCACTAGATGACCAAGATATAAGGTCATTTGTTGATGATGAGGCAATTTCAGTTATTGGAGAGGAGAAAGAGAAGGTAGGAGATAACGCAGTCATGACAATGACACCTCAAGCACCTCATGAAGATGAATATGGAGCACTTGCTCCAAGAAGAGAAACTCTTGCACTCTTGCAAAGGGTTCCAAAAGATCTCACACATGGAGATCTTGATATAACACAAGAGCAGCATGCATCATCATTGTCAAATGATGAAGTCTTGAAGATAGAAGGAGGAAGAGAGGAGGAAGAGCATCTCAAGAAGAAGAGCATATACCCTTCTCTGTTTCAAGGGTTGGAAGACCAAGGAAGGCAAGAGAATCCATGCAGCAATGGTAGGGGCAAATCTGTCCACCTAAATCCACATTCTTCTCTATGCCTTGATGCATCTTTGCAAGGATGCATTCCACTAGGAAGACCTCCTGATTGGAGGAAAACTAAAGTGTTCTCTCAACTATGGGTAGAATTTTCATACTTGGCTAATGAAGGAGCCTTGGGAGAAGTAAGCACAGTGTAGAGGATCTTTCATGAATTCAAAAAAGAGGTAAGCAATTTTCTGAATAGGACATTGTTATCTTCCATTCATTCATTTGCGCTGAGAAATGAAAGATCAGAAATATATGATGGCATGGATATGAGGATACATGTCAAAACCATATATTTAGGGCAGCCCATGGTCTTCTCACTTACAAAATAGATTTATGAACATGATAAGTGGATCTTAATACTCTTTCTTGCATGGGAAAAATTGAGGAAGTATTGGAGGACAAGAACTTTCCAAGGGGAAGTTGATTTCCACATGCTTCAATCTTGTCTTGAGCAAGATCAGCTGCAAGGGAGGCAGCAAAAGAAAGTTTATGGGACTCCAACATGTGATCTTGGCATCAAGTATGTCAAAGAGGAGAGTCATGACATGATAGGGGCTGAATTTCAGACATCTATAGTTTTATCATTCTTGGGGAGCCTAGATCCTTATTGGGATTCTCAAATTTTGATGGAGTACAACAAGGATCCTTTCACATGTGAGGTTCTTGATGGGAAGTTAATGGATGGGAGGTATAAGGTAGTTGGAGGAGTCATCTATTTCCATGATCAGATTTGTTTGGTTAAAGGCTCCCAGGTTAAGGAGAAACTGCTGAATGCAACCTATGAGATCTTGCTTTCCAAACCCACTGGTTTTATTGGAGCATATCATACTATCTTGGATGGATTCATGTGGGAGAATTTCAAAAAGGAGGTGCACTCTCATATGAGGAAGTTAATGATCCATTTTTTAGATGAGGAGGAACATAGCTCTTGGGAAGAATTATCATCTACACCTCCTTATTCATTGAGTGTGAGAGGAGGCTCATCCATGAGCAACCTTGCTGATTTTAAACAAGTGTATGACAAATATTATATTGCTGAATCTCATGATGTATACTTGTATTTTTCTAACACTCATTTGCAGGGCTTTGCTCCAAGAGGGAGCAATATTTATGATGGGCTTCATGGGCCACTTGAGGCCATGAACTTTATTGATGGTGATCATCCTTTAGAGGATCTTGGAGGGGAGATACACTTCCCATGGTGTGACTCCTTTACACCAATCATAAAACTCCTTCTCCAAGCATACAAGAAGGATGGGGTAGCAAACAAGTGTTGGAGGAAACACTTGTCATCTTCTATTCTATGGCAGTTGAGGGTAAAACTGTGCTGGTTGCACATGAGGAGGCATCTTCCTTCTCCTTTATCATATATGGCAGCTAGCATGATCTTAATCATGATTCCACATGCTGAAGATGTTCTTATTCTCGGGAACATGGTTGGAGGAGAGACACATTTGTGGAATGTGTCCTTGGGGAAAGGAGTTTGCCACTTTTTTTGCACTACATGTTCTAGGGGGAGCATGGGAGAACATATGGCCACTATAGCACATTACTTGTCTCTTTATGATGTGGACCATATGATTGTATGTAGCACTTGGAGCATGCCTCTCATGGGAATTCAAGAGGAGCTTCACTATGAGTTAACACGTTGGAAGGTAAGTCATTTCATTTGGATGATAGCATGGAGGTGGAAGACCTTCATCGATGGTGAAATTCCCCATTATGACCATCACTTCTATCTTGATGAGGCCATGGATCAGCAAGAAGGTTTCCATATAGACCTTCCTTTAATTCATAATGAGAGCTATTTGGTTTATCTACCAAAGGCCACTTTTCACACTTGGGAGGAACCATTGGGAGATGGAATTATTGCAGAAAATTTGAAGCAATGGTGGAGACTGTTGAAGGAGGAGGCCACAAGAAGAAGGGGGGAGATTTTGCAGCACCCTTGTAGTTGCTTGAGGACAAGCAACATTTGGGAGGGGGAGACTCTAATATTCCTAAATTAGCTGCAACTAATAGGAATATTAATTTTGCCTTGTTTATTTTGCATTTCATGTATTGATGAATAAATTATAAAGGAGGACATATAAAACTCCTGAAAACCAAGAATAAATCAATTCCTATGTGAACAAAGACATATCTGGGCTATGTAAATTATATCATGTAGGTGTGAATGGGTTAAATCACAAGAATGGGTCATCTTTGACCAAGTCAAACAATGCAGTCTAGATGCATTGAACCTCTTTGAGGGATAGCGCAGTTCTAGAAGGAGGGTGTAATGTGAAAGGGGTTAAATGAATCAAGGTGGTTTATGGTTTGGCAAGACTCCTATCTTATAAAATGAAGAGGAAGGCAGCAAGGAAAAGGCTATTGAAGACATTATTTCTGAAGGTCTGTCTGCTTAGACATCCCTTGTTGGGCATTCCTGTTTAGGAATCCCACATCCTTCCTTGAGCAGCTCTTGGAGGAGAATAGTGCTAAACTTCTCCACTATTAGGCTTGGGCCAAGTTTCACCTTACATTAAAGTGCTGCTCATGTTGAGTGTTGAGATGTCTTGTGAGTTTCAACAAGTGGAGATCTAGATCTGCTCAGATCTAGATGATAGTAGTGGCTCTTCTCAGTGAGTGTGTCATTTAACCTCCTGGAAGAGTTCGTTTGCTGAGTATACTTCAGATCTACATCCTGGAATTAGGAAATTTCATATTCAGAAGCTACAGCACTGTCTCTCTCCCTAAGACAGCGTTATTTGCAGATCTACAGCTGCAGGGTGCTTTTCTTGCATTTTGGAGGAGAGATCTCCGGCGTTGGGATTCTTCCTTCACAGTGGTGATTCATAGATTTGCCAACCAATATATGTTCTATTTCAGATATGATCTGATATGTACTTTTATTATTCATAATTTCTGAATCATTCTGCAGATCTTAAGTTTTAGATCTCAGATCTACTTCTGGTGCTTCATGTTTTGAGCAAATCCCCAAGGGGAATGTATAGATCAACTTTTCTTGTACATGGATCTGTATTAGATATATATTTTTATGTATATATCTGATATATATCTGAAGAATCAATAAAATGCTGTTTCATCCCTAAAAATAACGTTGTCACTGTTATGCAGTCTTTTTACATGTTTGTATCACCTCTTTCTTGAGGATTTATTCTGCATTATTTCATTCTTCTTCTATATAGTGTATGAGTTATGCCCTTGATATTATTTTTCAATATTAAGACCTTATTTCATTCATACCCTTCAGAAAACCACGCTCACATGCTTCAATAAATTTTGTGCATAATTCTAGTCTTGGGAAATCAGGGTTTTCTAGCCTAGTTAGGAAAGGAGGAACTATTTAACTTAGAAAAAAATATTTTTTTTATCTAAAATTCAACATGGGAGTCCCTAATAACCCTATATATCATATAAAACCACTTTCCAATCTTATTTGTACGCATCTCTCTGAATACACACGTTTTAGGGCCTAAATCCTCACTTTTCCCCACCTTTTGCCTTGTAAAACGCTGTATAAATTTGCTGCTATGAATTTTACTGAATTTTAAGTGTTTTTAAACCTGTATGAGGTACATGGATGTAGCTCCACATTTTTAATAACTCAGATTATTCCCAATCTGTAGCTACTCCTGAAAAAGGGATATTACAAATGTTCTGATCGTTTATCTCAAGAACTAAAAATATTTTGCAGGAGTGTTGACTAGGAAGTCCCTACTGCTGATTTCAGCATGCTAATTGGGAGTATCATCAGAAGAAAAAAAAAATGTGGCCTCAAAAAGTGTCACTCTGTTATTCGTTCACTTGCTCACATTTAATTCGGCGATGCCAGTTTTTGAAGGTCTAATTGGAGGATGCCACATGGACCAAATAGAGGTCGCCATGTGGCACCTATGGGTTGAATAAATTTATATGGTTCGGCCCATAGGCCTTGGTAGGATCCAACCAAATACCTTGCATAGTCCACTGCTGAGTTCTACCAATGTGTTGTCAAATGTTTCTTAACATACTACGCATGCAACTTGGCCCCTGATATTTGTTACCTCCACACGAGTGTCAGCAAGTTGAGGTTAGGGCTCAGGGTCCAACCCCTGGCCCTTGGTAACATATGCCTCTACCATACTAAACACTAAGGTATGAGGGAGCTGACAGAGGGGACGAGGCTCTGGGCCCTATCCCAAGTCATATCACCATGCACTGAACTGTGCCAGAGTTATTTGGCGGCTAGCGAAGGGAGCAAGGCTATAGGCCCTAGCCCTCATCTTGTGCTACCATATATAACCACCAATGGAGCTACAATGGTGGGGGTGGTCTTTTAGCCCCGACCCCCAGCCTTTTGGGCGAAATATGATCGCAACCATCAGGAACATGTGTGGAGTGGAAAGAGTGGGCAGTTAGGCTGACCCCTGACCACATGGGCCACACGACCAATGTCATGGTAAAAATTACGCAACATGTTGTTATTGGGAATTTACAAGAAGCAACAATTTGAAACTATTTCGGGTGAATTTGTCGCCTCCCGAGTGGATAAAAGGGCGAAAATGTTTCTTGATTAGCAGGTTGAGCCAATTTGGATGAAGAATAGAAGAAGAAACTTGGGAGAGCCATACATTTATTTTTTTGAACTTTTTTAGCCCAAGAAGCTTCCAAATAAGGGCTTTTGGACATTATGAATTCAATGGAATCCTTTATTCAATGACTGGAGCTCTTATGAAGATAATTTTTGTAGGTTTGAGTCTATGGTTGCTAGTATCAGTTAGTAGGTTGAAGTTATTTTTGAAGGATTTTGAGTATGGAGAGGACATTGTAGGGGTTTTCCAACCTTCATATTTTATCTGTAGCAGCTGTGACATCTATGGTGAAGCTCATGTTTCTCTTTTATCATTATGTCTTTTTTAGGAAAGTTGTCTTTTAGTACCTCAATGTGGAATTGTTGTACTTTCTATGCTCATTTTCAGATGGAGTACAAGGTCTTAATGTGAGATCCCTTTTTTTTTTATTTTTTCATGACTGAATGTAGGTTGTCATGCTTTTTAGAGTGATATTTGTTTGTAGGAGAATGTTTACTTGAAGGAGAAAATAGCCACTTATATTGTCGGCACACTTTATATACTTTTTATCACTTGAATCTATGGAGCGTTCTAGCCATGTTAGAAGGCCCATAGATGTATCCCAAAAGGGGTGAACTCTGTCACAAAATTATGTGTTGTCTCTCTTAATTTTTTCCTTTATGATTTAAATGATTATATGTTTCTTGTTTAAATTTCACATGAAACTAACTCATTACCTTAGAAGAGACCTCAAAAATTATGTTTACATAAGACCTGTTTTTACTTGCAAAGTGTCAGAGGACAACCATTTCTTATGAAGGATAAGTTCTCCTCCAATTTCAGATCAATTGGTATCAGAGCCAGGTTCTGACCAAGTTGCAGGTATATTGGGAAAGAATCTACAACTCCAAGAGCTGGAGGACGTGAAATTGTCTCTTCGAATTTTGAATTTTGAAATGAGGAGAATGCATGAAGTTGATGAAGAGGATAAGATGCATATGTGACTTCAGTTGCAGCATGTGCTTGAGGAACAATTTGGTGAAATTTCCACTCCAAAAGAAGAAAATAATACCTCTAAAGTGAAGCTAATATGTGGGCATGGTCCAAACACAAGTTATGGACCCTATGGGGAGAGTGATGCTTGCGATTTTTGTTAGCATCTCAAATATTCTCATTTTATGTCTATTTGTAAAATTGGATGGTTTGATTCATCTCCAAATTCGTCATCAACATCTAAAGCAGAAAATATGGGTGGAAAATCTAAGGAGGTAATCAACATCTCTAGTGAGAATCCTTCAATTTATGTTAATAACACATCTTTTTTAGTCTTTGAACAACATAATAAAGGCATATGTATGCAACTGCTAACTTGGATGGCTTATGAAGGAGGAGGAATTAGAATAAATGGCCAAGGAATCCAAGTCCTATCATGGTGAAAGAGAGAAAAAGATATCAGGGATTGGGATATGGTCATAAAGATTTTGGAGAGTGACCTAAAGTATTTGAGGCAAATAAATCATCAGATGATGATATGTCACACCAAGATGGTAGTGATAATGGAAAATTGTCTCCTAAGGTAGATGAATGCTTCAAAGGACTTTGCATGTCATTGTCTAGTCCACATCATCAAACTTAAATCCCAAGGGATAGATATAAATGTCATGGGAATTTTCCAAATGTTTTTAATTTTGATTATTTTTGGGACATGTATCCTTGCACTTTTTTTGATGCAGTTGACCATTGGGTGGCTGATTTTGAACAACACAAGGTGATGGTCAAAATAAAGGACCAAATTCTTGGCATCAAGCATGAATAACCTCAATCAAGTTTGAAGACTTCCTTGTCGATGGGAAAGCGAAAGTATTTTTGTACCCATTGTAAAATGCATGGGCTTGTGAATGAAAGGTTTTGGAAACTTCATCTAGAACTTATTACCAAGAAGGATAAAGATGTTATGAAAACCAATACAAGGAAAACAATAGGTGGAAAATATGATACTAGAAATTTTCCTAAGGCAACCTTCAAACCATAATAGATGCAGAAAGATAACCCATAAGAATAGGAGAGGCAAAGATTGGGTAGGCTATTTGTATGGTTTTTTTATTTGTAAAAGGTAAATACTTTTCATTCATTATGTTTTTTTAGGTACTTTGTAATGTGAAACAAGAATAATCACTATTTGAAACAAGTATGTTTTTCATTGACATGACATGTTATGATTGACTTGTTTACAAGTCCAATTGTTGGAGGATTGTTTGGGATGCACATGTGTATGTAATCTAGTTTGTCTACAGTTACATCATGTACTCAATGATACAAGTGTTCAAGATGAATCTTGTTGTGAATGAAATATTTGATAAATATTGTACAAGAAATGACTATGTTTTTGTGGAAAAGGGCAATTGTGTCATTGAATTATTGCAGATAAAGTAATTTTATGTACAAACACAGTTTGAGGAAAGTAAAGAAAATTTTGAATCAGTGCATGACAAGCATTGAATTGCTTCTGGTTTCCAAGATGGAAATTCAAGTTTGTCTTCAACAATGCAACTTCAAGATGAAGTTGTTTGAGCAATGAAATATGGGTTTAGAGAGAATGTTCATATTCCATCCATTGATTTTTTTGTTCCTGAATGGTTTTAAGAATTTTGGCTTGATTCTTGATAGGAAGGTGAGGACTTCACATAGAGGATAGATGGAGTACCTTGATTGGAGCTTTAAGGAAAAAATTTAAAACAAACCATTATTGATTGAGTTTGGGAAATTTTTGAGTTTTTTCCTCATTTCATTTACTAGGAGAAACTAAATTTTTGGAGTCCAAAAGTTCCTAGTTTTAGAGGTATGATCAGAAGATCAAAATTTTTCTCAAACATGAAAGTGCCCAAAATATTTCAAAACTAGCGTAAAATCGTATTTCTCTACATTGTAAATCCAATGCCACTTGAATCACTGAAAACTGATATCGTATGCTCAAGTTATGGTGTTTTGATCGTTTGGCTCAACAGTTAATTTTTTTTTGCAGGAGTGCTAACTCAATTGTTGAATGGGAAGTCTGTATTGCTGATTTCAGCATACTGAATTGGAATATGATCAAAGATAAATACTAATTTCTCCTATATAAGTGTCACTCTGCTATTCATCCATTTTCTTGCACCTGATTAGGTGATGTTAGTTTTTGAATGTCCAATTAGAGGATGCCATGTGGCACCTCTGGGTTGGTTAAAATTTTTATGGTTCGGCCGATAGGCCTCTGTGGGGTCAAACACATGACCTACTACATCCCACCACCGAGCTCTACCAACACACTCTCAAATGTTTCTTAAAATACTATGCATGCAAATTATTAATAAAGACTTAAAGTTAGAGCAATGGGGGAAAGGGACTGGGCTTTAGCCTTTCCCCCTAGTCTTTGTTACCTCCACATAACCACCGTTAAGTCAATGTTAGGGCTCGGGGACCAGCCCCTGGACCTTGGTAACTATTAGGTCCCTATAATATTAATGTATCCCCCTTATTATTATTTTAATTCCCGTGTATTCCCCATATTGTTATTATTTTTCCCCATAGAAGCCCATTATTTTTATTAGATTATTATTTTTATGTAGGCTCTGATTATATTGTGACCCTTTAGATTCCTATATATATAAAGGAGGTTTTTTAATTTGAATCATCCAAGAATTGTTCATTTATGTAATGTATAGGAGTTTTCCCTCTAAAACAGGATAATTTTTAATTTTTTGATCTATATTTTCTTCTATTTTGTGAGGTGGTTGCATAACATTTGGTATCAGAGCTTTGGATTGTAGGGTTTCACTTCTTCAAACAGGACATATTGGAATTTTTTCTATAATTTTTTTCTACAAATATTCATAAGGTGAAATTGAAACCACATGGATATTAAATATTGGTGAACCTCATGTACAAATTTTAGATCTTGGTTCGCTATATTTTTGGAGATATGATATGAGGAAATTAGGGTTTTTGCAAGCTCCCAAATTTCATCTCAAACAGGCAACCTAGGGAAAATCATCATAAATTTCATTTTAGGCATTGGATTTGAATTATGTAAAATGTGGCCGAAGGTGCATGGAATTTATATTTTCTTGTAGCAATTTCAGGGAAAAATATTGAAACCATGACATGTGGAATCCCGTACAACTTAGCTCTACTGAACTAGTCCATAATCAGGTTGTCGTTGGATATTTGGCATAAATATATATTTAATAATAAAATATTAGTATAACTTGTGGCATTGGAAATAAGATTCATAGTGCTACCACAAAACTAAAATTTAGACCTTGGAGATCTGAAATTACAAAGTTACAACCATTGGAAGATCGAGCTCCTAAAAGAAAGAAAAATGTGTGTATTTTTTTAAAAACTGCATAAATTTTGTTTAAAAAATTATTTTGAAGTGATTACAAGGGAATATTGAAGCATATATATATATAAATATTTGGTTCTAAAATTCCTCCCAAACAAAATAATTCCACACCCATTAATCCCTCAGAAAGCTCTAATATGATGCATGAAGAGGAAGAATTGCGTCATGATATATCAAAATTACGAGACCAAGTGTAACAAATTTTTCTCTCCTAAAGAGCAACCAAAGATGAGCTAAAAGGTTACATGGATGGTTTAAAAGGTGGTATGAATGGTTTAAAATAATACATGGAGTGTTTGACAATGTTGCTACAAAAAAGGCTTCCTAATGGTGAAAACATATTATATGAAACTAACGATGAGAAAAAAAAATATTAATCGTGATTTCATAGACTCTAACATTAGATTGAAGACCCACTGTATTCCAAGGATCTATATGAGGAAGTATTATGGAAAGGTTATGGTAACATGGATACTACATATGGAGCAATATTTTGATCTCCATAATGTGCAACACACAAAAATGTTACACATTGCAACTTTATATTTAGAACCCAATACATTTGTATGGAATTGGTGGCTTTTTTCTCATAAACCACTTGTCATGTGGTTAATTTTAAAAAAGGAAATAATAGTGCATTATGAGGATACAAAAAGACACAACTTCTTTAGCCAATTAATAAATCTCAAACAAAAGGGTTCAATGGCAGAGCACATTTAGGACTTCCAAAATTTGAATATAAGGGTAAAAGATATTCTAGAGGAGCATAGGATTGATGTCTTCATGGGGAATTTAAAGGATAACATTCAACATGAGGTTTTCCTTTGGGAACTTGATTCATTGGAGAAGGCATTCAGGTTGGAAAGAAAAATTATGGCACAAAGGAAACCTACCACTTAGAACTATAAAGATGGAAGTGTTGTTGCTCCTAGCCTTCAACAACCTACAAGGTTGACACCACAAAAATTGGAAGAAAAAAGAGAAAAGGCCTTTGTTACAATTGTGATAGAAAATACACTAAAGTTCATAAGTGTGCTGAGAATAAATTATTTTACATATATTGTGAAGAGGAGGAAGAAAAGGAACAAGAAACTTCAAAAGAACCAACCCTAAAGAAAGAAGAAATGAATATGACCATATCTTGTAATGCATTAGTGAGAATTACCACTCCTCTAACTCTTAAGATATAAGGACATATCAAGAAGAAAAAGGTATTAATGATGAGTTATTTGGGTAGTACCCATAATTTTATTCATTGTAAGATAGCCATGGAATTGAATTGCTTCCTATACTTAGCACCAAAATGTTAAGTGATGGTTGAAAATGGAAGAACTATAAATTTCTCTAGAAAGTTCCATAATATCAAGCTAACCATGGGGGAATATGTAATTAATAGTCCAATTCTATCCATTCCAATTGGTGGTGTTGATTTTGTATTAGGAGTCCAATGGTTACAGTCTTTGGGAACAATAGCTTTTAATTTTCAAGAACTTTTCTTGAAATTTTTTTGGGAAGGAAAGGAAGTTGAATTAAGGGGAATCACAGGGAAACTAGGAAAGATAATCAACTCTAATGGCTTGAAAATTATTATAAAGAAAGAAAAACGTGGCTTAACTTCACAATTATTCTCACTAGAGGTTCAAAAATCAAAATTATCTATTTCCCCATATCTCGAAAAATTCTTAGGCAATCATTCCAAGGTATTTGATACTCCCTGTTAGCCCCCTATGAATTTTTTGACGAGAAAACATGGGGCTAAAATTTTGTTTGAGGCTTCAAGGAATGCATTTCCTCCGAAAAAACATCATCCTTGAAAGCATCCTTATGCCTTTGCCCTTTGACGAATCCTCACCGCTGTTCCCAGTTTAAAAGCCTCTCTGTTGTGAAGAAAAAAAGCCCATTAAGCCTTCGTTTCCTTTCCTTGTTCCCTCCCTTAATTCCTCATTAACCCTTTAAAATCATTCCCGATTCCATTTTAAGCCTTATAATATCCTTATTTGGCTTTAGAAACCTTTATTTCCCCTACCGTTACCATCTGTTGGCCTTAAAACGCATTAAAAATAGGCCTAAGACCCACGTTCATCAATGACAGGCCTAGCCCCTTTCGGCCAGCCCCCTAACCACTTCCCCTCCATAAGCTTGAGCGCTAAGACCAAGTGCTAGTCCAAGGCAACAATCGCATCGGAGAATCGGAGCGAGACATGCTTTCCATTGTAAAGCCCAAAGTTCTGATGCGATGGTGTTATAAACTGTCGGCTTTTGAGTTGATGTCCGCCGTTGATTGACATAGATCCAATGGTCATCACAAGTCCCATCATGCCCGCATCTCCCTTTCGTCACCCCTCCGATTGCATGCCCACTTTTGATTCGTTTTAAATCCGACAGCCCTCGCATCCTCGCTCCGATCGTAATCACAATGCTTAAGTTGTTCCATCCTCCGTCCCTCCTGATTGTGATCCTCCAATTAGATCGCAGCCACCCATTTCCTGTGATCTAACGGCCTAGGTTAAATCGCCCTCCGCCATTACCGAGTCCCACTACGTCGGCCCATTTCATCGCATCTTCGCTCATTACCTTTGTAATCCTCCTGCATTGAACTTTAATGTTCTGTATTAAAGTTTATTTCATTTCTCCGCTTAACTGCATACGGAAACCTCCACTACAGCCACTGTTTCCGTAGTCACACCACCATCCCTCCAGGCCTTAAAAGGATTCTTCTGCCACCGCCCTGGATTTGATAATTGGTTTGTTTAATTGTGCAGGGTTTTCACCAGAGTGGTATTTCACTCTGTTTCTCATAATCGCAGTCACTGTGATCTAGAACACAGAGAGGCGCTTTCAGCAGTGGTTGGTGAAACAACAGAGACAGATTAAGTGGGTTAAAGCCAGTTAATTGAATATTCAACACCTAATCTCGGAATCAAAGGATTAAGGCGCGGTCCGAAGATTAAAAAGAGCACATGAAACAAGCCATATCCACTCTCAGCATCAGCAATACGTTTCTCATAATAGTACACCCTCAACAGAAGTCTCCATGCCTCCCCAAACTCCCAAAGGCCATCTCATTGATAGAAAACTTCCAAAGACTATCAGGGCAACAATAATGGAGGTATGGAAGCCCAGAAGACCTTCAGTCACCTTACTTGCTTCAGAAGACAAAACAGAGAGCCTTACAGCCAGAAAGAGCTTTGAAGAAACATCAGAGGTCAAATCTGACCTAACAAAGACTCCAAACCAGACCACCAAGTACAGCGCAAGGCTATTAAGAAGAGTGGGCATGAAACACCTCCTCCACTCTATCTTAATGGATCAAGTTAATGTGTATCACCTACTCCTATTATCCATTTTTCCTATAAAGAATCCCAGAGAACACTTTATAAAGGGTTGGATTGTTGTAGTTGTAAGGGATTCATTTTTTACTATTAGAAACAGTTGTGGGAGAGAGTAGCAGAGTAGTCTGTAATGTAGTAGGCTAGGAGGAGAAAGTTAGGACTGTTGTCAGCCATTGAGCTTAGTGTATGTGACTGGTTTCACATCAATTAACCAAGAAAATTTCACAGGATCCTGGTCTATTACTACGGGTGATGTTTTTCTCTTTACATTGTTTTATTACATTTTTAATGTTGTTCATTGGTCTTCTGGTACGCATCAGAAATATAGCGTAGGATTTTCCCACGCATGGCACCCTATGCTTCTGCTCTCCCTACCTTTAATGTTTTCTGCTGATAGTGAGATCTGAGGGTAAATTCATGTGGTTTAACCAGTGTAGTAGTTGTTATTCACTGCTAGCTGATGTGTGAAACTCGGAGTTTGCTGCTTGGTTGTTCTTGTTTGGGTTCAATCTAAGGGATTTGGGATACCGGGGATTTAGTGTAAGCCCTATCCACTGGGGTCCTTGTTCAACAGATTGACCTTTTCAAGATCTCGTGAGCTGGTGTCGAAGCTTTGAAGGTTAAAATCCCTTCCCTGATCTCAGGCCTAGTTTTGTGTTTAAATCTTATGTGTTTTCCCTTTGAGAGTATGCTGAAGCAGATCTAGATTTAGATGACCTCTGGTCTAGTCTCAAAGCTGCCCTTTGTTTTCACCTGTCCTCCTTAATGTTCCATTCCATCATCTATCTCAAAGATCCTTTAGTATAGATGACTTGCCCTATGAATGCCTTGGCTTAGTTGTTTGCAAGTAATCTCCTTTCATGACTCCACAGCCCAATGGATGGCATGACCTTAACCCGTCTTCTTTTTCCGAAACATCCTACTGCTCTGCTCCTTTCTTCCCATTACCTTCTCAGTCTGTGATCCTATGAACAACCCGATAACCGACCTAATCATTTTAAACCTACCTATGTGCTTCATACATAGCCTAACATCTCACTTTGAGCTCTAAAGATATATCATTCTTTGTTTTATTGGAGAGATCCCTCTCTGGGTCCAGGAGGGTTAGATCCTAGGGCCCCAAAGTGGTTATGATGTTGTCTCGTCTTTTGGTCTTGCCAATCTAGCTAAAACATGGGAACCCCAACACTCCCAAAGGCCTTCCACTTATTAATGATCATGATAATGCTATTCATTTGATTCCAAGAATTTTTCCTCCAAACATCAGGCCTTATAGATACACATATGCCCAAAAGAGTGAAATTGAACATATGGTTGCAGAGATGCTAGAGGTTGGCATAATTCAACCTAGTCAAAGTTATTTTTGGCTCTAGTAGTATTGGTGCACAAGAAGGATGGATCATGGAACATGTGTCTATATTACAGGGAGATCAACAAGCTCACTATTAAAGATATATTTCCCATTCATGTCATTAATGAATTATTAGATCAATTACATGGATAAATTTACTTCAACAATTTGGATCTTCATTTAGGATATCATCAAATTAGAATGAAGACTAAAGACATTCTAAAAACAACATTTAGAACTCATGAGGGTCATTATGAATTTTTGGTCATGCCTTTTGGCCTTACCAATGCACCTTCTACATTTCAAGGTTTGATGAATTCCATTTTCAAACCCTTCCTTAGAAAATTTGTGTTAGTATTTTTCGATGATATACTAATCTAGAGAAATTATTGGAAGGATCATGTTCAACATATTGACACAGTGCACAAACTATTGGAAGAGAAACAATTGTATGCAAGAACCTTTAAATGTTTCTTTGGAGTATATGAGGTGGAATATCTAGGTCATATTGTATCTCATGATGGTTTTAAGGTAGACCCTAAAAAAATTAAAGTCATTAAGGAATGGAAAATCCCAACAACCATAAAGCATATACAAGTATTTCTCAGGTTGACAGGGTATTATCGCAAGTTTGTTAATAACTAGGGGAGAATAACAACACCTCTAACAACATTACTAAAGAAAGATGCATTTTCTTGGACTCGAGAAGAAACTATGGCCTTTGAACATCTTAAAGAGGAAATTTGACAAGCACCAGTCTTAGTTATGCGAGACTTCACAAAAACCTTTATTGTGGAATGTGATGCCTCATGAAATGGAATTGGTGTTGTTTTAGTGCAAGAAGAAAGACCCATTTCTTTTGAAAGTTTTCTAATCAAAGGAAAGTATTTACACAAACCTATTTATGAGAAGGAAATGTTGGCAATACTGCATGCAATAAATCAATGGTGACCTTACCTAATGGGAAGACACTTCAAGGTAAAAAAATATCATGATAGTCTTAAATACTTTTTGGAACAGATATTATCTTCAAAAGAGCCGCAAAAATGGGTCACAAAAATGTTTTGTTATGAATTTGAAATCATCTACAAAAAAATAAATAAATAATTTGTTGCAAATTCACTCTCAAGAATGGTTGAGGATGTGGAAGCATTGCTTTGTTCCATTTCTAGTATCCAAATAGTTTGGATAACTGAAGCAAGGGATGAATGGAAGAATGACGAAGAAGTGTGGACACTCATTCAAAAGTTGTAGCAAGATCCCAGTACATCGATACATTTAGCTGGAAAAACGATTCATTATGGTGCAAATATCACTTATATTTTTGTAACAACTCCAATCTCAAACAAAATATTCTTTTGGAATTGCACACCTCTTCCTTAGGAGGGCACCTAGGAATTTTAAAAAATTACCACAGGGTCAAGAAGGAATTTTTTTAGGATGGACTTAAATATGATATTCAAAATTTTGTGGCTGAATATTTGGTTTGCAAAAAAAAAAAATTTGAGACAATTAAGACCCCACTTCTATTACAACCTTTATCCATTCCAAGTTAACATTGGGAGGAGGTTTCAATGGATTTTGTCACATTTTTACCCAAGTCCGAAGGAAATAGTGTCATAATGGTGGTAGTTGATAGAATTACCAAGTATGCACACTTTTGTGCATTATCCCATCCATTTAAAGACATTGCAATTGCTACTTTATTTATGGAAACAATTAAAAAGCTACATGGAAACCCAAAGATTATTGTAAGCGACAGAGATCCCATTTTCACTAGAATTTTTTGGACGAAATTATTCTATTTTATGGGTACTCAATTAGCTCATAGTTTATCTTATTCTCAATCTGATGGGAAAAATAAGATATTGAACAAATGTTTGGAAGAATATATTCATTTATTTGTATTTGATAATAAAACACAATGAGTCAAGTGGTCACCTCTCGCTAAATGGTGGTATAACACTTCCTTCCACGGTGCAATAAAAATGACCCCATTTATGGAACTTTATGGATATCATCCATCGTCCATCACATCATATTTAAGAGAAAATTCTAAGGTTCAAGCAATTGAAGATCACATCAAGCATCAACAACAAGTTCTCCAACTCTTGAAGGATAACCTAACTTTGGTGCATAATCGAATCAAACAACGGGTAGATCAACATCACAGCAAAAGAATTTTTGATGTAGGGAATTGGGTATTTTTACGGCTACAACCATAAAAACAAATTTCCCTCAAGAAACCTAAGAAGGATAATAAAGTATAACCAAAGTAATATGGTCCTTATAAGGTGTTGAAAAATATTGGTACTATGGGATACAAATTGGAGCTTCCTGCATCTTCTCAAGTGCACCCAATTTTCCATGTTTCATGCTTAAAAAAGGTTATGGATGAGAAGATCCTAGTTCAAAAAATATTTCCAGAAGACAAAGAAGAAAAAATCATATTGGAACCTGAAGCAATCATGGAAAAAATATCTCAACAACTACGAAATTGATCAATTTCATAGTATCTCATCAAGTGGAAGAACATACCTGCTGAAGATTCCACATAGGAGGATGAAAATTTTATATGTAAGCATCCATAACTACTCAAGCGTTGAGGACAACACTTTTTTTAAGGAGAGGGACATGCAGGGAAAATTTTATGGATGGAAGTTTATTTTAAAGTTTAGAAACCTTAGTGAATCTTACTATTCCCTAATATGTAAAAGGTAATTTTTTTTTATATTTTTGTAGAAATATTTATATTTCCAGTGATTTTGTATTATTCAATATAATATTTTGGCAATTTTTAAGATAAAATAATGGTTTACTATAAAATTTGGGCGAATCATTTCAGAAAATAAATGGAAATTGGCGAATCTTTTTTTTGGAAAAAGCATGGAAAATTAGCCCACCTGCGAATATTAGCCCCTAAAATTTTCCATGGGGACATGTTGGGTCTCTACAATGTTAGTGTAGCCCCCTTATTTTTATTGTTGTGCCCATGTAGCCCCCATATTATTATTATTGTGCACCATAGAAGCCCACTATTTTTATTACATTATTATTGTTATGTAGGCTCTGATTATATTGTGACCCCTTAGACTCCTATATATAGAAAGGATGTTTTTTTCATTTGAATCATCCAAGAATTGTTCATTTATGCAATCTAAAGGAGGTTTCCCCCTTGAAGATGATAATTTTTAAGTTGTTGATCTATCTTTTCTTCTATTTTGTGAGATGGTTGCATAAAAGTCACATATTCCTCCATCATATCGAGTGCTAAGGTATGATGGAGATGACGGAGGGGGTGCGACTCTAGGCCCTAGCCCCGAGTCATATCACCGTGCACTGAAATGTGGTGGATTTATTTGGGGTTTGGCGGAGGGAGTGAGGCTCTAGGCCCTAGCCATGGTCTCATGCTACGACATATAATCAACAACGAAGCTACAACAATGGGGGAGTGATGTTAGCCCTGACCCTCAGCTTTATTGGCGACATACGACCGCAAACATCGATGACAAATGTGGAGTGGTGGGGGCATGTGGTTAGCCCATCCCCTGACCGCATGGGCCACATGACCAATGACAGGGGCCAAAATTCTGAAGCACAAGGTTATTGGGAATTTAAAATAAGCGACAATTTTTACCTGTTGCAGCTAAATTTGTTGCCTCTAGAGTGGATAAAAGGGATAAAATGTCGCTCAGTTTGTAGGTTGAGCCAATTTTGAGGACAAATAGGAGAAGAAACTTGGGAGAGCCATAATTTGAGGATTTTTTGGCCTTTTTGAGCCCAAGATGTGTCCCTATATGGTTTTTTGGACAATCTGAATCCAATGGAAGCCTCTGGTAACTGATTGGAGCACTTTTAAAGAGAAGTTTTGTAGGTTTGAGTCTATGGGTGCCAGGACCAGTTAGTGGGTTGAAAGATTTTTTGAAGGCTTTTTATCATGGAGACGACCTTGTAGGGGTTTTCTAACCTTCATATGTTATCTACAATAGTTGTGACATCTAGGGTGAAGCTCTGTTTCTCTTTTCTCATGATTTCTTTTTGAGGAAAGCTCAGTACCTCAATGTGGAATTTTTGTACTTGTTATGCTCATTTTTCAGATGGAGTACAGGCTCTTGATGTGAAAGATCTTTTCTTGTTGACTATTTCATGACTAACTATAGGTTCTCATGGTTTTTAGTGTGAGAGTTATTTGTAGGAGAATGTTTCCTTGAATGGGTAACTAGCCACTCATTTGTTAGCACAATTGATATCATTTTTATCACTTGAATCTATGAAGAGGTCTAGCTATGTTAGCAGGCCCGAAGTGTTGGCAATATGATGCAGAGTGTTGTCCTTGATGGCAACCCACTGAATGAAGATGAAGACATGAAATTGTTGGCATGTGTTGTCCTTGATTGCAATACGCCTGATGAAGTTATTCTTGACTTGATGGACTTGGTAAATGATGTAAATCTGATGTGATATGATGTTTGTTGACAATATGATGTAGAGAGTTGTTCTTGAATGGAAACCCACCTGATGAAGATGATGGAAACTTACTTGATGAAGTTGTGCTTGATAGAATGTCTTGATGAACCTGTTTAAAGATGAAGATATGATGTATCTACAGTGTGTACAGAAGGCAATGAAGAAAGGAATTCAGCATGTGCTAGATCTATGATGAAAAGAGTATGTCTCAAGGAATACGCGGATCTGTCTAAGGGAAGTCGCGTATGCACGCGGGAAACAACGTTCCAAGTCGCGTATGGGCAAAAGCACTCATAAAGTGCAAATCCAGGGGTAACCACCATGGTATGGATCCATTGTATTGGGTAATGATTCGTCTAAATGACCCCGTCCAGGAATACCATCGGAAGTAATGTAATTTTGGGCTCATGGTATTGTTTTGGCTCATGGTATTGAAAAAGGGGCCCGTGGTATTGAAAAAGGATAAACCTATATAAGGAGAAGAATTTCATTGTGAAAATGATGAGTGTGGGAGCTAGATGTCTGAACTTGAATGAATACTTCTCTCTGAATTATATCTGAATGGAAAGGGTTATAGTTGAATGATATATCTGAATGTATGATGCTCTAATGAAGAAATGATGAAGAAGGGAATCTAGATCTGGAATATATTTGTATCTGCTAGATCTATTTATGGAATGCTTAGATCTATAATGAGGCGAACATCTGTCTGAAGTAAAGGGTTGAATCTGAACTGAATGTTTGATCTGAAGAAGTATGCAGCTCTGAAATGGTTAAAGATCTATACGCTAGTTCGTCGCAGTGGAAGCGCGTATATACGCGGCTTCGCTGAAGATAATGCGCGTATGCGCAGTGAAATTAATACAGAGGTATACGCTGGTTGATGTGGATGGAAGCGCGTATATACGCGACATCAGTGAAAGGAAAGCGCGTATGAAAACTAGGGTTTGCTAAAGCATGGGGTATGAAATCTCTCATCTGATCTGCTCTGTTTTAACTATCTGTTGTTGATGTTTGACTGTGCTTAAATGTATGGAGAGGGTCCGACCAAATATGATGAAATGTGGCCTCGCAAGTTGAGTTCTATTGGCGGTCATGGATCCGCAGAAAAATTGGAAATAACGTGGTCTACAGAGGCCGAGGGTTGCAGTCACCGTGGGGTCGTAGCTCCTTCTGTGTGAGGATGGTAAACAGTGATCGTGTCGTAGCTCCTTCCGTGAGAGGCTGGTAAACGAGATCAGGGGGTCGTAGCTCCCTTCCAAGAGAGGCTGGTAAACGAGTCAGGGGGTTGGAGCTCCCTTCCAGGAGAGGTCGGTAAACGAGCGCAGGTGGGTGCCTGCGTGCTGGTAGGAGTCTGCACCAGCACATATGTTGTAAGATGTTTTCTCTATAATAAAATATTGAAGGCTGAGCAACTGCAGCGGTGGTTTTCTCCCGACTTGGGTTTCCACCTAAAAATCCTGGTGTTCATGTGTGATGCTTTTTGTGATGGTTTATTCTGTTCTTACTGCACATGTTTACTGCTTATTGAATATCTGATGAATAAATGATGGAATGGTTTAAGTGAAGTTTAATGACATATCTAGATCTCTGTGTATACGCGAGTTTCATAAAGGGGATCCACGTATATACGCTAGTTTACTGAAGGAAAGTAGCGTATGGGTTTTAAGGAATGGAAAAGTAAAAAGATTTGATTATGCAGTAAATACTGATTCACCCCCCCCCTCTCAGTATTTTTCCCAACAATTGGTATCAGAGGAGGTCCTTGTGCAGAAGCTTGATCGCTTAAAGGAGATCCGTCGCAATGGGAAGTCAAGAAGGAGTAATGTCTATAAAGCCACCTTTATTCAATGGAAGCAATCTAATATTCTGGAAGGTACGTACAAAAGCATATCTGCAAAGTCTTGGTGCAGATGTATGGGCAATCGTGGAAGAAGGTTATCAATACCCGGCAAGTATTCCTACCGATGCAGCAGAAAGGAAGAAGTATGAAACCAATGCCAAAGCAGTAAATGTCTTGCTAGGAAGCATGTATGAATCAGAATTTGCTAAAGTGATGTAGCTACATTCAGCAAAAGAAATATGGGACAAAATAATTCTAAGCTATGAAGGAGACACAAAGGTAAAAAGTGCAAAACTCCAAACTCTTAGAATTGAATATGAAAATTTGAAGATGCATAGTGATGAGAGTGTTGCCAGTTTCTTCCTTCGTCTGGATGATATTGTAAATCAAATGAGAAATTTGGGTGAAACCATAACTGATACTACTCTGGTTGAAAATTTCTTAAGATCCTTGACTTCAAAATTTGACTCTAAAGTTTCAGCTATTGAAGAAAGGCAAGATCTGCAAACGCTTACTATTGTTCAATTACATGGTACTCTGACTGCTTTTGAAATAAGACAAGGAGGTCCTTCTCAAATAAGAGAAGCTGCTTTTAAGGCATCTACAAAAGGAAAGGAAAAGGAAGTTCTCAAATAATCCAGCTATATATCCGATCAAGAAGAAGCGAATTTCGTGAGAAAGCTCCAACTAGGTACTGGAAGATTCAAAGGTAAGCTTCCCTTCAAATGTTTTGAGTGTGAAAAGTTGGTCACTGTGCTGCTAAATGTCCTTATAGAGAAAAACATGGTAAAGGGAAACAATTTGAAAAGAGAAAGAGTTATTATGCAAAAGAAGATAATGATGAAGTGTCCAGTGAAGATGAAGAAGATTCTGACCATGATCTGAAAGTTCTCATGGCAAAGAAGCAAAAGAAGAAGCCTACTCGAAACAAGGAGATACCTCAGAAATCATGTATACCAAAAATTGAAGAAGATGAACCAGGTATTAATCATTGTTCTTGTCTCTTACTTAATTGCATGTGCAAAGATTATGAGAGTGAAAGTGACAGTATGGATCCAGAAGTTTCCGACGAAGCTCTACAAATACTCATGGCAAAGAAGGAAAAGAAGAAGGCCACTTGTAATACACTTCTTTGTGCAAACAATAGTGAAGATAGTAAAGTTGTGGAAGCTATCAAGATCAAAGTTGAAGAACAACAAAAGGAAATTGATACGAAAGATTCTATTTACAAAGAGATGACCTCTCAAATGAAAGATCAAATAGAAATGTTGAATGGAAAGGTGGACAAGTATCAAAGGTTTCATACTTATGCATCCAATCGAATTAAATAACTAGAAGCAGATCTTGAAAAATCAAGCAAGAAGAATGAAGGACTTGAAGCTGCAATCATCTCTCTGCAGGCAGATCTAGAAGCATCAAGTAAGAAAAATGAGGAACCTTTACAATCATTTGAAAAGGAAGGCCTTGAAGCAGAAATCATATCTCTCAAAGAAGATCTGGAAAAATCAAATAAGAAGAATGAAGAGCTAGAACAAACATGTGAAGAAAAAGAAAATTGGTTGAAAGAAGAGATCCTAAATCTGAAGGATCAAGTAGAAGATGGAAGAAGGAAAGAAGAAAGCATGACAAAGCAATGTCAAGCCTTGGAGGTTGAGGTAAACATTCTCAAAGGTAAATTAGAAGAAAAGGTTAAACTTTTGAGGTTTCAAGATAGTACTAACACTTTGGACAATATTCTAAGTAATCAAAGGTCTCCCGCTATCAAACTTGGTCTTGGTTTCCATGAAACTGTTAAAGGTGAATCTAGCTCACAAGGAAGTGCTAAAAATTCAGAGGATGTCAATGCAAAACCTGAAGTGTTGAAAGAAATAAAAGATCGACCAACAATCATGAATTCTCAAAGAAAGTCATTCAAGAATTTTGAATGTTTTAAATGTCATAATTATGGGCATGTTGCAGCAAATTGCAGGAGCAGATCATTTCAGCCACAAACAAACAGGTTCTACTCAGAAAGGTACTCTAGTTTCTTTAGGGGATATTGTTTCTCATGTAACATGTATGGACATAAAGCAGTTGATTGCAAAAGGAGAAAGATTAGAAATACTCATTATGATTCTTATGCTTATTTCTCTGGACACATGAGATGTTATTCTTGTAACAAGTATGGACATGTAGAAAAGGAATGCAGGTTGAACACATCTGAGAAAGTGGACAATTTTCAGCACACAAATAGAAAGATCAAACAAATCTGGAAAAGGATGGAGGACCGATCAGAAACGTACGGAATTCTGACCCTATTGCAGTCACCCGCTTCTGAAGCTTACTTCTCTGATTGACTACAGGAATGATGTGGGATACATTATGAGATTTAGTAATGTATCGTCACAGGGGGAGCAATGTATGATGATTCTCATGGTTGATTTGATTATTCTGGTTATATGTATTTTTGACAGAGCATCTGATATGAAGAAGACAGGTACAGGAAGTATAAGTTCAGGGGGAGAGGAAGGAATGTGAAAAATTTCTATGCTTCACTTTCCATACGCGGGTTAGATGAAAAAAAGTCACGTTTACATGCGAGTTATAGCAGACACAGTCGCGTATGCATTGATGATAAGAGAGTTTATCTGATAGCTGAAAATCTGGAGCAGAAGCTCAGGGGGAGCATCAGTCTGATTGTTAATAACTATATTATTGACTCTGTATCAGCTTAATTTCTCAGATCTAAATGATGATGATATGATACTTGATGTTTTATGTTGAAGATTATGGATGAGTCATGTTTTCTTGTTGAATGAAGAGTAGTTCAGAGATCATGCAGAGATTGTCACTGATGGCTTGCTGATAAAGGTATTCAGGTTGCACCAGTTAAGGAGAAGCATTGGTTCAGGGGGAGCAGCAGGTTGAATACTAATGATTGCATTGTCGGCAATATGTCTGCTTATTCTTGGTTATTGTGATACTCATGCTGAAATGATGATGTCTTGGTACATGGTTTATTATGATGAGATGTTGATCCCTGTTTACTAAAAAGCATCTTTTGTACTCACATGGATGAGTTGGAAGTCGTTTGATTCAGAAATAAATCATGAAAAGTTTGCCTACATATGTTACTTCATGTTACTTCTTGAAGATCATGGTGATATTGGACCACATGGATGATTGCTTAACTCTGATGTGAAGATGTTGTTCCGATATGATAATCTCCCTTGGAAAGAATATATTGATGTTGCACGGAATCTGAAGACTTGGGTACTAATGTGCTTATGCTACAACCGTTGGATGACGCTTGAAGACACAACTACACTATTCTGTCTGTCTGTAGTCCAAGGAAGCATTCAAATATCTCAGAAAGAAGCTGAACACTGTATTTTTCTCACAAAGGATCAGATCTGGTTAAAATTCAGAAGATGAAATAGGATACGTAGGTTTCCTGAAACACAGTCGCATATATACGCATGTTCATACACAGAAAACCACGTATGTCTGATTGCTGACAATTTCTGTTTGGAATCAGCTCTTTTCAGCATAGCTGCAGTGCTGTTTGGTATCTCTGATATTGTTTGGTATATTTGGTGGTGTTCCAGTTCTCATAACTCTATTTCTCATGTTTTGATAAAGATGCCTTGATGATTTGTTGGTGAAAGTGTTCAGGATGCACAAACTAAGGGGGAGCCTTAGTCATATGAAACAGATGTTCGGATGCACATTTTCAGGGGGAGCATTAGCATTGCTGAGTATAATGCTTTGTTGGCATTATGATGGTTCTGAAATATGTTCTCCTTCTTGAGGATTTTCTAGGTGTTGGTCTTAAATGGTCATACTTGTATTTTGATGAAAAGGTCTTGTTGAGACCCATGATGTAAAATTGTAATATTCAGTCATGTAGGGACTTGTCAAATTTGTAAACCCACTTGGTTGGGTAGCTGAGTCAAATTTTGTAAACCCACTTGGATGGGTAGCTGAGTTGAAATGTGTAAACCCACTTGGTTGGGTACGTGAGTCTCATATGAAAATCCACTTGGTTGGATTTTTGATGTAAGTATGGGTCTTTTGGTGTTAGGAAGTTCATAGAGTCATGTACTTCATTGAAAAATATGTTTGAAGATTCAGCATGAACTCAGGGGGAGCTTGGTCACTTCAGTATATAATGTATCCGGCAGAACGCTTCTTCCACATGAGGAGAAAAGGGGGAGAGTATGTTGTTTGATCCGCCCTTTGCTCCTGATGTCAAAGGGGGAGAGTGACATGGTGTTTGAATGAAGAGAAAGAATGGTGTCAAAAATGGAGAGAGTGACATGGTGTCATTGTATTCATCTACCTATCCGTTGTGGTAACCAAACACCATCGTGGTTGCCATCAAGTCCAAAGGGGGAGATTGTTGGCAATATGATGCAGAGTGTTGTCCTTGATGGAAACCCACTGAATGAAGATGAAGACATGAGAATGTTGGCATGTGTTTTCCTTGATTGCAATACGCCTGATGAAGTTATTCTTGACTTGATGGACTTGGTAAATGATGTAAATCTGATGTGATATGATGTTTGTTGACAATATGATGTAGAGAGTTGTTCTTGAATGGAAACCCACCTGATGAAGATGATGGCAACTTACTTGATGAATTTGTGCTTGATAGAATGTCTTGATGAACCTATTTAAAGATGAAGATATGATGTATCTACAGTGTGTACAGAAGGCAATGAAGAAAGGAATTCAGCATGTGCTAGATCTATGATGAAAAGAGTATGTCTCAAGGAATACGCGGATCTGTCTAAGGGAAGTTGCGTATGCACGCGGGAAACAACGTTCCAAGTCGCGTATGGGCAAAAGCACTCATAAAGTGCAAATCCAGGGGTAACCACCATGGTATGGATCCATTGTATTGGGTAATGATTCGTCTAAATGACCCCGTCCAGGAATACAATCGGAAGTAATGTAGTTTTGGGCTCATGGTATTGTTTTGGTTCATGGTATTGAAAAAGGGGCCCATGGTATTGAAGGCTCATGGTATTGTTTTGGCCCGTGGTATTGAAAAAGGATAAAACTATATAAGGAGAAGAATTTCATTGTGCAAATCATGAGGGTGGGAGCTAGATGTCTGAACTTGAATGAATACTTCTCTCTGAAGTATATCTGAATGGAAAGGGTTATAGTTGAATGATAGATCTGAATGTATGATGCTCCAATGAAGAAATGATGAAGAAGGGAATCTAGATCTGGAATATATTTGTATCTGCTAGATCTGTTTATGGAATGCTTAGATCTGAAATGAGGCGAACATCTGTATGAAGTAAAGGGTTGAATCTGAACTGAATGTCTGATCTGAAGAAGTATGCAGCTCTGAAATGGTTAAAGATCTATACGCTAGTTAGTCGCAGTGGAAGCACGTATATACGCGGCTTCGCTGAAGAGAAAGCGCGTATGCGCAGTGAAATTAATACAGAGGTATACGCTGGTTGATGTGGACGGAAGCGCGTATATACGCGACATCAGTGAAAGGAAAGCGCATATGCAAACTAGGGTTTGCTGAAGCATGGGGTATGAAATCTCTGATCTGATCTGCTCTGTTTTAGCTATCTGTTGTTGATGTTTGACTGTGCTTAAATGTATGGAGAGGGTCTAGTCTGAAAATATGATGAAATGTGGCCTACAAGTTGAGTTCTATTGAAGTTGTTGGATCCAGTGTGAAAATTGATGAAACGTGGTCTATAGAGGTGCTGAGGGTTGTAGCCTTCAGTCAGGGGGTCGTAGCTCCCTTCCAGGTGAGGCTGGTAAATGAGATCAGGGGGTCGTAGCTCCCTTCCAGGAGAGGCTGGTAAACGAGCCAGGGGGTCATAGCTCCCTTCCAGGAGAGGCTGGTAAACGAGTCAGGGGGTCGTAGCTCCCTTCCAGGAGAGGCTGGTAAACGAGCGCAGGTGGGTGCCTGCGTGCTGGTAGAGTCTGCACCAGCACATATGTTGTAAGATGTTTTCTCTATAATAAAATATTGAAGGCCGAGCAACTGCAGCGGTGGTTTTCTCCCGACTTGGGTTTCCACCTAAAAAATCCTGGTGTTCATGTGTGATGCTTTGTGTGATGGTTTATTCTGTTCTTACTGCACATGTTTATTGCTTATTGAACATCTGATGAATAAATGATGGAATGATATAAGTGAAGAATTAATGACATAATTAGTTCTCTGTGTATACGCGAGTTTCATTAAGGGTATCCACGTATATACGCGAGTCTGTATCAGGAAAGTAGCGTATGGGTTTTAGAAAGTGAAAAAGTAAAAAGATTTGAATATGCAGTAAATACTGATTCATCCCCCCCTTTCAGTATTTTTCCCAACACGAAGATGTTTCCTAGGAGGGGTGAACTTTGTCACCAAATTATGTGTTGTATCTCTTCATATTTTTCTTTATGAGTTAAATGATGATATACCATTTTTTTAAACTTCACATGAAACTAACTCATTACCCTGCAAGAGACCATAAAACTTGTGTTTACATAAGACTTAGTTTTACTTGCAAAGTGTTATAGGATGGTTAATTTTTAGAAAGGATAAGTTATCCTCCAATTTAAAATCATTTATTAATTTATTGGTGCTAATGGTTTTATTACTATAATTGTTTTCTTAGGAATATTATGTGTATGTGATTGTGATATTTGTTGCCTCGGCTCAAATTTTTTCCCTTCACACATGCTATTTGATCTCCTTCCTTGCAATCTATTTCCCTTGGCTCGCCTCCACAGAAAAGATTTGCTAGCCCAACTTCATAATGTTGAGTAGAGGGAATGGAGAAGAATGTGAAAAAAATAAGGTAAGTTATTGTGAATTTATAGAGGTGTAATTGTTTAAATGCTTTCTTTTATTTTTAGTTTTTTTTTTCCATTTTTTATTTTAATTCAAAAATATAAAATAGAAATTTGTTTTATATATATAGGCACATGAGACTGATAGGGAGGAAGATATATTGGCTTTGATATTGGGAATAGAGACAGTTAACAAACTTGATGGTGTGAAATTGAAAACACTTGCTAGATACATAAAAGAAATATCAACTAAAACCACTGAATCACTGCAAGCACGTCAACTTGCTCAAAGGGAAACAATTGATTCCCAAACCATTCATGGATTGAGTATACTATCAAGGAGGAAATAAATAATAATAAACACTAATAATTTTAAACATGAAATAAATTCTTCCAACGCCAAATCCACTCCCGAGGCTCAAATCTATTCTTCCACGCCACATTATGAATCTTGCATTGGTAGCCTTGATACAATGATAGAATACGACATTGTTTCATGTGAAATTAATAGATTAGATGTTGGGAAAAATTTTGTGAATATTTTTAAGGATTCATGCCTTCAACTATTCAAATACCTTCTCCATTTCCCATACTAAAAAATGCCATTGCACCTATAGAAAGTAGTAATTCAAAACATGCAAACTGAATTTGGTGTAGGTTGGTATGTAAGAAAAGTTAAACTACAAAAGTCTTATAAGTGCAAGATATTTAGGTACAATAAAAAAACCAAGATAAAAAAACTCCCGCCTGAGAAAAGTTTCAAAAGAAGGCCACTTGATGTAAGTATAAAATTATGGAAAGAACTTGTAAAAACAAATGAGAAGTTGGATGAACGGAGGAAGACTGGTGAGGAGAGTATCCATGTATTTGAATTTTCTCATAATATTAGATCAAATTTCTAAACATATTTTTATATTTTATATGTGCATAGCTAAATTCAATTACTATATGTTTTAGGACAAGGCCTCAAAGGCTAGGATTGCAAAATGAAGGGCCACACATCACAATGGCTAGAAAGGTCTACATGCCTTTATTTGTACCTTTGTAAGTATATATAATATGTGAATGATATATATATATCTATATATATATATATATATATATATATATATATATATGTATGTATGTATGTATGTATATATATATGTATGTATGTATGTATGTATGTATGTATGTATGTATATATATTTTTCATAGGAAAAGTAAATGATTGCATATTAATTAGTTTAACTAGTCCATGTGCTATGTTTTGATAGGAGGAAAAATATGGTCGTCATCCAACAAACTTCAAAAAGGACATGTTACAAAGAAAAAATTGGACCAATTTTTTTATTTGGATGGAGAATGAGGTATTAATAGATCAATTTCGAAAATTTTAATGGATATTTTTCCGTTTATATATCAATTTTCATTTCTTTCAACATAGAGTAGAGGAAAAATACCCTTGTTTTCCATACTTAGCCAATGAAAAATGTTGTACATTCTTATTGTAAATTTGGTTAGAAGATGGTTGGAACATGATATGATAAATGGAATCCTCCTAGGGTAATATATCAATGAAATTTCCACCACCACATTGATGGAATGCTTCTTATTAGCACACAATCTAGCAGGGCCATAAGGGAGGGAAAACCTAAGGGAAAATTTCTAGAATAAGTGATAAAATTGGCACAATGACCCACAACCGCTTTAATAAATGTCCACTTCTATTTATGGACTTTCACCAATGGAAATAGTCCCAGTACCACACTACCAAAATAGATTTTTTCCAAGTAGTGCCCTTTCAGAAGCTATAATCAGTTAGGGGAGATCCCATGGGACTAGGATTGAGGATTAACTCCCAATTTAAGGTGAGGGAATAAGACTATAGTCAAAACCTTTCCTTCTTCCAAGTCACTGAACAATCCATATCCAAAGTTCCAAAGGAGAAACAAGCATAAGCACCCGACTCCAAAATGAAAAACATACATTTCGGGTTGGATTTCCCACCTTAAAACACATGCTATCAATATATGGGTGAGGGGGCATACAACTGACTCAAGGAGAAGAGATCAAATGACACAATACATTCACTACAATAGTGGATGTCAAGGGTTGCTGGCTGCTGGCTGGAGAAAAATCTAGGAGAAAAATTCTTGTATGGGGTCACCCAATTTTGATGGGTAATATTTTCCTCCATACCTTATGTTGTCATCATACAAGCAGTTACTAGCTTAAAGGGAACCAATGCCTAGGAAATCCACATATCTATTTCAAAAATTTTAAAAGATTGTTAAAAAGTTATTAAAATGTGCCTAGAGGTGATATATTCCCTTGTGTAATAGAACTTAATCTTGGAGATGAATCTTTATGCCAAAATTAGCCTTATATTACAAAGAATTTTTTTTTTGCTGGAAAGTAGAGTTTTTTGTGAAACCAACTCCAAAAATAGAAGAAAAGAGATATCAAAGCCTTAGAAATAATCCACTTTGAGGGGTAACCTCCAATACATTACATGAATGAAAAATTCTTGGATGATACAAATGACCAAAACCTCCTTCTATATATAGGAGTCCATGGGGCCACAATATAATCCTAGTGGGGCCACAATGTAATCCTAGCCGACCTAAAGATAATAATGTAAGGGCACAATAATAACAATATGGGGTTTACAGGGGTACAAAAATAACAATAAGGGGGGCTACACTAACATAATAAGGGAATACACTATTAATATAGGGACTTAACATGCCCCTCTCCTTCAAACAAGTGTTGTCCTCAACGCATGAGTATTTCTCGATGCTTCTGTATAAAATTCTCATCCTCCCATGTGGAATCTATTACAGGAAAGTTCTTTCACCTGCTAAGATACTCTGAAATTGATCGTACTTGTCAATTTCTTGTTTCTATGACTTCTTTAGAACTTCTTTCGATGTGATGTTAATCTTCCTGTTGTTTCATTAGATTCTACACCAAAGTTGGGTTATCCTTTGGGAGTTGGAGAACTTGTTGTTGATGCTCGATGTGATCTTCCACTAATTTATCATCCATATTAGATATTTTTTTATCCTTCAAACCATCCAAATTAGCCTCCATTTCTTCTTTTAAGCCATCTATGTCATCTTCGATTGCTCTTCGTAAGATTGAAATTTGTTGCACTTGGTACCATAATTTTGATATCTCATACTGCAATTCTTCCTCTTCATGCATCATAGTATAGCTTTTTGAGGGCTTAATGGGTATGGAACTAATTTTTGGAGGCATTATAGAACCCAATACTAATAAAATTCTAAATTATGCCCTTGGAATCACTTCAAACTGCTTTTTCAAACAAACGTTATGCAATTTTAAAAACCAAATACACACCTTTCTCTTGCTTTTGAGGAGCTTTATATTTAAACTGAATTATCTCTGTGATTTCAGATCTTCAATATCTAAAATTTGGCACTATGGTAGCCCTCTGAATTCTCTTTCAAATTCCATAGGTCTGACCTGATTTGAATTCTTTAATACAAAGTTGTACCAATCTCCTACGATGACCTAATTATGGACTAGTTTAGTAGAGGGAATTTGTATGACTTGCCACATGTCACTGTTTCCTCCTTTGGCTCTAAAATTGATATACACGACACTGCAGTCTGTTTACTTGTGGCCACTTTTTACAGAATTCCAATCCGATGCTCAAAGAGAGAGTTGTGAATATTTGACCACGATCACCTCTTTGAGATGCAATTCGGGATCCTGCAAAAGACCTAAATTCCACAGACCATATCTCCGAAAATATTGCGAACTAAGATTTGAAATTTTGTGAAGATGTTTCTCAAGATTTCATCTTCGCACTCTACAAATTTCAGCTTCTAAACCTTCGTAGAAAAAAATTTATAGTGAAAATTCCGCGATGACCTGTTTAGGTTAAATTCAAGAGCCTGCAAAAAGACCTAACTTCCATAGATCATATCTCCAAAAAATTTGTGAACCAAGCTCTGAAATTTTGCAACGATGCTCCGGATTTTTTTTTTGCACTCTAAAAATTTTAGCTTCTGAAACTTTGTAGAAAACAATTTATAGAGAAAATTCCACGATGACCTGTTTGGAGCAGCGAAACCCTAGAATCCAAAGCTCTAATACCAAATGTTGTGAAACCAGCTCCAAAAATAGAAAAAAAGAGATATCAACGCCTTCTAAATAAGCTTCTTCAAGGGGGAAACCTCCAATAAATTACATGAATGAACAATTATTGGATGATTCAAATGAAAAAACCTCCTTTCTATATATAGGAGTCCATGGGGCCACAATTTAATCCTAGTGGGGCCACAATGTAACCCTAACCAACCTAACAATAATAATGTAAGGGCACAATAATAACAATATGGGGGTTACAGGGGTACAAAAATAACAATAAGGGGGGCTACACTAACATAATAAGGGACTACACTATTAATATAGGGACTTAAAAATGAATGATATCATCCCAAAAAAAATTCCTAGCTTCAATTAAAGAGTTATTTCCCTTCAACTTGGTTTTTCACTCATTGATATCATCTTGTGTTGCATTTTTCTTGGTGGTCAACTAATAATTTTTTCATTTTTTTTATTTAGATGGATCTCCTTGATATCAAGCTATTTGTTTACCTGAGTTAGCTTTTCCTGAATTTTCATTAGTTTGACCTTTGAAAGTATGAGTTCTTCCATAATTTTTGTAAGCTTCTCTGAGGGATCATTTGACTTACTTTGGACCAAAATAATGAAAACATGGCTTTCGATTAATTTTTGTAATCCCTGCACCTATTTATGAAAAATTTCATTTTCTTTGTTTCTGTCCCCTAACACTGTCATCAACACTTCCTTCTCTCTCTCAACCTAAGTTAGTTCAACTATTTGAGCTTGCTCAGTCCCAAGCATTGTCAACTTCTTCCTTAATTAATTCTTCTCATATTTTTTGTTTTCAACAAGGTTTTGATAACTTCCTTGTCTTCTAGATCTATTCCCATTTTAACAACTAGCTTGTTATAATCCTCATTTTGAGTATGCAGCGCTATATAATTTTTCTTTTCTTGCTTGAGCTGATTTGAAACTTTCTCTAAAAGTTTTTCTTCTTTACTTACTTCAAATATATTTTTCTTAGGTCATTATAGAGAATTTCCTCTGCTTCTCTATGCAAATTAATCTTGCTAGGAAATGGAATGTCAACTACATATATGGATATATCTAATGTCTTAAAATCAGGTGCTGAAGGAAGATACCGAACAACTCAATGCATGAGGGACAATTTTAATTGGTTCCTTTCTAAACCCATAACAAAGATTAGTATTGTTTGATAAGTTTAACTTGCTTGTGTTGGTAGCTGAGTTGTCATGTTGCTTCTCACCTTATGAATTATTTCTTCAATCTGTTTTATATTTCCTATGTAACAATTATTTGGTGGAGAGAGTTTATTTAATTAAGAATACTGCCAAATCAGTGAAAATAAAGGAGGAGGTAGAGAACTCTAGGTTTCCCAACTATATTTTAAAACTTGGTTGATTTGAGGACCCCTCTGTTAATTTAACTTGTACCTCTGCTTCCTCTCTTTGAGCCTTTGCTTTATTTTGCAATTTTGAGTCTTCTATCTCATCATAAATTTGTTTAGAGATATTTCTCTTCAATATAATATCCCTCATTATAGGGGTTTTAAAATATATCCTTTGCTACATTTTACTTCCTGACCATGTTTCTTGATTTGGCATTTTCTCAAGTTCAGGCTTGCTTTAATGAATATAAGGTGCAAAACTGATATCCCTTCTTTTATTTGAAATTATATGATGAGTTTCTTATTTCCACTTTTTTCCTTAATCAAAACTAAAACCCTTCATCATTTCTTAAACTTTTAGAAGGGTTTGTCTACTATTAATGATGAATGGCCCAACAATTATTTCTAACTTAAAAATATACCCTTTGCATGGAGGAAAAAAATGAACTTGGTCAATATTTAGACTCTTCCTTATAAATTCAAGAGAAAACATCCTCATAGGAAAAATGATTGGAAAATGATATGATGGTACTTCATCCACATACAATATTATTTCAGTGTAATCTTCAAAAATATACCATTCCCCCACTCTGGTGTCCTTGCTGAGCTACAACACCTCTTTTGCATCTGGAAAAATACTTGGAGGTTGTTGGTTGTTCAAAATAGTATATACAATGGTCATGAATGATTACAAGTAATAAGATTATCCCTCATTATTTTCCTTATTCCTAAAAACACTAGTCTGTTAAATAAGAAATTTCATTTTATTCTTTGAATCCCATATATTCAGACCCAGGTGACCAAACTGATCAAAATTTACATATAAGAACATATAGACGAGGAGACATGGATATCTAAAAATACAAAAAAAATGATAGTTCTCAAATTGAAAAATAATAGACTTGGCTAGGTAATAAGGGAAATCCAATACAATATCTGGTTGCAACATCAAAATCAAAATCCATAGGACTTGTTCATTTACTATCAAAATATCACCTTCTCCCAAAAGAGAGAAAATTATAACTAAGACATGTTTTGTGGCTTCATAAAAAAATGTTGTTGGATAATTCACTGCAGGGGGAGGAGTTTTAGACTTTGATAGCAGAATGAGTCTAAACAAATGTTCCTTATTATCTTTAGAAACAAGTCTATAAGTGGAGTGTAATGACTAATATGAAAATATCATGGCATTCTTGACTTTAATAAAATTAAAAGCTTTGTGTATTAGCTCTAAAGTGACCTCAAAAATATTCTCCCACAAAGAAGACATAAAAAAATTCCTCTGTCAGACAAAGGAAGACAATAACCAACTGACGAATTCAGGGAAATTATAGGTATGTGGGGCAATTACATGATAAAATATAGACTAGAGGACTCCAAAAATAATATCTAAGCCATTGGAATGGTAAATAATCTCTTGTTGAATCTCGAAAAGGTCCAAGGAACAATCAGGATCATATACTTTAGCTTATTTATCCATAAGGGGTGTATGAAAAAAGCCATACAAATTGCAGGTTTTTTAGTTGATTTCAGGGTTTTCTCCATGTTTATAATTTGAAAGAAAGGACAAGGAATAATTGTTTAATTATGAGTTACCAAGTAACCAGAGACAATGAGTAGTTGAATGCTGATCAGGATTTGAAAATTTATAATCTGGACATTGGTCACTATAACTCAACAACTGGAAGACAAAGAAAACAATAGGCATGATGACCTTTTATCAAAAAATATTGATGGCGTGTAAGGGCCCGCTCACTTTCCTAACTTTCCTGTTGGGTACATGAGATGCCACCAACATTTAATGCTTGGTTTTCATAAAAAAAATTAACCACTTCCAAGGGGTCCCCATAGTTGTTTGTGAAAAGAATGGAGGACATGTTAGAATGGATCATGGTCATTGATTTCGAGATGGGTTATTTAGCCATATTTCTTTCTGAGGGGTCCTCATATTTTGATATTCAATTACTTTAACATGTCAGCAAGCCTTTGATTCCTCAGGCTGATTCCAATGTGCGACGATCTGACCTCAAACTTGCACACAACTTAATTTACAATTTATAGAAGTTTCAGACCCACTTTTATATATTTTAAGGTTGCACTTTTAAGGCTGAAATTTTAGGCTTGTATACAATATATAAACAATTTTTTTGAAAATGGGTTGTTATATAAAAAATTTCCTACTCCATACATCCAAAGTGTTATATATATATATACATCCGTGTGTGTGTGTGTAGGAAAAGTAAAAGGTAACATTTGACTACAACATCTTGCATTAAATATCTAAGGTCCTTGAATTATTTACCCTTCCAACTCTTCATTCTTCTTAATTGGGATTCCATCTAGGTAATAATGTAGACCATGGCATTATGCACACCTTTCAATTGACTGGCTAGGTGTCTCCTTCCTTATCTCATGCATATTGTCACATTATCACCCGCTAGGAGGAGGATGCATATTGTGACAAGTGAGCCTGACAAAAATTATGTGAGAAACCCTACAAAATAATAGATGTATGCAGTCTAAAATAATAAAAATAAAAATAATATGGTGTAATAACCTAATTATGGAAAGGTGTTTATATAAATAAATCCTTTATTGATAGCAACTAAAGAAGGATATTCACAAAAGGGTTGCAAATCCCCCTCCATGGGATGGTTCCTTCGATGTCCTTGATGCTTTAGTATTACATCTTCCTCTCTCAATATGTGAAAATCCAAATAATGTGTAGAACTATAGTGGGAGCTTGAAAGTATGGAGACGATAATGGTGATGATGATAATGATCATGGTGAAGAATGAAAGAAAAACCCTCTTATTTATAAAAAGTATTGGGTTGATCTCGAAAATCGAGAATAATAAAATATTATTGAATAAAATCAAGATCTAGCCGTTAGGAATACTTTATTATATTTTTGGAGAGGGAATGTAATGTTTGCCAAATTTTCATGAAGAAAATTGGAACATTAATTTTTCCTTATTTCATCTAGGAGGTGAATAAAATGGGAAAAAGGCCCATAAGTAGGAATAAGATCCTTCATAATGTGAAAAGGATCATTGGAGCAGTTTATTTTGCACCTTCCAGTGTGAAAAGGGGAAATTTTCATGAGGACAAGGTCAAGTTTGACCAAGTCAACAATGTTGCCTAAGAGGTGTAGCTTGCATGAGAAGACAACGTAGTTTTGGAGGGAGAAAGATTCCTTGTGGATGAAACCCTAATGTGTGGGTTCCATGGAAAAGAGGAATTCACTTGTATAAGAAGAGGAGGAGGCAGCCATAGAGAAATATCTTTGAGCATTATATCATTTGTCTATTCAGACAAATTGCACACTCTGGTTGTTCAGCTGAGTTGCAGTGTTGCTTAGCACGAGGGATTCCTATTTAGGATTTCATCTCCTTCTTGAGAGGTCTCTTGGAGGATTGAACTTCATCTTCTCCACATCTTGGCTCAAGGCCAAAGACATTCTTCAGATACTATGTTATTTCTACTCAATTATAGCGCAGTGTTGCCGGGGCATTGCAGTGGAGGGTTCCACAACACTTCTCTTTGGCTCATCTTTCAAAGGACGAAGTTCCTATTCCTCTGGGAGATCAGTGGAAGGGATTTCAGATCTGATTGGCATATTTTGGCATCAAGGGCAACATATCCCATCATAGACAGTGCAGTTCATCTTCAAGACTACGTTATTCCAGTGCACATTTGCAGTGAGAGGTTGCACCAGCTTCTTGGAGGGAAAGATCTTCAGTGTCGGGATCAGACTTGAATTGAGATATCCATTGGAGGAGGTTTCTCTCAAATTTTACATCCTCTTCAGCCATCTCCATGTTATTATAGTTTTGATCTGCAGCTGCTGCCTAGCAACTCCGGCATTTCTGTAGAATTTCCATTTGTACTTGTATTTCAGCCAATCCTTCTTAGGATTGTTGTATAGTTATTTTCAGGGGTTGAGAGCTTTCTCCCCCTCATTTATTTGAGCTATCACTTTCATATCATTGTATTTTCATATCATATGTTGCAGTGTCTCCTATAGACAATGCTATCATAGCTAGGGCATATTTATGTAGCAATGTTTTGTCACATTTGGTGTACATGATTTATTGAGGCTTTCGTTGCCTAGCTAGAGTGAGTGATTCCTAAAAGCATTGTACTCTCTTACTGTTATATTATAAATTGATCAGCTATTTGCACCTTCATGTGTCATGGCTCATTAAAATAACGTTGTGTATTCAATCCTTGCTCAAGTATTGTTGCAGTCCCTTCATTGGGCATTTTCTGAGGACATCTAAGTGTGGGAGATCTGTTTAACCACCTTAGAAGGATTTCTTTGGAGCCATCTCTTGGATTTCATTCTGAGGTACATTGAGCCATCTCTTGGATTTCATTCTTTGGAGCCATCTCTTGGATTTCATTCTTAGGATTTCTTTGGAGCCATCTCTTGGAGCCATCTCTTGGATCCAGGTCCTAGTTTCAATTCTTGCTGCCTCCATTTCTAGAAAATGCGTTTTCCAGCCATGGATTGCTAGCCATTCCAAATTTGGGATATTACAGTGGTATCAGAGATGCTTTCTTGGCTCAGCCTGTGAGTCTAAGCCCAAGAATATCAGAAGATTAAAGAGGATGACTTTAATCTCATCATATTTTAGATCCATGAAGAACATCCCCAAGGAGGATAAGTAGAAATAAGAGGAAGAACCCTACACTTCCTATTCTCATCAAGGAGACAAAGAAATAAGCAGAAGAAAGACTCCATCTTTTGGAGAAGAAAAAGAAAAAGGGGATAAGCTTACCAAGCTTCTTCCTAAATCTGTATATGTGCTCCATGTAGAGTATGAGGAGTTCTAAAGGAAGTATAGAGAATCTCCTAGAGGGTTTGATTCAAAAGAAAACTCTAGATTGGAGGAGTATGAGCATGCAGCTACACACCATCTTGTACAGCGCAGTCACATGCCCAGGATTGCCGGAAGAGTGATGGAAAGAGAAGAATAAGTTGCTGGGAGGGAAATCCTGAGTGATTTATTGAAGGAGTATGAGTTTCAAACTCGGAAATACCGGGATCATCTCAGTTTTTCAGAGTTTTGCAAGATGAAGGTGAACAAGAGAAAGCAACAGGATAGATTTCATCTATCTACCTTTGAAGGTTCACCTACATTTTCAGCCAAATCATGGGTGGAGGAGTTAGACACCTTCTTGCAGCACCACCAAATACCGGAGGATGAAGCCATCATAATTGTAGCGCTAAATTTGAGAGGTAAGGCTTATGCATGGTGGATCTTTGAATCCTTTTCTTTAAGAAATGTAAACTTTACATCTTATGAAAATTTCACTGAGGCCTTAGTGAAAATATTTGATAGAGGGATTCATGAGAAACAAATGGAGGAGCTGAATGAGAAAAATCAGATAGAACCCTTGCATAAGAATGCAGTAACATTGTAGAAGACCATAGAAGGAGCTGAAAACTTACACCATACTTTTCCGGAGGAGAAACTTTCTTCTCATACTTTTGAGCAAGGAGGCATGAGGGTCTCTTTTTCAAAAAGGAGGCCAATCATTGGAGGATTTTCCAATCATGTTGCAGAGATTGAGGGAAACAGTGCTATTAGATCTGGAGTTGATCTAGTGCCTCATGTAGAGGAAAGAGGAGCTCTTGCTCCAAATAGAGGGATGCTTGCATCTTTGCAAGGAAGTCCCTAGGATCTCATGTGTGGAGATCAAGGCACAACTCATGTTCAATCTATGCCATTGTTGAGGAGGTGTGAAACCATGGAGACACAAGGAGGAAGTAGGGAGAAGGCCCAACATATTGAGATGAGGAGTATACATCCCTATTAATTTTTGGAGGTTGTTGCACCGAAGAAGGTGATTGGATTGCGCAGTGGAAGCATGGAGAGCTTTCTCCATTCATATATTTAGTCATCTCTTGATGATGATGTCTCATTACATGGAGACATTTTTCTAGGGAGACCACTGCATCAGCAGAGGAGGATGGATGCTTCACATTTTCGGGCACCAATCATTTATTCCAGGAGGGTGGAAACCTGGAGATAGCTTGATACAGCACTGGGAGTCTGGGGTAGAATCAAGGAGAGAGAGAGCATCCTCTCAACATCAACATCACCCACTTCCATTTCAGATTCTGTGTTGTGGCAGAAGTAGCAGGGGAAGGATAGCATCCTTCCAACTTGCATCTTTGGCATGGGAGATGTCAAACAAGAGGGCAGACATATGAAAAATGTTCCTCATGGGATATCATCAATGTTGTCACTATGGAGGGTTGATCCATATTAGATCTCCCAGCTGTTGGTGGAGTATTCCAAGGATCTCTTTACTTGCATGATCTTGGATGACCAGCTACATGAGGATGGATATTCAGTCAGAGATGGGGTCATCTACTGTCATGGTAGGATCTTCTTTCCTAGAGCTTCCAAGCTCAAGGAGAAGTTGCTACAAGCATCTTATGAGGATTTCCTTTTCAGCTCCACTTGTTCTATGAGAGCATACCACACCATCATGGAGGGGTTTTTTTGGATGGGATTTGACGAGGAGATATATTAGCATATGATCAGATGCATAGAATATATGGAGATGGGGGAGAGATATGAATCTTTGAGAGAGTTAGCACAACCACCTCTTTTCTCATTGAGGATGAGAGGAGACTCATCTATGAGCCACTCCATTTGTATGAGCAGGACATATGGTAAGGGTGATTATTATTTACATGATTGTTTATATGACGTATGTACCTTAACCATATATGTACAGGATGATGCTCCAAGGAGGAGCATTCTTTCTTCTAGACCACATGGTTTAGATGAGGCCATAAGCATGATTGATGGCCATTCCCTAAGAGGACTTGGGGAAGAAATATATTATGGAGGACATGCTCACTATACACCTTAAATCATTCACTTCCTCCATAATTTTGAGGATATTTGAGCAGCAGGAAATTTGTTGAGAAGCCACACTTTTTATCAGTCTCTATTGCAGTTGAGGGTCAAGCTGCGTTGGTTGCACTTGAGGGACCATTGTCTTTCTCATTTGTTGCATATGGTAGCAAGTATGATTTTAATTTTTGCTCCCTATGGTTATATTTTTGTTGTCTTTATGTGGAGAATGCTTGGGATAGAGACACATTGTGTGGATGTGTCCTTTGGGGGAGAAATTCCTCACACTTTTTGCACTACATGTTCTAAGGGGAGCATGGAAGAGTATATGGCCACTAGAGCAACTAATTTATTTCCATATGAGGTGAGCCATATGATGGAGGAGATGCCATATGATGATGACTTCCAAATCATCATATATGGAGATACTTGGGCCATCTTGATTTTTTGTAATAATCCTTTTTCAGGATTTCTCATAAATCATGCATGAAAAACGCATTTCCAGCAACATATACAATAAAATAGTGAAATCATCACTTGTATCCCATGGATACATCTATGTATCATGTAAATACAATAATATATAAAAAATAAATGGAACTAGGTTTGTTAAACAGACCTCCCACACTAGTGTAGCTGAAAAGAGTGAAAAACCCCAAGACTGCAAAATGCCGAAGCAACTGCTCAAGGGATTACGCAGTATAAGAGAGGGTTTACACATAAAATGATAGGAGAATCATATATATACTCATATATTGATAAATAATTCTGAAGTACAAATATCTAATCTCCTATACAAAATACAAGATAACCCGACAAGGGTTTCTTGTCACACACTCTATATATAAAATGTGATATTCAGGAAATGAATGAATAATCACTGCAACACTGAAGAATAAGAGTATAAAAGGCTGAAATATGTATTATATTATGTATATCCCTCAGGATCTTCCTCCCATGAAATTTTTAACCTCTCAATCACAAGGAAACACTACAACGGAGCCACCAAACCATGCAATGAACACTGCCTCTAAAATAACGCATTACCTAGCATAAAAAACACTGGGAGGGTATGAGAAATGTGTGGTATGATACCACAGATCTGAAATAATCTCTGGAGCTCTCCAAACAGATCCCTCAAGTGAAGGAAAACTTCCTCCAATGAGAAACTAGCTCAGAAGCAGGGATTCCAATCCCTTCCACTACTGCACCCAGCAACACTGCACAATCTCCGGGAAAGCTGTGTTGATGTAGATGGCTGAAGCTTGGCCTAAAAACATGATGTGAAATGATGAATAAAAAATCTCCCAATGAGATAATCAAAGGAAAGAGGTGGGATTCCCGCCTGGGAACACCCAGTGCTAAACATCATTGCAGCTTTAATAAGCAGCAAAGCAACAACGATTCTTGGCAAAAAAGAATTATAACTCTAAAACATAATGAATAATGCTTCCATGCTCTTCCTTCTATAAGATGTGATTTTTATTTCCCTTGGCCCCACTCACTTAGGCTACTTCTAACCCAAGTTACATTTCCCTCCAAAATTGCGTTATCCAACCTAAGATTCCTCCTCCACTAAAACTGCGTTGTTGACTTAGTCAAAGAAGCTTCAATTTAACCTTGTTCACACATGGAGGTGTTTTATTTGGCTAGAAAGAGTGTCCCCTTTCACATTTGGAGTATTTTATTCCTCCTTAGGAGACTTATGGGCTTTTCCTCCCATTTATGCACCGACTATAGCTACTGCTAACTCTAATATTCCATTTAGCTTGGAGGCTAAATTTTTGGAACATTAAAGTCCTCTCCTCCAAAATATTTGCTTGTCCTCAAGAAAATGCATAAGGAGAACAAAATTTGTCCCCTCTTCCTCATGTGGCCTCCATCAATATCCCCCATCACTTCATCAATAGAATCTACAAATATATTGTCATCCAATGCTTCCTCCCAAGTGTGCAAAACCAAAGTGTCTGCATCAATCAAAGGTGGAAAGTGTGAATGGAAACATGCTAGCTGTCTCATGGCCTCCACAAAGTAGGGGTGATGAAAAAAATGGTGAATGAGTGCCTCCCTCACCCATGCTATCATCCAAATGAAGTGATTCACCCTCCAACATGGAAACTCATGAAAAGTCTCCTCCACCTTGTGCTCCTGAAATGAAGGTGGGCTGAATGAATGTGCATGATAGGAAAGAAGACCTATCCCACACTTTCCTCTTCTCCAATTATGATAAGTGTATAAAGCATGATTATCTTGGGCTGCAACATGATTTCCCTCCAATGGAAAAAATAAGATTGAGCCTCCAAGGACTCTCCCTCCAAAGTCATGAGACATGTCAACCCAAACCATTCCATTCAAGATGAATAGCACATCATCACCACATGGCATCCAAATCAGAAAATGGCTGAAGTTTATGTACAATATTTTATGATACGTATGGTCCCTCTGGTGGATACAGCGCAGTTCTCCCAACTGCTGCTTGAGAATGTCATATGGCAAGCGTTCCTGTAACAAGTTACAAGATGGATATGTATGTTCTCCCAACATGGGGAAGTAAGCATAAATGTATATCAGCTGTAAATATATAAAATAACAATACACTTGCCCAATTTCATGTATATATGGGATACTATCATCATAAACATTGGCCCTACAGTGATCATGAAACCCAAAAATACTCTTGCTCTCATATGGAGCAATGCACTGTTTACATATGGTGAGAAAGTACAAATAATCAATAGAGTAATCAATAAGCACATCAATGTCTCTCCTACCATGCATCATGTGTGAGCTAAAAGTGAGGTCCATGTATAAGTTCCCCCATGAGGATTCCCTCATAAAAATTTGCAAGAAGAATGGGTACATATACTCCTTGGAACACTCTATCAATAAGAACACTCTCCCATGTGACAACACTGTAGGCCTTAGAAATAAGGCTCCATGACTCCCCTATTTGACATTCCATATGCCAAATTCATCCACCATCATGCTGCTATGTGAGAAGATCTCCTTCCTACATGGAAGTCTCTCATGATCCTTGTATGCTGAAGGGTAGCCTCCTTGCACCATGAATGTGCCCTTCTTCTCTTCAGAAATATCATGAAAAGTATGGGAATAATTTTTCCCATACTCTCCCAAGTGAAACCATAGCAACAACAACCTTTTTTTCTGCCTCATATCTCCCTCATACAAGCTTCCTTTGAACAAGAACACATCAAACATACATGGAAGCAAGATACAATAAAAACAAGTTGTCAATTGACAACCGGAGATTGAATCTTGGTCCCTCTCATGGAACCAGCGTAGTGCACCCTTGGCCTGCATCAAAATAAGAATCAACAAGTGCTTTACCAGCCACTTGTTTGCTGCCATAGTCATCTCATAAGATGAAGACATGAAGTCACAATATGGTGTCATTGGTGCACACCAAGAGACATATGGCTTCCCCCACAGCTCATCAAAAAGATAGCCAAGATCAATGCTACAAGTAGTTGCAAGTACATCATCATATAATATGAAAGAAGGAATATTTCTTCTTGTTACATCATGCTGCTCAAATAAAGGAAATAAGTACAATATAAAACATGAAATGATACCTCCTCCATTATGTACTTGAGGTCTTGAGCTGAAATTGCTCAAATGGAAATTCTCCCTCACTCCCCATGAGTAGGAAGGTAGTTGTGACATCCTCTCTGTCACCATCCAGGCTATGCATCTCTCCATATGCTGATATATGTCATGCTAGATGCCCTTCCAAGTGAACTCTTCCATCAACTGGAAATATGCATCAAAGTGCATAGAAGAGAAGTCCTCATGTGCTGCATGTAGTAGCTTCTCCTTGAGACTAGAGGTTCTAGTCAAGAAGATCCTGCCATAGGAATAGATGACCACATCATCAACCATGTATCTGTCATCTCCATCCAGGTCATCAAGAATCATGCATACACCAATATCCTTGGATTAGTCTACCAAAGATGAGATCTCTAATAAGGATCAATCCTCCTAAGAGACAACACTGGTGATATGGCATGTGTAGCTCCACTCATGCTGTTGCCTACTACTTTGACATCCTCCATGCCAAAGTTCTCCTCAAATCTCTTCACCTCTCCAAAATCCAAGAGTGGTGAACCCAAAGACAATACATCTCTCATCAACTGAAGATCAAGTGGCCTCCTAGGTGGAATGCCTCCATGAAGTGAGACATCAATGTCAAGAGTAGACTACATAGGTGATTGGGAAATATTGCCCCTCTGCTTCTATAGCACAAATCAGTCTGCCTCTTTCTTGCATTGGCTCTCTGAAATAGAGAAGGGCGTATTCCTCTCATCAACTGATGTTTCTCTTCCTCCTTTCCTCCCTCTTCCAGCTGCAATGATGCACAATCATGCTGCTCACTAATTGTGCTTGGACCTCTATGTATGAGATCATGGGGAACTTCCTGCAAAGATACAAGAATCCCTCCTACGGGAGCATGTGCTCCTCTCTCCTCTGCATGAGGCATTGTATGTGCTCTAGATGTGACAGTGTTGTTGCCCTCTTCTTCATCAATGTGCGTAGGCAACATTCAACAATTGGATCCCTTTGTGAAAAAGTGATCCCCATGCCCTCTTGTTCAAGAATATGAACTGGAGGTTTTGCTTCTAGCAATGTGTGATGCAAGACATCAGCTCTTCTCATGGTTTTCTGAAATGGGGTTTCCTTCATCACATGCAAGGTTTTTTTTCTCTCAAGTTTTCCTTGCTCATGTGTCTTAGGAAGTTTTTCACCAAACCTCTCTGTCAACGTTTTTATGAATATTGCATAAGAGAAAGTATTGGAATTTTTTAAGGAACAAGATTCAAAAATCCACCATGCATGAGCCTTACCTCTAAAATGCAGTGCTGCAACTCTGATAGCTTCATCTCCAGAAATATGGTGCAGCTGCAAATAGGAGTTTAGCTCCTTCACCCAAGCTCCAACTGAACATGTAGGTAATCTGGAAAAAGTAGATAGAAGAAATATATATGCATCCTGCTACTAGCTATTCTCCATCTGGATCTTTCAAAACTCTTGGAAATTATTATAATCTCTAAACCTCTCAGTTTGATATTCATACTCCCGCATCAAATCACTAAGAGTCATTCTCTTAGGCATTCTTCCTCCTCCCATCCATCTCAGGATAGCTCTGGGCATTTGACTACACTGTGCATCATGGAGTGTAGCTACATGCTCACACTCACCATGAGAAAATCTATATTCAGCTCTAGAATCAACCTCCTTTGGATATTTCATCTCCAATCTCATCTTCTTCAGCTCTCTTTGAAAGCTCTTCATAGATTTTGGAAGAAGATTTGTAAGCTTATCTTCCTGTCTTCCTACAAAAACTGAAGCTTCCTGGCTTCTGTCCATCTCTCCTTCTTCTAATAGCTATATCTCATAGGCTGAGCCAAGATATCATGCTCTGATACCACTGTAATAATCCTTTTTCAGGATTGCTCATAAATCATGCATGAAAAATGCATTTCCAGCAACATATACAATAAAACAGTGAAATAATCACTTATATCCCATGGATACATATATGTATCATGTAAATACAAGAATATATCAAAAATAAATGGAACTAGTTGGGTTAAACAGACCTCCCACACTAGTGTAGCTGAAAAGAGTGAAAAACCCCAAGACTGCAAAATGCCGGAGCAACTGCTCAAGGGACTGTGCAACATAAGAGATGTTTTACAAATAAAATGATAGGAGAATCATAGATCTACTCATTTATTTACAAATAATTCTGAAGTAAAAATATCTAATCTCCTATACAAAATACAAGATAACCCGACAAGGGTTTCTTGTCACACACTCTATATATAAAATGTGATATTCAGGAAATGACTGAATAATCACTAAAACACTAAAGCATAAGAGTATACAAGGCTTAAATATTTCTTATCCTATGTAGATTGCTCAGGGGCTTCCTCCCATGAAAGGTTGAGCCTCTCAATCACAAGGAAACACTACAACGGAGCCACCAAACCATGCAATGAACATTGCCTCTAAAATAACACACTCCCTAGCAGAAACAACACTGGGAGGGTATGATAAATGTGTGGTCTGATACCAAAGATCTGAAATACGCTCTGGAGCTCTCCAAAAAGATCCCAAAAGTGAAGGAAACCTTCCTCCAATGAGAAACTATCTCAGAAGCCGGGATTCCAATCCCTTCCACTGCTGCACCTAGCAACACTGAACAATCTCCGACAAAGTTGTGCTGATGTAGATGGCTGAAGCTTGGCCTAAAAACCTGATGTGTAATGATGAATAAAAACTCTCCCAATTTGCTACTCAAAGGAAATAGGTGGGATTCCCGCCCGGGAACACCCAGTGCTAAACAACACTGCAACTTTACTAAGCAGCAAAGCAGCAACAATTCTTGGCAGACAAGAATTATAATTCTACAACATAATGAATAATGCTGTCATCCTCTTCCTTATATAAAATGTGATTTTTCTTTCCCTTGGCCCCACTCACTTAGGTTACTTCTAACCCAAGTTACATTTCCCTCCAAAATTGTGTTATCCAACCTAGGATTCCTCCTCCACTAAAACTGTGTTGTTGACTTAGTCAAAGCAGCTTCAATTTAACCTTGTTCAGACATGGAGGTGTTTTATTTGGCTAGAAAGAGTGTCCCCTTTCACATTTGGAGTATTTTATTCCTCCTTAGGAGACTTATGGGCTTTTCTTCCCATTTATTCACCGACTATAGCTGCTGCTAACTCTAATGTTCCATTTAGCTTGGAGGCTAAAATTTTGGAACATTACATTTGTAGCGTTGGGGGAGAGATCTTTGGAGGTCTAGTCCTCATTTTTCCACTTGAGGGAAAACTTATTTCAGCCCATGGAAAGCCAACACTCTCCACTTATCATGAGTGTGAGATGGACAGCATGGGGTAGGCTACAATGTCTACCATGAGCAGATTTTCATCCCAGCTACCTTGCCGGAGCCAAAGGTGGATGACAGCTTCCAAGAGTTTCCTAGTTGGAAGGTGACTTGTTTTGCATGGCTCATAGCTTGGAGATGGAGGATACATATGGGAAAGATATTTCCCATTCTATTTCATATCCCATTCTTCAAGGGGACCTCTAGACATCACTTTGTTATCCTCTTGAGTATTTCACTTTGACATGATGATGGCTTGATAGCTGACTTACATGTTGAGTAGGAGCATTGTGGAGATTTGATTGATAATATAACATCACTTTCCTTGGAGGATATCATAATACAGGGATGCTACAGGGAGAGGAGAAGAAAATAACTCAGTCTATCCTTGCACTTACTTGAGGACAAGCATTCTTTGAGAGGGGAGGACTGTAATGTTCCCCAAATTTTCATGAAGAAAATTGGAACATTAATTTTTGCTTATTTCATCTAGGAGGTGAATAAAATAGGAAAAATTCCCATAAGTAGGAATAAGATCCTTCATAATGTGAAGAGGATCATTGGAGCAGCTTATTTTGCACCTTCTAGTGTGAAAAGGGGCAATTTTCATGAGGACAAGGTCAAGTTTAACCAAGTCAACAACGCTGCCTAAGAGGTGTAGCTTGCATGAGAAGACAATGTAGTTTTGGAGGGAGAAATATTCCTTGTGGATGAAACCCTAATGTGTGGGGTCATGGCAAAGAGGCATTCACTTGTATAAGAATAGGAGGAGGCAGCCATAGAGAAATATCTTTGACAATTTGATCATTTGTCTATTCAGACAAATTGCACACTCTGGTTGTTCAACTGAGTTGCAGTGCTACTTAGCATGAGGGATTCCTATATAGGATTTCCTCTCCTTCATGAGTGGTATCTTGGAGGATTGCACTTCATCTTATCCACATCTTGGCTCAAGGCCAAAGCCATTCTTCAGATACTGTGTTATTTCTACTCAAGTATAACGTAGTGTTGCTGGGGCATTGCAGTGGAGGGTTCCACAACACTTCTCTTTGGTTCATCTTTCAGAGGAGGGAGTTCCTATTCCTCCGGGATACCATTGGAAGGGATTTTAGAGCTGATTGGCATATTTTGGAATCAAGGCCAACATCTCCCATTATAGACAGTGCAGTTCATCCTCAAGACTACGTTATTCTAGTGCACATTTGCAGTGAGAGGTTGCACCAGCTTCTTGGAGGGCAAGATCTTCAGTGCCGAGATCAGCCTTGCATTGAGAGATCCATTGGAGGATTTTTCTCTCAGATTTTACATCTTATTCATCCATCTCCATGTTATTATAGTTTTTAGTTGCAGCTATTGCCCAACAACTCTGGCATTTCTGCAGAATTGCCATTTGTACTTGTATTTCAGCCAATCCTTCTTAGGATTGTTGTATAGTTATTTTCAGGGGTTGAGAGCTTTCTTCCCCTCATTTATTTGAGCTATAATTGTCATATCATTTTATTTTGATATTATATGTTGCAGTGTCTCCTATAGACAACGCTGTCATAGCTAGGGCATATTTATGTAGCAGTGTTTTGTCACATTTGGTGTACATGTCTTATTGAGGCTTTCATTGCCTAGCTTGAGTGAGTGATTCCTCAAATAATTGTACTCTCTTGCTGCTATATTATACATTTATCAGCTACTTGCATCTTCATGTGTCATGGCTCATTAAAATGACATTGTGTATTCAATCCTTGCTCAAGTATTGTTGTAGTCCCTTCATTGGGCATTTTCTGAGGACATCTAAGTGTGGGAGATCTGTTTAACCACCTTAGAAAGATTTCTTTGGAGCCATCTCTTGGATTTCATTCTTAGATACATTGAGCTAAGGGATATAGGCCCTAGTTTCAATTCCTTCTACCTCCATTTCTGGAAAATGTGTTTTCTAGCCATGGATTGCTAGCCATTCCAGATTTGGGATATTACAGTGGTATCAGAGCTGCTTTCTTGGCTCAGCCTGTGAGTCTAAGCCCAAGAATATCAAAATATTGAAGAGGATGAGTTTAATATCATCATATTTCAGATCCATGAAGAACCTCCCCAAGGAGGATAAGTAGAAAGAAGAGGAAGAACCCTTCACTTCCTATGCTCATCAAGGAGACAAAGAAATAAGCAGAAGAAAGACTCCATATTTTGGAGAAGAAAAAGAAAAAGGGGATAAGCTTACCAAGCTTCTTCCTAAATCTGTATATATGATCCATGTAGAGTATGAGGAGATCTGAAGGAAGTATAAAGAATCTTCTAGAGGGTTTGATTCGAAAGTAAACTCTAGATTGGAGGAGTGTGAGCATGCAGCTACACACCATCTTGTACAGTGCAGTCACATGCCCAGGATTGTCAGAAGAGTGATGGAAAGAGAAGTAGAAGTTGCTAGGAGGGAAACCCTTAGTGATTTCTTAAAGGAGTATGAGTTTCAAACTCATAAATACTAGGATCATCTCAGTTTTTCAGAGTTTTACAAGATGAAGGCGAATGAGAGAAAGCAGCAGGATAGATTTCATCTATCTACCTTTGAAGGTTCACCTACATGTTCAGCGAAAGCTTGGGTGGAGGAGTTAGACACCTTCTTGCAGTAGCACCAAATACCAGAGGATGAAGCCATCAGAATTGCAGCGCTACATTTGAGAGGTAAGGCTTATGCATGGTGGATCTTTGAATCCTTTTCTTTAAGAAATGTAAACTTTACATCTTATGAAAATTTCACTAAGGCCTTAGTGAAAACATTTGATAGAGGGATTCATGAGAAACAAATGGAGGAGCTGAATGAGAAAACTTAGATAAAACCCTTGCATAAGAATGCAGTACCATTGCGAAAGACCATAGAAGGAGTTGAAAACTTGCACCATACTTTGCCGGAGGAGAAAATTTCTTCTCATAATTTTGAGAAAGGAGGCATGAGGATCTCTTTTTCAAAAAGGGGGCCAATCATTGGAGGGTTTCCCATTCATGTTGTAGAGATTGAGGGCAACATTGTTGTTAGATTTGGAGTTTATCTAGTGCCTCATGAAAAGGAAAGAGGAGCTCTTGCTCCAAATAGAGGGATGCTTGCATCTTTGCAAGGAAGTCCCTAGGATGTCATGTGTGGAGATCAAGGCACAACTCATGTTCTATCTGTGCCATTGTTGAGGAGGTGTGAAACCATGTAGACACAAGGAGGAAGTAGGGAGAAGACCCAACATCTTGAGATTAGGAGTATACATCCCTATTCATTTTTGGAGGTTGATGCACCTAAGAAGGTGATTGGATTGCGCAGTGGAAGCATGGAGAGCTTTCTCCATTCATATATTCAGTCATCTCTTTATGATGATGTCTCATTGCATGGAGACATTTTTCCGGGGATACCACTGGATCAACAGAGGAGGATGGATGCTTCACATGTTGGGGCAACAATCATTGATTCCAGGAGGGTGGAAACCTGGAGAGAGATTGATACAGCACTGGGAGTCTGGGGTAGACTCAAGCAGAGAGAGGGCATCCTCTCAACATCAGCATCACCCACTTCCATTTCATATTCTACGCTATGGAAAAAGCAGCGGGGGAAGGATAGCAACCTTCCAACTTGCATCTTTGGCATGGGAGATGTCAAAGAAGAAGGCAACCATATGACAAATGTTCCTCATGGGATATCATCAGCGTTGTCACTATGGAGGGTTGATCCATATTGGAGCTCCCAGCTGTTGGTGGAGTATTCCAAGGATCTCTTTACTTGCATGATCTTGGATGACTAGCTACATGAGGATGTATATTCAGTCAGAGATGGGGTCATCTACTGTCATGGTAGGATATTATTTCCTAGAGCTTCCAATCTTAAGGAGAAGTTGCTACAAGCAGCTTATGAGGATTTCCTTTTCAGCCCCACTTGTTCTGTGAGAGCGTACCACACCATCATGGAGGGGTATTTTTGGATGGGCTTTGAGGAGGAGATATATCAGCATATGAGCAGATGCATAGACCATATGGAGATGGGGGAGAGACATGACTCTTTGAGATATTTAGCATAGCCACCTCTTTTCTCATTGAGGATGAGAGGAGACTCATCTATGAGCCACTCCATTTGTATGAGCAGGACATATGGTAAGGATGATTATTATTTACATGATTGTTTATATGATGTTTTTCCCTTAACCATATATGTACAGGATGATGCTCCAAGTAGGAGCATTCTTTCTTCTAGACCACATGGTTTAGATGAGGCCATAAGCATGATTGATGGCCCTTCCCTAGGAGGACTTTGGGAATAAATATATTATGGATGATATTCTCAATGTACACCTTACATCATTCACTTCCTCCATAATTTTGAGGAGATTGGAGCAGAAGGAAAGTGGTTGAGAAGCCACACTTTTTATCAATCTCTATTGCAGTTGAGGGTCAAGCTGCGTTGGTTGCACTTGAGGGACCATTGTCCTTCTCATTTGTTGCATATGGCAGCAAGTATGATTCTCATTTTTGCTCCCTATGGTTCTATTGTTGTTGTCTTTATGAGGAGCATGCTTGGGAGAGAGACACATTGTGTGGATGTGTCCTTTGGGGGAGAAATTCCTCACACTTTTTGCACTACATGTTCTAAGGGGAGCATGTAAGATGATATGGCCACTAGAGCAAATCATTTATTTCCATATGAGGTGAGCCATATGATGGATGAGATGCCATATGATGATGACTTCCAGCTCATCATATATGGAGATACTTGGGCCAGCTTGATTTGCAGCATTAGGGGAGAGATCTTTGGAGGTCTAGTCCTCATTTTTCCACTAGAGGGAAAAATTATTGCAGCCCATGGACAGCCAACACTCTACACTTATAATAAGTGGAGAGATGGACAGCGTGGGGTAGGCTACAATGTCTACCATGAGCAAATTTTCATCCCACCTACCTTGCTGGAGCCAAAGGTGGATGACAGCTTCCATGAGTTGCCTAGTGGGAAGGTGACTCATTTTGCATGTCTCATAGCTTGGATGTGGAGGATCCATATGGGAAAGATAGTTCCCATTCTATTTCAAATCCCATTCTTCAAGGGGACCTCTAAACATCACTTTTTTATCCTCTTGAGTATTTCACTTTCACATGATGATGGCTTGATAGCTTACTTACATGCTAAGGAGGAGCATTGTGGAGATTTGATTGAGAAGATAGCATCACTTTCCTTGGAGGAGATCATCATACAGGGATGCTACAGGGAGAGGAGAAGAAAAGAACTCATTCTATCCTTGCACTTACTTGAGGACAAGCAATCTTTGAGAGGGGAGTATTGTAATGTTCCCCAAATTTTCATGAAGAAAATTGGAACATTAATTTTTTCTTATTTCATCTAGGAGGTGAATAAAATGGGAAAAAGGCCCATAAGTAGGAATAATATACTTCATAATGTGAAAAGGATCATTGGAGAAGCTTATTTTTCACCTTCCAGTGTGAAAAGGGGAAATTTGCATGAGGACAAGGTCAAGTTTAACCAAGTCAACAGCGTTTCCTAAGAGGTGTAGCTTGCATGAGAAGACAACGTAGTTTTGGAGGGAGAAAGATTCCTTATGGATGAAACCCTAACGTGTGGGGTCCATGGAAAAGAGGAATTCACTTGTATAAGAAGAGGAGGAGGCAGCCATAGAGAAATATCTTTGAGCATTTTATCATTTGTCTATTCATACAAATTTCACACTTTGGCTATTCAGCTGAGTTGCAGTGCTGCTTAGCACGAGGGATTCCTGTTTAGGATTTCCTCTCCTTATTGAGAGGTCTCTAGGAGGATTTCACTTCATCTTCTCCACATATTGGTTCAAGTATAATGCAGTGTTGCTGGGGCATTCAGTGGAGGGTTCCACAACACTTCTCTTTGGATCATCTTTCAAAGGAGGGAGTTCCTATTCCTACGGGAGATCAGTGGAAGGGATTTCAGAGATTATTGGCATATTTTTGCATCAAGGCCAACATCTCCCATCATAGACAGTGCAGTTCATCCTCAAGACTGCGTTATTCTAGTGCACATTTGCAGTGAGAGGTTGCACCAACTTCTTGGAGGGCAAGATCTTTAGTGTCAGGATCAGACTTGCATTGAGAGATCCATTGGAGGAGGTTTCTCTTAGATTGTACATCTTATTCAGCCATCTCCATGTTATTATAGTTTTGAGTTGTAGCTGCTACCCAGCAACTCTGGCATTTCTGCAGAATTGCCATTTGTACTTGTATTTCAGCCAATCCTTCTTAGGATTGCTGTATAGTTATTTTTAGGGGTTGAGAGCTTTCTCCCCCTCATTTATTTTAGCTATCATTTTCATATAATTGTATTTTCATATCATATGTTGCCGTGTTTCTTATAGACAACGCTGTAATAGCTAGGGATATTTATGTAGCAGTGTTTTGTCACATTTGGTGTACATGTCTTATTGATGCTTTCATTGCCTAGCTTGAGTGACTGATTCCTCAAAGCATTGTACTCTCTTGCTGCTATATTATACATTGATCAGATATTTGCATCTTTATGTGTCATGGCTCATTCAAATAACGTTGTGTATTCAATCCTTGCTCAAGTATTGTTGCAGTCCCTTCATTGGGCATTTTCTGAGGACATCTAAGTGTGGGAGATCTATTTAACCACCTTAGAAGGATTTATTTGGAGCCATCTCTTGGATTTCATTCTTAGATACATTGATCTAATGGATCCAGGTCCTACTTTCAATTCCTGCTACCTCCATTTCTGGAAAATGTGTTTTCCAGCCATGGATTGCTAGCCATTCCAGATTTGGGATATTAGAGGGAAAATATATTCAAAATGGTCAAATACATTTATTTATAAATAATTAACAAATAAAATTATTTATTAATTACTTCGTTTATTAAGAAATGTTTGAAAAGAAATAATTATTAAAGAGTGATTTAAAATTTATTCCAAAAATGTGAAGGAATAATAAATAAATAATGATTTATTTAATTATTCATAGGTGATTTAGTCAAATGTGACAAGGAATAATTATCAAACAATGATTTAATACTTATTCGTAGAGAAAATTAAATAAATAATGATTTATTCAATTATTCTCATGTTTTTTATTTTTATTTTAATCAGAAATGATTTAATAAAAAAGGTTTACTAAATTATTTCCTATAGTGAAAATGATTTTACTATGGGAAAAATAAACTTACATGGTGTATTTTGATCCACCTAGTTAGAAATGGCTATGTGATCATTTTTTTTAGATAACATATTGCCCCACAATGTGTGAGTGTTAGGAGAAAATCATATGACTGAAATACATTGTAAGTTACACTTCTAGGAGACACCAAAGGGGAGTCAGAGAGAGAGAGATGTAACTGAAGCAATTTAAGGAAGGAAAAAAATGGAGGGGGTGATACCTACTAAACTAATATAAGTCTCCTTTTATTTTGGAGTACATGATCTCAAATGAGGTGGGGGAGGCATACCCATGCCCCCTGAGATAATTGAGTACAAAGAATAATGTTAAGCCCAACAATGTGGGACTGAGCTTCAAAGTACATGATACATGATACAGTGGAATCAATGGGCCAAGACATAATACCACGAATCCCATATACATAATGCACCTCGAAAAACATAGGCTATGACTGAATACAATAATATCTAAGTACATGAGACATAATTCCGCTCAAGATGACATGAAGAGGATAAATTGCAACTAAATAATCCTTGTTGAACATGAAAGGGCTCTAAAGATATGAATAGATCATCTAAAGGAGACATGCATGCAGTTGGTTCTGCAAGTGGTTAAAACTGAACCCATCAAATCTACAAAAATACACATGGGGTTGGATTATGATCTAAGGACATCCGAGCATGTGGGGGCTACTTGAAGGGCCACCCTCTCATGAGGCTTGTAACATCTCACACACACACGTGAATCATTGGTACAATATGCTGGATCACTAGACCCTCAAGTGGATGATTCTCAATCATGCAATAAGGAGATGGAGTCGAGAACATGAGAAACAACCAAGTCAAAGAGAAATGATGATTCCATTTGTTTGATCCAAGGAATAGAAAAATGATGAAATTTGGAACCAAGGTACACCACCCTCTAGACTGTACTTCTGGGATAAGTGTGTTGAAGTCGACATAAAAGGGCCCACCATAAATGAGGCAATGAGGAATCCTAAACCAAGGAATGAGGGATCATAGTATAGTGACTAATGGACTAAAACCAAGAATGATGATGGAGGGATATAAGATTAGAGGAGGGTTGACGATCTCCCTTGTTAGAGCATAATATGAATGGTTTACCTAGCAGTGACTAACTCGATTCTAGAGGGGATGGTCAATTACTTGGATGGAGGCTTTTCAGAGATGAAAAAAATATAGCTGGAGGCGAGAAGGAGAAAAAAGGGATGAATGTGACACACATATGGATGGAATACTGTAACAAGACTCAATGAGACTCAAAACAAACTCCATGAGTGCAAGGGTGACTCATATTGTATTCTCTAATCAAGGGTGACTTGATGATGTTGCCACGGGATAGGCCCAAGGGGGCCATAAAAAACTTGAGTAAATAGTGGTTACTCATGAGGAAAATTGACACATGAGTCAAAAAGTGCCAAGGAAAAGTGGTACCAAATTATAGGCAGCTCATATGAAGAAATTCAGTTTTAACTGGTGGCAAAGTGAAACTTTGTGGTAAAAATGGCTTCTTGGTGAAGTGTCAAATTACCAAAAACAAAGGAAGATCCATTATAAAAATCAATAAGATATTTCCAACAATGTTGATGGTTCATCAAAACGAGCTACGGTTTGGTCGCAATGGGTGACGAAAAAACTAAGTTTTTTCTTATAAAAGGGATTCTTGCCTCCAAATCCATCTCTTTTTCATAGAGTGCTATTGGAAAATTTTGAGAGGAAGAGAAGGCCCAGAATCTTGGGAAGATCATATTGGAAACACCTACCGTCAGAATTTGGATCTACAACTTTCAGGTATGTGGCCTTAGTTGTGTAAAAATAGTCTTAATGTATCATGGAAGGATGGTTCCTGGTGAATAATGAAGGTAAGAAAGGAATACATTAATGGACTACTAGAGAAGGTATAGGATCATCCCTACCCACCAATTCAAACATGGGGACCAAGTGGTAAGTTTTGTATCACATAGATTAGAATATTTGAAGGCATGGTATCAAGCATATACAATATGTGATGGGCCTATGGTTCACCATAGAGACCGGTAGGACAAACTATCTGAGAAATGAAAAGATAATTGACCATACTTATATTGTTAGGGTCTAGGCCGAGACTTAAATTAATAAAATGAGAATCTAGCTAGGGGTTACGTTATACCCCCAAGCATGAGATACTCCCCCAAAAATGTGATGCAGGGGATTGGTCTAGTATGTAAAGGTGGGAATGATGCCCCTAGTTGGATGTGTTTGTGGAGTGTCATTGTGTTCCAATTTCTCAAATAATGGATTGAAGCATGTAATTCTACTGAAATGAGATCCCCCAAAGGGTGGTGAGGAGATGGAGGGGCATGTGTGTCCCCCATTGTTTTAAGTAGCATGTTATGGGCATGTCAAATGTATTTAGAGTAGTGGACTCCAAACACATTTTGATGGTGTGGTTTGTAATTTGTTTATGTTATGGGCGTCTTCTTGTGGGAAGAACAAATAAAGGATGTAGTAATAGAAAGGAAATTATGGATTACCATTCTCATTTGGAATTTCAGATATGAATCAAATGGACTAAATTTATGGGTTCACATACTTGGTGTCACTATACCAAAGAGTGGCTTCAGATATAATGGTCTGATTCTCATTTAGACCATATGATGGTTGAAAAAAAAAATGTCTAAGGGACTAAGTTGTTGATGTAATATGAACGAATGATTAAATGGATCATCCCTAGAGTGATCTGAAGTGATATGAGACTCTAGAGGTTCTTTTAAATGGGGAATAATAATGGTACTAGAGTCGACACTACCAGATGCACTAGGAGGGTTGGGGAGAATTGCTTCTCTTGGAATCTCAAAAGTGGATGCCCCCTTATCAAGCATTGAGTAAAAATGTAATTAACACAAGGTGGATGTACTTCAAATTCATGGGTTCAAAGTAAGAGGTTATTGAACCAATTGACCTCACTGTGGATTAATTCTTTGGACTCCACAACATATTGATCATGGGTTTTATCCGGAAGGAAATACACACAATGGTTCATATCATCCCAATTTTAATCAACGGTGGTCATGCCTTCCATGATGTATTCATTTGAATAAAATATGGGTGGATGGGAGGAGGAGAGATCACATGATGTGGAGGAACTACCTGAAGCATATTCGTAAGAGAGAAGGTTCACATGCACATCGAAAGAAGGAGGGGACACATGACTAGTAGATAGAATATCCACTCATTTTGAGACTAGGGTATTCGATGAAGAAGGTTTGACATAATCACAGTAGGAAACTCCAAGAGATTCCTAATACATTGTTCCCATGGATGACAATAGGTAGATAATAGGATCAGTGTTATATGTCATCTCTACATCGAGAGGAGGGATCACAATGTGTGGTTGAGAGACCTCATTTTCTGGCACGATAATGGGACAAGAATCCGCAGGTAGAGAAGAGGTGGATTCACTACAAGTGACCTCGATTTCACAAAGATCCTGATGGGTATTGAGAAAATATTTTATATGAGGAGAGTGGTGAGAATAATGGCCATAATTATCACACAAAGCACAAGGGTGATTCATGCGTAATGATTTGTTCTTCTTAGTTGACTAGGGTAAGGTGACATGGACCTCAGGAATGTTGGAGTCAGGAAAGGTATCAACGAACACATCTTTGAGATGAGGGAATTTAGGACAATTATGGATGGCAAGCCTAAAAACATCACATAAAGTGCACAAAGGAGTAGGCTTTGGAGGCTTAGGAGGAGTTGGAGTTGTTTGGGGTGGCTTGTCATTGATTCCCTTTTTCTATGCTTTCCCCCATCACCAGATGATTTCACAATAGTAGTAGGTTCCTGCTGAGATTGATGTGGAACTAAAGCAAAGGAAGGGGAAGGAAAAATAGGCTAAACCAAGGTTAAATTAGTGTAAGGTTTAATTTTATTAAGAGGAGTGTTTATGGGGGGATTAATGTACGATATTGGGATCACCAAGGTGATGTTAGGTAAACTCAAAAAAGCCATGATATGGATAGAAAAAATTCCACATGGGAGGAATAAGAAAGGTATCTAACAAGAAGGATAATGATTGGGAGGAATTGATCCAGGATGGTTAAGACCTAGAGGAACGGTTCCTCATTGGAATGGACTCGTAGAGACACCAGAAGAAGGAAGTGATCCTTGAGAATTATACCTGAAGCATCGGTTGAGTTGGGAACAACAGGTTGTAGAGGCGCTAGCTATTGGATGGGTGTACTAGACCACTTGTGAGCAGCCCGTGATGCTTGCAACATAGAAAAATTATACAATATAGGGTCATAAGGGGTAGGTGGTGGACTATAATAAGCACTAAGGAAAGTAGAATCATTGTAGACTTTAGGAGAGACATTTTTGAGGGATGAGGCAACCGTATTTCCTATCATTGATGATATAGTGGAATAAGATGAAGTATGAGACTTAGGATCATAGTATTTCAGTTGATTGATGGTGACAATATTTCCATTATGAGGAAAGCACATCTTACAAAAATTGCAGATGCAACAACTGACATGGAATATGTGTAACTATGACTCAAAAGAATGTTATAATCTAATTGGGCATAAATGAATTCAATGTCAATAGAGACACTCTTTCCAACAACAGTGATAGGACAATTGTGATATAATTCATGGGGATGTGATGGATGACCATCCCAAGCACAGAAAGTGATGGTGTATGGGGACAGGTCAAGTGAACCAAGTTGCTTCCAAACACTAGAAGCCATCACATAGGTGGAGGTGCCTTCGTCTATGATACACCGTTGAACAATGGAATTTATTATGAAGACTGGTATTTGAAATGCAATAGATGAAGGAAGGGGGACATGTTTTGATTGATCAATTTCAAACAAAATAATAATATCGTCAGAAGGATCCACAACACTCGAAGAAAAGAGTAGATATTTCCATTGGGATGGGCACGACTGGAGGACTTACAATGTTGACATGGCAGTAGGAGAATTCACTAAGTCATGTACTATGCTGTAGGTATGGGAAGCTTTAGTTGAAGCAACATTTCGATTTAATGGAACTTTGGGAATATTGGTAATAACCTATGACTTAGGCTAAGGGATATGTAAGGTACCATTTGATGATGACATAGGCTCAGTGGAAACTAGAGGTTGGGACTTAGTCACATACATAGTAGGTGGCTTGTCATATTGGCATGATCAAGTCTGAACGTTGACTTGTTCAGTGTTGAATACATCGAAATTCATCATGAGGATTTGATAATAATGGTGATTAGATTGTGAAGGTTTGGGGGCTTCTTGACCTTGTATAGTTTGGGAAGATAGATATACTTGGTGAGGAAAATGATTGGTAAGCATAGCCGATTGAGATGAAGCATGAGCTGGACAAAACAAAGCCATGGATTTCTGTCCTCTAGGGGTAGCTTCTTGAGCTTCCCATAATTGATGCATTTGAGGTAAAAGGGGAAACTAATGAGTATAATGGCCATATATGCCACAACATGCACAAGGCTTATCCATACGAAGAGCCTTGTTTTTCTTGTTCTGTTAATCTTATTGTTGGATTGCGGGATTAGAATAATTTACTTAGGGTGCATTAGGTGGTGGACGCTCGTTACCCTCATTACCTTGATACTGCTAGTCCTGGTTACCTTTCCCATTACTATTTTTATTGGGATTGGGGGGATTGGTCATGCTTTGCTGAGCATACACTTGACCTTGAGGAGGAGGTTGTTGTTGTGGAAGAGGTTGAGGAGACACGGGGGGCTGGGGTTCTGGTGCCAGAGGGGATCGAGCACTAAGTAGTGCATATAGAAAATAAGGAGGAGGGGAAATGTTTGGATAAACAGGTTGAGTAATAACTGGCCCTAGCATCTGCTGATGCGGTTGGGGATATGCATATGATATGCTTTGACCTGGATAAGGGTTCCCTTGTGGAGGGGAATAATTTTAAGAGTAAATGGTCCCCCTATGGTGTTGGCCATAACTGAGTCATTGTAGGTTGAGTATATGGTTGAAAGTGAGGGTGTAAAATAGATCCAACGATACCATCATCAACATGATATGGCCCCAGTGCATTAGCAATACCGGACTGAGGCAGATCGGGGAGAATGGTATAAGCATAACCTAATTGAGCATATATCAATTCATATTTCAAATCTACTTGGAGCACATATTCCTCAGATTGAAGGAAGTCTAAAGCATCATATTTACCTATGGGGGCCAAAAGAAATCTAAGGAACCAATCCATGTAAAAACGGTCTTTGAATTCAGGTGCCCTACACATGATCCTCCTTCTGCACCATTCTTGGACATGGTCAGATTGGCGATTGACAAAACGTTTACAGAAAGAAGTCAAGAGTTTGGTACTAGTTTCATAACTGATAGGTAACTAAAAATAGGATATAAAATCTTTAGCAAGATTCACAAATGTGGAATGAGTGGTGGTAGGCTAATTGACATACCACTTAACAACAACTCCAATAAGAGTGCGTTGGAATAAATGAAGATGGATGATGTCTTCAGTGATGGAATTATAGGAACACCACATGTGAAATGATCGAACATGATTTGTGGGATATTCTCCAGGATTTTCTTCAAACTTTGGTATGTCGGAAGGAAGTTTTGTAGGCATAACTATCTAGTTCGGGTTATGAAGAAGAGGATCATTGGTGAACTGGTTGAAATTAGGGAGACTCAAACCAACCATGAAGGGTAGCAATGGATGAGGAGTGACCATACCAGTAGAGTTTCAACTGGTGGGACTACCCGGGTTAGCACTTTGGTTACCACCTTGATTTCCCGCACATGCATTGGTGCCTAACATGGCGACAGTAAGAGGTTGAGAAGATGTAGAATCAAAGGAAGAACAAGATGAATCAATAGAACCAGAGTTAGAATGAGGACTCGATGGAGGACTAGGAAGATGAAATCTAACTCGACGGGGAGGAGTAATATCTCCTAACGGGAACTGATGGTGAAGGCCTCGAATTCACCCCATCAAATGCCTAGGGAGCACAATGATGTCAATACAATGATGAAACTATGGACTAAAAGATGATAGGAGAAGAAAAAGAGTAAAAAACAACAAGAAACCACCTTGTGCAATGGTACCAAGTGTAAACTAACTATATAATGATCCTACTCTAATACAAGCAAGCACACCCTATCAAAGAAAATGACCTCTAGCCTTTAGGTGATCTAAATCCTCAAACAATCATAAATGTACTACCTTAGATGGCCTTCAAAAGAGCTTCTTACTTGAAAAAATCTGATCCCCGCAAGAAAATTTGCCAGAGAAAGGTGGTGTAGATAACCAACTGCTTCCCATAGCCAGTCCTATAGGGTATTTTCCTATGATTGTTCACTATGGTAACCTTCTTCCCATGGGGGTGGTCGAGACTTGGGCTTCTTGGTGATGAACTATTGCATGGATTTCCCTTCCACAGGTTGGGTAGCCCCAAGGAGAACTTCTCGCATAATGACCTAGCTGAGCCCCCTTTGAATCAGGTTTCTGATGCACTCTAACTTTATACCGTGGGATGGTGAAGCATTTTAAGCTCCCTACAAAGTCAAATTCTATGTATCAATGTAAATGGTTGATGGGTGTTATTGGAAGCCTATACCACCAATCATACACCTAGCTATATAGATTATTTGGCCCTGATTCCTAAGTGGGCTTAATCTATGTAGGAAAGAAAAGATATAAATATAAATTGAGATACTATAAATAACTGCAGAAAACCATAGAAATTCATTGAAACTGCAGTCACCTAGGAAGCTGAATTGTTACACAAGTGGAGTCTCCATTTTCTAACAACAAATGTAACAAAAAAACCAGTGGAGTCGCCATTTGTTAGTATGAACTTTCTTGGAAGATGTACCAAAAATATCTAACTTAATTCATAGGTGACAAGTGACCCTAACAATAGTTTTGGATGCTTATACTTCACATCTACAATAATAATTTGATAAAAACCTACAGAAAAATAGATGTATGTGTTCTAAAATAATAAACAAAAAAATATATTTGGTGTAATAACCCAATTATGGAAAGGCATTTAAATAAATAAATAGTCTATTGATAGCATCTAGTGAAGGAGATTCACAAAAGGGTCCCAAATCCTCCTCCATGGGAGGGGTCCTTTGATGTCCTTGACTCTTCAGTATTATATCTTCTGCTCTCAATATGTGAAAAACCAAAAAAATGTGTAGAACTCTAGTGGGAGCTCGAAAGTATGTAGACGATAATGGTGACAATGATAATGATCATGGTGAATAATGAATGAAAAGCCCTCTTATTATAACAAAGTATTGGGTTGATCTCGAAAATGGAGAATAATAAAATATTATTGACCAAAATCAAGATCTAATCATTAGGAATAATTTATTATATTTTTGGAGAGGGAAAAGATATTCAAAATGGTCAAATATATTTATTTAGAAATAATTAACAAATAAAATGATTTATTAATTATTTCATGAATATTAAGAAAGGTGTAAAACTGAAAAAAATATTAAATAACGATTTAACAATTATTCCAGAAATGGAGTTAAATAATAATAAATAAATAATGGTTTAATTAATTAGTCCTAGGTGATTTAGTCAAATGTAACAAGGAATAATTATCAAACAATAATTTAATAAGTATTCCTAGGGAAAATTAAACAAATAATGATTGATTCAATTATTCTCAATGGGGTTTTTATTTTAACTATAAATAATTTAATAAAAATGGTTTACTAAATTATTTCCTATAGTGAAAGTGATTTTACTATGGTAAAATTAAATTTACATGGTCTATTTCGATCCACCTAGCTATAAATGGCTAGGTGATCATTTTTTCATGATAACATACTAATAATGTTAATTTTCTTAGGACTACAAGTCTCTGTTGTAGATAATTGCATTTTAAAACATTTTTGAAATTTTCACATTGCATGCATGTTAGGTCCCTATATTACTAGTATAGTCCCTTATTGTGTTAGTGTAACCCCCTTATTGTTATTTTTGTACCCCTATAACCCCCATATTGTTGTTATTGTGCCCTTACATTATTATTGTTAGGTCGGCTAGGATTACATTGTGGCCCCACTAGGATTACATTGTGGCCCCATGGACTCCTATATATAGAAAGGAGGTTTTATTATTTGTATCATCCAAGAATTTTTCATTCATGTAATGTATTGGAGGTTTCTCCCTCGAAGTGGCTTACTTCTAAGGTGTTGATATCTCTTTTCTTCTATTTTTGGATCTGGTTTCACAACATTTGGTATCAGAGCTTTGGCTTCTAGGGTTTCGCTGCTCCAAACAGGTCATCGTGGAATTGTCGCTATAAATTTTTTTCTACGAAGGTTCCTAAGTTGAAATATTTAGAGTGTGAAGCCAAAATCCTGAGGACGATCTTCACAAAATTTCAGATCTTGGTTCACAATATTTTTGGAGATATGATCTGTGCAAGTTAGGGATTGTTGAAGGCTCCTGAATTTAATCCAAACAGGTCATCATGGAATTTTCGTTATAATTTTTTTTTCTACGAAGGTTCAGAAGATGAAATGTTTGAGTATGAAGCCAAAATCTTGAGGAACATGGTTGCAAAATTTCAGAGCTTGGTTCACAATATTTTTGGATATATGATTTGTGGAAGGTAGGGATTTTGCATGCTTCCGAATTACATCTCAAAGAGGTGATCATGGGAAAATATTCATAACTCTCTCTTTGAGCATCGGATTGGAATTCTGTAAAAGGTGGCCACAATCACACGGCCTGTAGTTTCTTTTCTATCAATTTTAGAGCTGAAGGAGGAAACAATGACACGTGTCAAGTCGTACAAGTTAGCTCTAATGAACTAGTCCATAATTAGATAATTGTGGGAGATTGGACATAACTTTGTCTTGAAGAATCCAAATCAGGTTAGACCTATGGCATTCGAAAGAGGATTCAAAGGGCTACATCAGAGCCAAATTTCATATATTTACGATTTGAAATCACAAAGATAAATCAATTTCAATATCAAGATCCTCAAAAGCAAGAAAAAGGTGTGTATTTGTTTTCCGAATTGCATAAGTCTTGTGTAAAAAAAACATTTTGAAGTGATTCCAAGGGCCTATTCAACATATATTTTAGTATTGGGTTCTGAAATGCCTCCTAAAAATAATTCAACACCCATTAAGCTCTCAAAAATCTATACTATGATGCATGAAGAGGAAGAATTGCAGTATGAGATATCAAAATTACGGTACCAAGTGCAACAAATTTTGATCTTACGAAGAGCAACTGAAGATGACATAGATGATTTACAAGCATAAATGGAGGCTAAGTTGGATGGTTTTAAGGATCAAATAAAAGCTAAAATGGATGATAAAGTAGTGAAGATTCACATCGAGCATCAACAACAAGTTCTCCAACTCTCAAAGGATAACCTAACTTTGGTGCAAAATCAAATGAAACAACAGGAAGATCAACGTCACACCGAAAGTAGTTCTGAAGCAGTCATAGAAACAAGAACTCAACAAGTACGATCAATTTCAGAGTATCTCATCAAGTGGAAGAAATTTCCTGTAGAAGATTCCACATGGGAGGATGAGAATTTTATACAGAAGCATCAAGAAATAATCAAGCATTGAGGACAACACTTGTTTGAAGGAGAGGAGCATGTTAGGTCCCTATATTACTAGTATAGTCCCTTATTGTGTTAGTGTAACCCCCTTATCGTTATTTTTGTACCCCTATAACCCCCATATTGTTATTATTGTGCCCTTACATTATTATTGTTAGGTCGGCTAGGATTACATTGTGGCCCCATGGACTCCTATATATAGAAAGGAGGTTTTGTTATTTGTATCATCCAAGAATTGTTCATTCATGTAATGTATTGGAGGTGGCCCCATAGAAGTGGCTTATTTATAAGGTGTTGATATCTCTTTTCTTCTATTTTTGGAGCTGGTTTCACAACAATTCATCCCATATCATCATAAGCAATTATGTAGAGAGAACATTAGTAAGAACAATGTGGAATATTCATAGGTCTATCATGATATCTTTGTCATAGATCTCAACATATCTCCTTCATATCTCTATCACAATGCTTTCTCATATCATATATAAGAAGGCCCAAAGAGGTCGAGGTCAGACCCAAGAACTGAGGCCCATTAGGGTGATGTTACACCATAAGACTAAGGCACATTAGGGCATTTTTGTTTTGTTGGAAAATATTCACATTATATTAATGTGAAAATATACATATAGTACATGCAAAAAATCTTGGGGGGTGTTAGTTTATCACCCATCGAGGTTCTCTGTCCTTGGAGAGAGAAACTAGAGTTTGTAAATCCAGTCTTGTGCAATGCATCATCAGAACAATGTTTAAGCTAAACATTACAAAATTCCAAACTCTTAAGTTAAAGATTACAAAGACAAACGTTGAAGAGAGGGAAAAACATAAAAAAAAATCATTGCATTGTTACACCACAACAAAAAAATATGCCACGTCCTCAAGCCACTCAGTCCTTGTTTTATCCCATGGATATGAAACCTCCTTCCTTACTAAGATTGTCTTATTTCTCCTGGTACAACAAGCACATGGGTAAACATGGAACCTGGTTACCTTACAGCTCTTCGAACAGACTAGGAGGGGTTAGACACATTCCCCCTCCCCATAATGGTTCTCTCCAAGATAAAAACACGACCACCACTATTGCTCCAAGTTCAAGTCCCATGCATATCCTTGACCATTTCTCTTTTTACCCTTGTGTACCTTCTGATTCCTTTGGCAGGTAGTGGAAAATATTTGGTCTTTGTAATATCCCAGAATGGAATAATGCATTGATACACAAACATAATATTTGTAACACGGAAAATGTACATGTAAGTTTGTGATCAACATAGATATAGATAGAATAGCTGATCTATTTTATTCATAGGAGAAGATTCAATTAAAACAGTGTAAAAAATGTGAGGTAATCTATCCAAAGAGATGGCCTAGAATGACCCTGAAAAGATGCCAAAGTAGGCACTGCCTAGAATGTCCTTGAAAATATGCCAAAGTAGGCACTGCATAACTGGAGAGCTGTTGGAAGAAAATACTGCACTGTCCCTTCAGCGGATAATGAAAATATGACTGCAAGTTGAAAAGGGAAATGTAGAAGTATAGAAATCGGGAGCTTTGATGATGCCAAGATTCTAGATCTGGGCTTTATTATGGTAACTGAAGATAACCTAGAAAGGATTTATCAGATCTGTCAATCTAAGAAAATCACCTTCCTGGGGTTTCACTATACAACTGCTGGGTATGAAGATCTGAAGCTATATCTAACAAATAGATGGCTGAAATATGTCACAAGATCACATCTAAGCTTGAAGGGCTAATCCCTTCACTAGATCCTCAAGCTAGAAGCTTAAGATCTAGCTCCTCAATCCTCCAAAGAAGGTTGCGGCTGCTACTACACAACTGCTCATGAAAACTGCATTGTAAAGGATGGAGGCTCTCTAACCTACTGCTAAGGTGTGCAATGTAGCTCAGAAATGATGTAAATAATGTATACAATGTGAAAAAATGGTCCTCCACTTGATTACTAGCTAAAATGCTATCACCTTCCCTTCTCGCTTGGATCTATAAGAATGGACTGCACAATTCCTAATGTAAATGCTAATGTTGGGAGATGACTAATAGATGGTCTAATGCTTGATATATATATGAAGCACTGGAAGTAGGATCTTGAAGCTCAAGGTGATAGGATGAATCCTTCACCAGTTCCTCAACTGAAATATTGAAGGACAACCTCCTCCTCTCAAACTGATCTTCAGAAATATGCAATTTCTGATATGGTTGTTCTTGAAAGTATGAAAAATATGGCACCAATGTCTGAGGATGAATGAAGTACAATACTCTTTCAAGAGCTACTCAATGAAAGAGGTGGGATTCCCGACCAGGAACACCTAGTGCTAAACAACACTTGCAATCTTAGCTAAACAACCAAAGAAAGCATGGAATGTCAAAGGACAATTCCAGATCTAAACAGATCATACATCAATAATAATCTCAAACATGCCTTCTATGTTGCCTCCATCTTCATTATATAGTTTGTGAACCTTCTCATTCCTTCACCCACCTCATAACTGCACTATACATGTGGACATAAGTCTCCATGTTGACTGTGTTATCTCTCCATGATCTCCATCATGTGTGAATGTAATGATGACCCTCTCCATCATGTGTGCATTAATGCACCACTTCCTCCATCATCTCATCATAAATGCTCTATGATCTTACATTTTATTCCTTCCAAGATCTTAGTTGACTGCTTCAACCTCCATGATCTTTCTCATTAATGAGACATGATCTCCACTCCTTTCACATTAAGTAGCTGCTCCACTACTCCATTATGTAGATCTAGAACTGAAATATCCCTATACACACATCAAAAGTGGATTTTATTCATATTTGAGGATTATGGGTCCCTCCACCCTTTTATTTACTTAATTAATTAAGTTTATTAAGAACTCTAATATTCCAAATATCATGTGAAAATTTGGGAATATTATAGTCCTGTTGCCTTCTTCAGATATTTTGAGGGTTACTGGGGTGGGGTGGCTCATACTTTTTCAACTAGACAAGCCATTTCCTCAAAGCGATTCCAACTCCTTATACTTGCCAGAAACATAATTCTTCCTGATTTGAAATAACAGTTATGGGTAAGGTCCCCATGTATTTCCATTAAGATAGGGGGAAGAATCCCATCCTACTACTACAACTCCCATAATGGGAACTATCTCGACACAGTTCCACCATAAGGACTTGAAAAGCCAACCTTCAAGGGGCGTCATGCTACACTTACTGCTGAGACTATAGAATCACACAAGAACTATGTCTGTGAGCAGAGGGAACCCTCCCTGGTCCTAACCACCTGTCGCAACTTAAGCACCTTCCATGGATGAAATATAATTTTTTGTATATGTCTCTTATGACTCTTTTGACACAGTCTCTTCTTCCATAACCATGCCACCTTACCATGGACACTCCCTGAGGCCCCTTCCTCATTATTTCCACCATCTCTTTCAATTCTCTTTCAACTCCCTTTGTGACCTCTCTCATACTCCTTCGACTTGGTGCCACTCCTGTGCTCCTTATCCTATTCCAACTTAAACAACCCTTGTCTCCTCTTATCGTCTATTACTCAAATAATTATTTTCACTAATTATTTCCTTCCTCAATCATCCCTTGGGTGGTATTTTAATTGTTTCACAATTTCTACTCCTTCATCATGGCTGCTTGTGACCTTGAATTCACCATTGTCTGCCATCATGGTTTTCTGATCCGAATCACCCTTAGTATGCAAAAATCTAGTTTACAATCTTCATTCAATTCAACTCGACATGATGGTTCACATGTGATACCTCTCTCATCCAAGCCAATATCAACTTATTTTATATTTCTACCTCGATATTATCCCCATTGGTGTCCAGTGCCTCAAAATTATAAGGTTTAATTTGATAATTGGAATGCTATATTTTGCAACAAAAATTTGGTTAAGAAATACACCTAACCACATTCTTTTACTTCAACCAAGATTACGATGCACAAAATTAATACTTTGGTGCAACTCCCATCACGCGCTCCTAACCTTCACATGAGTTTCTGAGCCTTACCATAGCCAAAAACATGGTGAAAATTTTCAAAGACATCCAAGACTACTAAAATGTAAGGCTACCATAGACTCTAATGTAAAGTCACGAGTTAGTATAGTTAGAATATGAGGTCATCCTCAGCTTCCACACAAAACCACATGAATTGTAATGGGATTTATAACCACATATGATCCATATACCCTCTAGAACATGATTTCTCCCATGTAATCATTATACATGTAATGAAAGGACTCATATATTAAATATTGTCATGGTTGAATCCAGTTCCTATGAACCATTATGGTGTCCATGGCCTATCAACATTTGTTATTTATTATGAATTTCAATAGCATAGTGATATAATTCACAAGGCATACCACTCCAAACCATGAATGCATTATACTGCTATTCATCACATTTAAGCACCATATCAGTACAAAAATACAAACACATGCTCATTATAGTTATCAACATCACTTTAATCCATAATACAAATGCATGTTCAATAACACCACAAATACATAGAAATACTTATCTTGGAATGTGTTGGGAAACTGAGTCTAGGACAAGGACTTTCCACCCAACCTTAGACAACTAAAACCATGATCACTTATAGTTACTACCCCTAATCCAAATTCCAGATACCAAGGGACTTGCTTTAGGGACAAAATACCAACTTCCAGCTAAAACAGGGAGTCTAGAGGACCTCCCTCCTCCACCCACAAGCCACTTGTTAATTTTGGGCAGCAACGGATGTGCTCTAAATCTCAAAATTTGTAGGAGTCTTAGACACATGTAGTCCAAAGAACCTAGAAATCATTTTTGAAAATTCCACTGACAGTGTGTTATGTTAAAATAATTAATTATTTTTAATGGGACCCTAAGTCTACACTTAGTAAATTAAGATAATTAAAGGGTGTTAATAAAATAGAGTGTGAATCTTCTAGGAAAAGATGAATATCAAGTCAAGATTAATCTTAGCCATTTATTAACGATTTAATCTCAGTCTTTGAAGTCTCAATAAGAAGATTAATTTTGTGAAGGCTGTAGTGTATGGGTTTCAGTTTTTACGATAGAACACAGTAAATAATTTTTTCAAGTAATTAAAATATAGAATAATTCTCATCATTTGATGTAGTAGGATTCAAGTAACCAAATTTTCACATGGTATCAGAGATTTTAGCAGTGCAGAAGGAGAAGGACAGAAAATATAGTAGATCCATCATTGAAGAATAAACTAGGGATCAAAGTTCTACGTAAGTAGCGTATCATTCTCCCCAGTGATTACACAATCCAAGCTATGAGGGATGGATCTGCAAGGAAGTATCTCTCTAAGTGAGATGACAGAGAGGTAGGATTTACCAGTTTGTGGTTTTTTATAGGAAGTGGTAGCAACGTAGATCAACGAGATGGTGGGATAGAGTTTTTGTGTAGCAGTGATTGCTAGTGAAAAAAGTGTTAGGGAGAAAGTAGTTGAAGACACATTTGGGGATTTATAATCTCAGAGAGTTTCTTGCCCAAGAAAATTTGATTTCCCATGTAGAAAAAAAAAATATCGTGTTTATTTGGCTTTCTCTAGTAGGGAGTTCATAGAGCCAGCTATAGAGAGTGTTAGAGGAAGAAAACCGACAGTGATTGGGTGAGATGGAAGCCAATGGGTTGCGTGACTAGGACTGTTTGGAGGTGCCTCCAACTATGTAATCTAGAAGGAAATGATCTCCTTCCTTCTATATGAACATGGTCTCAAAAAATATATCGACATTACATTGGATGAACTTGTATATGCTGCACCATTGAGAGCCTTCAAGAAGAACATGCCTAAAGTCAAACGGTTGATCCTCGATGGAGTGAAGGATCATATTGTTTCACACATTTCTGGTAAAGGGACAACCAAGAAATGTGGGATGTGTTGGACATGCTATATTAGGGCTATTCTGATCTGAGGAAGATGTTTTTTGAGGATAATATGCGGACTACCAGGATGCATAAGGGAGATCGCATTGATCCATTCCTGTCTAGACTTCAGGAGAACCGAGATCAACTGGTAGCTTTGGGATCATCTCTTTTTATAGAATAATTTATCACCTCTATATACTTGGTGACTTATGCATTGGCCTTGGGTAGCCCTTCCATTTAGACTTGGTCACATTTCTCAAAAAACAATATTTTAAAATCCATACAGGACTCTGCCTGGTTTTTTCCGCATGCACACGTGGGTCCATCCATAGCTGACCCGTGTATGCTATTTAAAATATTAAAAAATATATAATTTCCCTATTACTGAGGTGGGGTTTACGATTTTTTCCTGTAACTTAACTACCCCTACCCGTGGCCTAACTGTTCCCCAACTTAAAAAATTAATTTGAGGAAGTATAAATACACCTCAAGGGAATGGCCTAAGGGAGGAGGGAGAGAATATTATTGATATTATATCATCTTATAGCCCTGATCAAGTCTGATATTTCCCTGTGCCTCCTACACTTCCCAGGTTTTAGGAAACCCTTATTTCCCTGTGATGATCACCGTCATTCTATGTGACATCCTTGGTGCACCATTTATGGAAGAAGCCTTTTGAGGCTAGGGCTAGACGAATCCAGAGGACAAGTTTGCTCAAGGCTGTGGTAGATCTCACATGATTTCTCCACTATTTTATGTACATGTTATCAATAAAAGAAGTACCATCCTGTTCCTGATGTTCATGTGTTATGTGTCCCTTATACATGCTTAATAATCATGAATAGTTTATTTCATGTTATCTTTATGAGATTATATATGCTAAAATATAGGACATATATGTTGTATAACTAGTTTGTGCTTGTTCTTGACTGATTTGTAGGTTTTGGAGCACGAGGAGTAGCAGAGGGTTTGCATCCTACGGGATCAACCTTAAACAAAGGATAAACAAGTAAGGTCCACAATCCTCATTTTCTAGTTTAAAGCGTAAAAATTGGTAATTAGAGTACTTCTTGTGATGACATGCCATCCGCTTTGTTAGGTCCCTAAACTTAAGGCCTTAGGGTAGCTTTGTCCATAATAGAACTGGTGACTCCATTGGGGATTACATCTGTGTAATTCCTAGTTTGGGTTGTTTAATATGTCTAGTGGGTTCCCTGACAGGTAAATCACTTTTGCAGTCTAGTAGGTCTTTTTCCCAACCAGGCAGAATCCCTGATCTTCTGGATCAAGCCTGGGTTTTTCTTTTTTCCTTATTTTAGTTTCTATGCGCCAGTTCGTCTTTACACAGTTGCATATGCCCTCTATTTTTTCCAAAATAACTCATGTATACGCGTGTTTCTTTGGTTACAGTTGCATATACACGCGTGTTGCACACAACGAACTAGTGTATGCCTAGTAAATTTTGAAAATATGAATTTTGAAGCCCTGTAAGTCTTTCCTGTCTATGGTTGGCCACTCCTGTGGAACCTCTTAGGTGTTGAGATTGTGATGCTTGTGGTTTTATGCCAGTTTCTCTCTTTTTCTTGTGAATACCTATTCATTTTATGGTTTTTCCTATTTTGTGAAGTCTGAATTGCGACTGTAGCACCAAGGCCTCTTCCTAGATTTCTTGACTATTATGACCATTCAGAACAGTGATGCTTTGCTTGTTTGCTCATGTTTTCCTTATGCATTGCTTCGCTTTTGGTTTTTGCCTCTTTGACTTATTTGGTTTGCTTGTTCTCTTGGGACTAGCCTTCTAATGAACCTTGAAGAAACCTTTTCTTGTTTTTTTGAGTTTTTGTTTGTTGGAAGTGCGTGCTACTATTCTGAATTAGTTTCTTGGGTATATTGCTTCTTATTTATTTTTAAATTCCCACTATGAAGGTAGCATAGTTGGCTTGTGTATTTTGAAGTCTCTTTGTGGCTCATTTTCTTGATTTTTATTCTTGAGTAGTTTTATGCTTGTCTCTTTGAAATATTTTTGTTTTCCTTAAAAGTGAAAATCCAAAAAACATTTTTGTTTGTCATTTATTTTTATTTGGTTTCCCTTTTTCATTTTTCATTCATTTTCAAGTAGTTTGTTAGTTTCTCAATTTTGGTTCATTTTCTTGATCTTGAAAGGAGTCTTTGTCGATATTTCTCTCTCTTTTATATCAAGTGTATTTTGGAATTTTGTATACAAAGGAGTTCGTGTTGGGACTTTCTTTGTTGGTCTGTCAAAGTTATTGAACTGATTTTCTCTAGAAACTATTTTTTCTTACTTAGTGAGTAGTCCTAGAATTTGCATATCATTGGTAGTTTTTGCATTAGTTGCACTAAAGAATTTTAGTCTTTTTTGATAGTTTTTTGAAGTGCATGAAGAGTGATAACTGAAAATAAAAAACAAGTTTTTTTTTATTATTAGCTTCGTAGAACCCATTTAAAAATATCTTCTCATCAAAAGAAAAATATTGCATCTTCATGTAGTAGGTTTTCATTGATTTCTTTTGCGTCGAAAAAACATCATCAGTTTCACCTCCATCTACCTTTGACTTAAGTAACAACCATTTAAAACCAAGCGCTATAATTAAAATGAACTATAATTTTTTTGTATTTTAATTAATCATACACGGACTAGCTAGGTCATAAGGCCTTGGAATAGGTGAGTGGAGAGTTAAATCTCCAAGGCTGCTCAAAACTATCAAACTTAGAAAGTTGATTAATGTGCGAAATCCAATTCTGTTAAGTGGACCAAGAAAGATCTACCTCCATAGAGTTAAGTGCGAGGGAGAGTGAAGGTAGAGAAGAGAGATACCCCCTCTCCTATTTGTTGAATGTTGACCTAAGACCATTCTACCTGGCTGCTAATACAGATTGGTGCCCTTAGTTGCCTCTCCTAGGGACCACATAGGTGACTGTGGGGGGCGAATAATCGTGGTCCCTAAGGTAGACATTGCATCACTTTCATCAGTACTTCTGTAGGGTTCCCTTGCAAATATTGGGGACCTGCACCAGCAAAGGTTGTTGTCAGAATGTTAGCGTAACTGTTTCTGTAAAATTCGCTAGTAGGCCTCGGGTGTAATTACCCCAGACTATGTTCGGAAGGTCCTCTTCTTCACTTTCTTGTATTTTGGTGTCTGATCCTAATCACCCAGAGCGGAAATACTTGAAGGCTGCTTGATTGATTGTAGCTTAGGGAGTTTTGATAGAGTGTTATATTTGCTCCTAGATTTCCTATCTTCTTATATTTTTTGAGTCTAATTAATCTCATAAAGTGGCTACCAATCGCCTCGTTGATCGAGGAGGCTTTGTGAGAGTTCTCCTGTGAGTGTCGAGCCTTGTTCAAGAAGGTGTACGAGAAATTCAGTGGGTGATTTTTATCTTGTGATTTCGAATGCAATAGAGAGCATCCTCCATTTGGGTTTGTTGTTTCTATGGGTGATCCTAGTACTAGAGGTATTATATAGAGGAGTACTCCACTCATCTCTAGAGTCGTGTTTCCGTTAGAAGAAGTTGAAGTAGAAGAGGTTCCTCAACCTCCTGTTACTTCTTCATCTCCTCTTCCTGCCAGTTTTCCAGATGTTCTTTTATACATTGGGCCTGAGTCTGAGAGACCAGCTAGCCCCTATCCTTCATATCCCTTTCTATCGATGGCCACGTCTGGGAACACAACTTCAACTATGAGCACTGCAAGTGTGCATACTCATCTTTTAGTTGAAGGAGGAGGTACCATTGCCATTTCAACAATCACTTATAGTGATGCTATGTTTGGCTCTACTTCCATTCCGTCTACGAGTGGAAACACCCAAGCATATGCTTCTGATTCTGGCCCCTTTTATTTTGGAATTCCTTCTAGTGTGATTCCTTTTATCTCCTTTACCATTTCTTCAACTTTCTCCGCGCTTATGCCTTCTATGCCTAGTGGATTAGCTTCATTTTAGGGTTTCCCCTTTGGAAGTGGGCATATTCCTCACTCGAACCCTTCCTTAGGATCTTTGCCTTTCACCTCTCAAAACCAAGGATTCAATCCTTTCATCGAAGGTCAAAGCTATAATGCCTTTTCAGGATGGAAACCTGCTTTTACATGGTTACGAGATAGGAATTAGTTTTTCTCTGGACAACAAGGGAGTGTTCCTTTCCCTTCAGTAGGTGTTTCTCAAGGTTTTTATCCATTCGCTAATTCTTGGAACCCTTACCAAGGGGTTTCTTCCTCTTTTAACACTTTGATTGAAGGGAATATCCCTATTTATAGTAACCCTACGATGGGAGGGAGTCCTTCTCCGAATGTTGGGTTACAAGTTTTCTCTTATGGCTCAGTATTTTCAATGAACAATATCTGGCAACCTAGTGCCTCAAAAGATCCTAGCTATTCTTTTTCAGGATGTTGGGAGTCCTTCCTATGGGGGATGGAATTCCCAGACTCCTCTGCGCTTACCTTTCCTGGCAACTTTAAACTTTCCAAATATATCGAAATTGACGAATGATCCTATTCGGTATAGTATGGGTTGGCCTCTGGTCCCTACTAAACTGCCCTCAGACATTCCAAAGTTTGAATGGAAGACTGGTGAGGATCCGGCTGACCATGTCACCACTTTCCACTTACTGTTTTCATTGAACTCCCTTATTGACAATTCGATTAGGTTAAGGTTATTTCAATGAACCCTAACTCAGAACGCAACAAAATGGTACATTGAGCTGACAATGGGGCATTTTTTCTACTTTTGTTGAGTTGGCTACTATGTTTCTAAACCATTTTCAATTGCCTATCCATTATGATGTCGGGACTGATCTCTTGACCAATTTCTAGTAGGACAAAGCAACTCACATTTCTTATCATATTCAGGAATGGAGGAGAAGGAAGAGGCTAATCAAAGCTAAAATTCTAAATGAGTTCCTTCTCGAATGTGTAATATTCCTAAATTAGCATGCGGCTAATAGGGATATTATTTTTTCTTTAAAAATCTAGTTAGATGAATAAATGTGCAAAGGAGGTTAATCAAACCCCTAATGAAGAATAAATCAATGCCAAATATGAAGAAGGATAAATCTTGACTATGTAAATAAGCACCCTTAGGTGTGAAAGGGGCTATTCATCTTGACTGGGTCAACCTTGACCAAATCTACAATGTTGTATTAGACGAGTGGTCATCAATAAGGCACAACGTAATTATAGTTGAAGATATATTGTGTGAAAGGGATGAGTCCATTGAAGGTGGTTTAGGGTTTTGCACACTCTCATCTTATAAAAGGAAGGGGAAGGTAGCATGAGGAGGTTGTTCATGATATGATCTTTTGATATATTGTCTGTTTAGACCATATAGCTTTCTTTGGATGTTTAGCCTAGATTGCAAATGTTGTTTAGCATTGGAATTTCTTGTTTAGGAGTTCCTCCTCTTCCCATTGAGTAGCTCTTAAGAGAGTTTATATTGCATAGTCCACTATCAGGCTTGAATGCCAAGCTTCTCCTTTCAATTGCAACTCAGATCCTGTTGAGGGTTTGGTTGTCTTTGCAAGATGCAGCAAGTGGAGATTAGATCTATTCAGATCTATGACATTTCAGTGCCTTTTTTCAGTGGAGGAGTCCTCTGCTCTATTGGAGGAAGTGTATTGGAGTGATTGAGCTTCATTTCTTGATCTTGGCATGTGGCCAACTGTTATCTATACCCTACAGTGCAGTTTCTACTCTGTATCTGCGTTATTCTTGTAGGAGTTGTTGCAGGGAGTTTGGGTGCACTATTTGGAGAGTTGGTTTCTGAGTGTTAGGGATCTGCCCATCACTTTGAGGTCCATCAGAGGAGATATACACATTTTATATTTCAGATTTGATCTTTATATTCTGAATACTTCATAATTTCTGAATATTTCTGCAGATCTTCTTTCTTAGATCTCAGATCTACTGCTCATCCTTGGTGTAATGCTCAAAACCCCAGGGGATCTAAAAGAGGAGCCTTTCTAGTGCAGGGATCTATTATGGATCTGAATTTTTATACATAAATCTGCCCTAGATCTGACATGTAATCCACAATAGTTTGCATCCTAATAAAATAACATTGTCAAGGAAGTTTCAGTCCATTCATGTGGTTGCAACCCCTGTTTTGAGGGAATTTCTTCTGTTTATGACTTGTATTTCCAGCTATGTATTTCATGGGCTTCATTATAAAATTATCTTGTTGCTGTAAATACTATTGAAGAAAATTTTATTGGCCTCCTTCCCTTGCTATAATTGAACTACGTTATTTCCTTGTTGTATTATTCATACATTGCTACAGTCCCACTTTTGGGTATTTTCCAGTTGTATTGGGTGTGGGAGATCTGTTTAACCCACCTAGAAATATTTGTTTCTGTTCCCCTCTTGGATTTAGGTCTTATATTATCATATATAAGGGATCGAAGGGCTGAATTCAAATTTTGTATCAGCCATTTCTGAAAAATGCATTTTTTAGATGTGCCTAGCTAGCAGTCCCAATTTGGGGATATTACAATGGTATCGGAGCAACTATCTTGGCACAGCCTATGCTTTTCTTATTAAGAGCCAATATGTATTTTCATGGAAATAAAATACCAATGAAGAAATGTGGTTACATTGAAGACACAAAAGAAAAGGGTAAGATCCATTTAACTGGAAGTTTTCAAAGAGAAGAGTTCTCTAAAACTCTTTCTCAAGCTTTGAATGAACTGAAAGAAGAAATCTGGGGAATGAATAATGAAATACAAGCAGATGTTTTGAAAAGTTTTGCACATAATGGAAGCCCCACTAATTCATATAATGGGTGTGAGCATTCAACCATATCATCATATTTACAATGCTCCATTAGCCACTTTTTCATGAAGAAGAAGAAGAAGAAAGGAGATGTGCCAAAGAGGGAGACTCTTGGTGATTATTTGCAGGGGTATGAAGCTCAATCTAAGGAGTTCAAAGATCGCTTGAACTTCCAAGGGTTTTGAAAGATCAAGGAGGAAAGAAGGAGCAAGCATCATGGTGTGAGTAGATTCTTCTTATCTACTTTTGATGGTTCACCTAAATGTCCAGCTAGGGCTTGGGTGTAGGAGCTAGACACCTATATGCAATACCATCAAGTTTCATAAAAGGAAGTTATCAAGGTAGTAGCACTGCATATTGAGGGTAAGGCTTATGATTGGTGGTTTTTTGAATCTTTTTCCTTAAGGAATTCAAATAAATCTACCTATGCAAGGTCCATTAGAAGAATAGTGGAAAGGTTTGATGAAAGGTTTTATGAAACACTTCCTATGAACCAAATCTTTTGCATGGAGTGGAAGGGTCCCTAAATTCAACTCCATTTCATAAAAACATTGAAGGGGATGGAAAATTGTATGACATATTGCCAAGGGAAAAGTCCCCATTGCATGAAGATCTTTCTTCTCAAGAGGAAGACATGGAGATTCCTCCTTCAAAAGAAGACCAAGATCTAAGGTCTCTTATTGATGATGAGGTATTTTCAACTATGGAAGAAAAGGATGAAGATGATAATGCAATCATGACAAGAGCACATCTAGACCTCATGAAGAGGAACATGGAGCACTTGCTCCAAGGAGAGAAACTCTTGCACTCTTACAAGGAGTTCCAAAGAATCTCACATATGGAAATTGTGGCACAATCCATGTGCAACATGTGCCATCATTATCAAATGATGAGATATTGAAGTTGGAATAAGGAAAAGAGGAGGGCAAGTATCACATGATGAAGATCATATACCCCTCTCTATTTCAGAAGTTATATGCACAAAGAAGGCAAGGGGAATTATCTAATGAAGGCAAGGACAAATCTGTCCACACACATACACATCCTGCTCTATGCCTTGATGTCTCTTTACATGGAGGCATTCCACCGGGGAGACCTCCTGATGGGAGGAAAACTAAAGTGTTCTCTCAACTATGGGCATCATATACATACTTGGCTAAGGAGGGAGCTTTGGGAGAAACTAGCACAACGCAGATAATCTTTGATGGATTCAAAGAAGAGATAAGAAATTTTCTGAATTGGACATTGCTATCTCCCACTCAGTTTTTGTGCTGAAAAAGGGAGAATTTAGAAGTCTATGATGGCATGGACATGATTTCATATGGAAAATCCATATCTTTGGGGTAGCCAATGATATTTTCACTCACAAAAGATATTTCTAAACATGACAAGAGGATATCAACACTCTTGCATGCATGGGCCAAATTGAGGAAGTTTTGGAAGACAAGGACTTTCCAAGGGGAGGTTGACTTCCATCTACTTCAATCTTGTATTGAGCAAGATCAGCTGCAAAGGAGGCAGCAAAAGGAAGTTGATAGTACTCCAACATGTGACTTTGACATCAAGCATGTCAAGGAGGAGAGCCATGCTATGACAAGGGATGCATTTTAGATTTCTATAGCGCTGTCATTTTTTGGGAGCCTAGACCCTTATTGGGATTCCCAACTTTTGATGGAATACTCTAAGGACCTTTTCACATGTAAGGTTCTTGATGGGAAGGTTATGGATGGGGGGTATAAAGTAGTTGAGGGAGTCATTTATTTCCATGATTAGATCTATTTGGCTAGAGACTCCAAGCTCAAGAAGAAACTACTTAATGCAGCCTATGAGATATTGATTTTAAAACCCACTGGTTTCATTAGAGCATATAATACTATCTTAGATAGATTCATGTGGGAAAAATTTAAAGAGGATATGCACTCTCATATGAGGAAGTGCATGGATCATTTTCTGGTTGAGGAGGAACATAGCTCTTGGGAAGAGTTATCATAACCACCTCCTTATTCATTGAGTGTGAGAAGGAGCTCATATATGAGCCACTTTGTTGATTTAAAATTTTATGATAAACATTGTATTGATGGACATCATGATATATTTATTATATACTTGCATTTTCTTAACACTCATGTGTAGGTCTTGGCTCCAAGAGGGGGCACTTTTTCTTATAGGCTTCATGAGCCACTTTGGGCCATGAACAATGGTGATGTTGGTCACTCCTTGGGAGATCTTGGAGAGATGATATACTCTTCATGGTGTGATTCATTAACACCAATCATCATACACTTTCTACAAGCATGCAAGAATGATGGGGCAACAAACAAGTGTTGGGGAAGACACTTGTCATATCATATTCTATGGTAGTTAGGAGTAAAATTGTGTTGCTTGCACATGAGGGACCATTGTCCTTCTCTTTTATTGCATATGGCAGCTATAATGACCTTAATTATGATCCCATATGCTGAAGATATTATTATCTCTGTTGGGAACATGGTTGGAGGAGAGACACATTTGTTGGATGTGTCCTCGGGGAAAGAAATTTCCTACATTTTTTGCACTACATGTTCTAAGGGGAACATGGGAAACTTTTTGGCCACTATGGTAGGTCAATTGTTTCTTTATGAGGTGGACCATATGATTGATTGGAGCACTTGGGGCATGCCTCTCATGAGAAATTGGGAGGATCTTTACTATGAATTACCAAGCTGGGAGGTGATTCATTTCATTTGGATGATAGCATGGAGGTGGGAGTCCTTCATTGATGATGAAATTCCCCATGATTGTCATCACCTCTATATTGAGGAGGCCATTGATCAGCAAGGAGGTTTCCATATATACCTTACTTTATTTCATGATGAGATCCATTTCGTTTATCCACCAAAGGCCAGCTTACACACTTGGGAGGAACCATTGCGAGACAAAATTATTGCAGAAAATCTGAAGCAATGGTGGAAACTGTTGAATAAGGAGGCCACAAGAAGAGGAGGGGAGATTTTGCAGCACCCTTGCAGTTGCTTGAGGACAAGCAACATTTTGGAGGGGAAGACTGTAATATTCCTAAATTAGCATGCAGCTAATAGGGATATTATTTTTTCTTTAAAAATCTAGTTAGATGAATAAATGTGCAAAGGAGGTTAATCAAACTCCTAATGAAGAATAAATCAATGCCAAATATGAAAAAGGATAAATCTTGGTTATGTAAATAAGAACCCTTAGGTGTGAAAGGGGCTAATCATCTTGACTGGGTCAACCTTGACCAAGTCTACAACGTTGTATTGGAGGAGTGCCCATCAATAAGGCACAACGTAATTCTATTTGAAGATATCTTGTGTGAAAGGGATGAGTCCATTGAAGGTGGTTTAGGGTTTTGCAAACTCTCATCTTATAAAAAGAAGGGGAAGGAAACATGAGGAGGTTTTTCATGATACGATCTTTTGATATATTGTCTATTTAGACCATATAGCTTTCTTTGGTTGTTTAGCCTAGATTGAAAATGCTATTTAGCATTGGAATTTCCTGTTGAGGAGTTCCTCCTCTTCCCATTGAGTAGCTCTTGGGAGAGTTTGTATTGCATATTCTACTATCACGCTTGAAGGCCAAGCTTCTCCTTTCAATTGCAACTCAGATCCTGTTGAGGGTTTGGTTGTCTTTGCAAGCTACAGTAAGTGGAGGTTAAATCAATGTCTTTTTTCAGTGGAGGAGTCCTCTGCTCTATTGGAGGAATTTTATTCGAGTGATTGAGCTTCATTTCTTGATCTTTGCATGTGGCCAACTGTTATCTATACCCTACAATGCAGTTTCTACTCTAGATTTGCGTTATTCTTGTAGGAGTTGTTACAGGGAGTTTGGGTGCACTATTTGGAGAGTTGGTTTCTGAGTGTTGGGGATCTGCCAATCACTTTGAGGTCCATTGGAGGAGATATACACATTGTATATTTCAGATCTAATATACATATTATAAATACTTCACAATTTCTTAATATTTCTACAAATATACTTTCTTAGATCTCAAATCTACTGCTCATCCTTGGTGTAATGCTCAAAACCCCAAGGGGATCTGAAAGAGGAGCCTTTCTAGTGCATGGATCTGACTTTTTAAGCACATAAATACTCTATATTTGACATGCAATCCACAACAGTTTGTAGCCTAATAAAATAACGATGTCAAGGCAGTTTCAGTCCATTCATGTGGTTTCAGCCCCTCTTTTGAGGGAATTTCTTCTTTTTATGTCTTGTATTTCCATCTATGTATTTCGTGGGCCTCATTATACAATTATCTTGTTACTGTAAATACTATTGAAGAAAATTTTATTGGCCTCCTGCCCTTGCTATAATTTAACTACATTATTTACTTGTTGTATTATTCATACATTGCTGCAGTCCCACTTTTGGGTATTTTCCACCTGTACTAGGTGTGGGAGATCTGTTTAACCCACCTAGAAAGATTTGTTTCTGTTCCCCTCTTGGATTTGGGTCTTAGATTATCAGATCTAAGGGATCGAAGGGCTGAATTCCAATTCTGGAGCAGCCATTTCTGAAAAATGCATTTTTCAAACATGCCTAGCTAGCAGTCCCAATTTGGGGATAATAAAAAATGGTTTCTGAAATCTCTACAGCCAAAAATATCAAAGGATGCATCCGTTTCAGGGGTATTTTCTGAGGAACATGTTATTTTTAGGGCTCAGCAGCTAGAACTAATTTATTCTCAGTTTGGGGTCCTTAATGAAAATTTTCCAGAGGCTCCTCACTCCAAGCTATATTTAGCCAAAACAAAACTTGGTCCTCATGGTGACAGACTTATTGGTACGATCGATAGTGATACAACTAACCTCCTAAATCAATTGCAGCAGTTTTCTATACAATATGCTCCTTCTGGTCAGGCTACGCCTTCAGTGTCAACTCCTTCTCAGGCCTTGAATATTAATGTCATTCAAGATTCTCACCCCAAATGGAATAAAAAATCCAATGGGAAGAAGAAGGGACAAAATAATAAGAAGAAATACAAGGATGGGAAGGTAAATGTGAATATATCCAACGATCATGTTGGAGAGGGTGAGAGGGATAATAAGAATAAGGTTAAGTTTCCATGCAAGTTATGCATTGGAGACCATCTTACTCACCTTTGCCCAAAAATTCACGATGCTTGATGCTTTTTATCTTAGCAGGGTTCTTATAACTCCTAGGCTGTATTGAAAAAACATTTTCCCCAAGGGCAGCACCTGCTTGCTAGCGCGAATGCAAATACTGGAGCTCCCTCTGGGGGAAACCAGGAAGGGGAAAATTCATCAAAAGTATACATGACGAGTGCTCACGTAGATATCTCTACCAGATCCTGTGATTATGGCGAAGCTGATTCTTTGAAAGCTAAAGGTTCTCCTAATAATTCTGAGCCACTCCATATCGAGAGGCTTGCAGTTAAGCCTATACCTTGAATGTAGAAAGGTTCTATAAAGCATACAAAGATCAATCATAATGACAAGGATGCCCAGAACAACTCGATTATAGAATATTTGGCTCAAATTCCTTGTGCTATGTATGCGTTAGAGGTACTCCAGTCGTGTCCTGCACAAAGGAGTGCATTTCTCACTGCCATTGGGGATGTTGATCCAAAAAATTCTCTTATTATCACATTTGACATGCCAAATTTTTAAAAGAGACTTCCTCATCATATGGCTTTCTAGTTTAAGTCTACATATCGTAAGATCAATATATTTCGAGCAATAGTCGATGAGGGTGCTTCCATGTGTGTGATATCTATCTCATGTTGGAAGGATATTGGATCTCCTTCAACTATCCCTTCTTCTACTCTTCTGGCTGCGTTGGATGGTCATTCTCACAGGACACATGGCATTGTTATAGCTTTATGGCATTGTTATAGCTTTACCCATCTGTGTTGGGGGTAAAACTATTAGTATCAAGGTCGAGATAGTTCATGCAAATCTAGAATACAACCTTTTATTGGGGCGAAACTGGATTTATGAGAGGGATGCTATTGATTCCTTATTATTTCACATTTTATGTTTTCCCCACGAAGAGAGAATTGTCACTGTTGATCATATGGATTGTTCTCCTGTAGATCTGAATGCATCTGCTGACTCGACTGTACACTTGGTGAATGATTCCAAGCAACCTATTAAGAATTTGGGGGTTGGAATGTATACATCGTTGATGGGCACTTTTGATCTTCTGCCTCCTTCAGTTCATATTCATGCTATCTCATCCTCCAGGGTTCCTACTTGAAGACAGTTCTTTTGAACTCATTATTTTTCAGACCCTTGGACCTTGCCTTCTCCTACATCCACATTAGAGAAAGCTCAAGTGGGTGGAATGGAAATTCCTATGTCTGCAGTTGAGATTTCTTATCAATCTATTGTTGACTCTGCAGACTCCATTCCTGTTTCTCTTTCACTAGAGGAATGGGATAGAGATGTGGCTTCGGCTTGGAATCTTAGTTCATCTTCTGCTTAGGATTGCCTTGATACCACTCTTCCATCCAAAGAGGCCATCCTTGAAGCAATGAATATTGTAGAGAGACTGTGGGATGATTTTCATCATCGGTCATATTTTCTACTAGACTTGCAAGAAGTTGAAACAAGTTTGTTTGGCCTTCAATCTTCTAGCCGTGTTCACCCAGTCTTGAACCCCTTAACACCAACAAAGGATTTTGCTTAAGGGAACATGGTTGTCATTTCTACTACTACCCTGGTGAAAATCTCCAGAGATCCCAAAATTATTGAGAATGTCTTCATTGGAGCTTAATGTTCCCCTGAAGAGATTCAGACTTACACCGATCTCTTTCGATAATTTCGGGATGTGTTTTCTTGGTATTAAGAGGAAATGCCTAGTATAGATCCATCTATTTTCTAGCTATGAGATCAAGACATACGAAAATGATAAGTCTATTCGGCAAAAGCTTCGTCCAAAAACCCTAGCAAGTGTTGAAAAGTGTAACTAGGTTGGTCTTCATATTGAATATGTAATTATGTATTTTATGTAAAGACTAAGACAATTATAATGAAATTTATATTTTTTTCACTTACTTCATGGGTTTCATGAGCAAGATTTTATCTTAGGTTAATCGACTTCTTCTTGATGTCCATTTAGGCTTCTGTATAATTAGAGTCATGTATATTAATAATATTGTCACCATTAAAAGCTCCAAGATCTTTTCATGAACTTTGTTGAAGAAAGATTGCATCAGCCCTCAAAAACACTCTCTTTCAAACACCGGAAAATATTTGATAAAGGTGGTTGATACTTAGCAATGAAGTTGGCCTACAAGCCAGCTTACATGCCAACCTAAATGTCTACTATGTGGTCAGCCTAAAGAAAGGAACAGATGTGCTATAAATAACTTTATCCATGGCCATTTGAAATAAAGAATCTATGAGAAATCTGTGGATAACTTCTACAGATTCAAGAAGAATATTAGAAGCGGATTTCATAAGTTACTTAAATGCAGATGATTATAAAGATGTGAGGATAAGCATAATCAAGTGCGGATGACAGTAAAGAAGTGTGGATCAACGTAATCAAGTGAAGATGACTGTAATCAAGTGTGGATCATAAGTGTGAATCACTGTTAATCAAGTGTGAATGACTCTGAACTATATGTGGATTAATGAACAGACAGGACTGCAGGTTCTCTGTGGTAAAATAGTGACAATATGTGGATTGGTGAATAAACAAGAATGTGGATTCCTCTGTGGAACACAGTATATGCATAATAGTGAACTAACAAAATTACGAGTTATAGAAAGTATGTCAAGATCAGTATGAGTATAATTCGGATGTCATGGAATAATTATAATGCTATAAGGGTTATTACAATATGAGAAAATAGGAAGGTAAATTTTTTGTTTACCTTCTGAATCACAGTCAATAAGAGAAATTATTATACCTTCAACCTCAAAGATATGTGAAGTATAAGATAAGGTCTTGAATAATATTTGAAGATAAATGTAGAGACAGAAATCTCTAGTGTTGATGCAAGATAGTGTAAGTTGGTGATGTTGGGGTTCCTATGTTTTGGCATATTTGGCAATACCAAAAGATAAGACAACATCAAACCACTCTGGGGCCCTAGGATCTAGCCCTCTTGGACCTGGAGAGGGATCTCTCCAATAAAACAAAGAATGATATCTCTTTGAAAGCTCAAGATGAGGTATTAGGCTAGTTATGAAGCACAAAGGGGGGTTTTAAATGATTTGGTTGGTGATTTGCTGGGTTGGTCATGAGATCATAGACTGAGAAAGTAATGGGAGAAAAGGAACAAAACAGCAAGATGTTTCAACAAAGAGGATAGGTCAAGAAAGTGCCATCCATTGGGCTATGGAGTCATGAAAGGTAATTACATGCAACAAATAGCCAAGGCTTTCAGAGGGCAAGTCATCTACACTAAAGGATCTTTTTAGATATATGATGGAATGGAAAATTAAGGAGTGAAAGTGAGAGAAGGAAAGCAACCTAGTTTTTGTCTATAGATCAGGTCAAAGGTCATTTAACTCCAGACCTACTTGGACATACTCAAAGGTAGCTTTCAATGGAGGGACAAAGGGGCATCTTATTGATCGGACCAGAGGTCATTTAACTCCAGATCAGCTTTAGCATACTCCAAGGGAGAATAGAGATAAGTTTAACAGAGCCAGGGTCTATAGATCAGAGAAGGACTTTGAACCTTGAATGCTTTGACACCAGCAAGAACATCCAAGCAGCAAACCCCGAATTCATACATCAGCTAGCAGCATATGGAACCACTACACTGGTTAAATTAGCTGCATTTACTCTTAGATAACACATTTAGCAAAAAACATTGAAGGCAAGGAGAACAGAGACATAGGGTACCTAACCAGGGTAAATCCTATGCCATGTTTTTGATGCGAGCCCAAAAGACCAATGAACAACATGAAAATGTAATAAAACAATAAGATAAGAAAACATCACCCATAGCAATAGACCAGGATCCAAAGAAATGTGCTTGATTAATTGATGCAAAACCAGTCACATACACTGAGCTTAATGGTTGTTATAGACCAGACTTTCTCCTCCCATCCTACTACATTTCAAACTACTCTGCTACTCCCTCCCAAGACTGTTCTAACAGTCAAAATGAATCCCTCTAACAGCAACAGCAACAACCAAACAACAACCTTTACAATATGTTCTCGGGGATTCTTATAGGAGAAGAGAATAACAGGAGTAGAAGATATTCATTAAATGGATCTCATTAAGACAGAGTGGAGAAAGAGTTCATGCCCACTCTGGTTAATGGCAATCTGCATCACTGTAAATAATTTTTGTATGGTCTGGGAGACTCTGTCAGGCCAAGATTGACCTCTGATGTTTCTTTGGAGTCCTTTCTGGTATTTGGTACTCTGTGCTGCCTTCTGGAATACATGACCTGGATGGAAAATCTGCAAGTTTTCCCATGCTTCATAACTTCTGCCTGACAGTCGTAGAAACTGCTGCCAGTGTATTTCATCTGTTTAAAGGCTCGAGGAGGCACGGAGAACACTGTCCGAAGGTGTTCGTCTGGAGAAAAAAGTTCCGCTGACACTGGAAGCACTGATAAGACTTGACAGTGTGCTTAAGCCTTCAAATTGCGTCTTTATCCTTTGAGTATGGGATTAGGCACTTTAACATTCGATTAACCGACATAAATCCCTTGCACCTGCTTCTACTGTTACTCTTTGTTGCCGTTGTAATGACCTCTCTGTGATCCCTGCACAATGAATTAAATCAATTATAAAAACCAGGGAAGGTAGCGAAAGAGATGCTATGGGGGCCAAGAGGAATGGTGGCGGACCAATGGAAATGGAGGTTGTAGGGAAATCTGATGAAAAATGCAGCGGTGAAGGTTGGTTGTGACAGGGGTCACAGACCGTCCGATCATATGTGGAGACGGCATTTAGTGGTCGGGATTAATGAATGGGGGAGTTAGGATTAAAACGGGTGGAAGAAGTGGTAATTAGTGCAAAGCCCAAATATTAATGCTTGGGAAAAATACAAAGGGAAATGATGAAAAACAAGCGAAGCGGAGCCTTTGGATGGTGGGACCCGGCATGGGTGGAGGGTGATTCATTTAGGACCATTGGATCTCGGGTGGAGATCAACAGCGGAGATTGAAAGTTGAAGTTAATAGGGGCTCTGATGAAGAAAACTGATGGGGGGGCGCGATTAGATCCCAGCCGTTGGATCTGAAGAAATGGACGGCTAAGATCGAATCGGCGGATCGCAATTGGGGGCACAGGGTTTGACACTTTTAAACTTTTGCAATTGCGATGGCGCAATTGAGCACTGGGAATTGGATCTAGGGACCAGATCAACGGACCACATTCAATCAGAGGGAGATGGAGAGGGGTGACGGAGCGATGATGCGATTAGCGTTGAGCTATTGGATCAAATTATGGAACAACGGTGGAGATTGTAATCTGGAGATCGCGATCGCAGAGGGAGGAAAGTGGCAGTGATTGACAATTGCGATTATGATCAGAGCGGGAGATGCAATTGAACACCATCCGTTGGATATGCGTGATAGATAAACGGTGGAGAAGCAATCGGCAGGGAGAAATGAGAGGAGCGATGGGAGGGGAGCGGAACAAATCTGGACCGTTGGATCTTGGAATGGATGGACGTCTGTGATTTGATCGGGGAATTGTAATCAGGGAGAAACAAGGAGTGGCACAGTGAAAGTTCCGATTACGATCGGAAACGGGAGTGAGATTAGTGCCAGGCCGTCCGATCTAAGTGATAGATCAATGGTGGAGATCACGGCGGAGGCCTTATAGACCAAAACTCAATCGCATCGGAATTTTTCGTTTAACAAAGAGTTTCGCTCACCCGAAAGTTGCGATTGCGATTATTGTTTTGAGTCTCTGTGCTAGGTTACGTGGGGGAGTGGTTTGCGGGGCTAGGCCAAAAGGGACTAGGCCTTAATATAAGGTGGAAAGTGGGTTTTTGGCCCATTTTTAGTGCATTTCAAAGCCAATGAAGGTTAACGATAGGGGGAAAAAAGAGGAAAGTTGACCTAACAAGGGGTGTGTGTAGGATTTAAAGGGGATTTTGGGATGATTTAAGAGGGTTAATGGGGGAAAATGAGAGGGGTTAAAGGGAAGAAAACAGAGGTTAAATGGGAATGGAATAAGAGGAAAAGGGGGGCCTTTTGGGCATTTCTTCACAAACAGAAAGGCTTTATAACTGGAAACAGCAGTGGGGATTTATCAAAGGACAAGAGAATAAGGAGGCTTCAAGGATGATGTGTTTTCAGAGGGAAATTCATTCCTTGAAGGCTCAAAAACATTTTAGCCCCCTGTTTGCTTGTCAAAAAATTTATAGGGGGCTAACAGTGGCTCCAAATGGGGATGGCTTCTTCTTGAAGGAGTCAAGAATCCATAAAGTGATCTTTGGTGTAGGCCAGATGCCTAGTGCTTGACCCATCCATTTTATTTCTTGGATTAGCTACCACAAATCATGAAGACATCATATCAGCAGTAAAATTTATCCCAAACAACCACCTGCCCACACTATAGTCCTAACATTTTTTCTTCTCGGTGCATTTGGACTTGCAGACCCTTTACATCATGAATTTTTTATAAGCAGGAAAATAAACCTATTCTACTTCTACCCTTATTACTCCATGAGACCAGATTAAACTGTTGGTCTCATAGTTTCTCTACCTAAACTAGTATCTGCTAGGATTAAACTATCTAGCAGATTTCTTCTCTACATTCTAAGACAGAAATTGAAAACAGTCAAGCTTGGATTAGACTGTCTGACTTGCTGGACTTTGCAGAAATTGAAACAAATAACTACATGCTCACAGATTGAGCTTTATTTCAGACTTCCTACCTACCCTACTCTAACTGGGAAACTATGGCACTCTAGGTGATACAATAATGCCAATGCAGCCAGTCAAGAAGTAACAAAAAAGGATATGCGCACTGACTACATGTTAGAGATAACCACAGGGTGCTCTGCATGTGGTTCTTCAAAACTGCGGTCACCATCAGTGGTGACCTCTCCTGATGAATCTAGCCCGTGCTAAGGATCAATGCTAGATAATTTGAGCTAACCAGGGCCTCCATGTACTTTGCCACAGGATCAATAAACATATGATGTACGCTCTCTTCTTTTAGGCCTGCCATGACTGGTAGGCTGTCTGTATCCTGGGCAGCTTCGATTGTTGCATCTTCCACTACATCTTCAGAGTGGCTCTTGAAAACTTGATCACCTTCTTCATGCATGTCGAAAGGCAGTGGAATTTCTTCCTTTTTAGGAGGAGGAAGGCTTTCCAAAAAGGCTCTCGGGTCTTTGAACTGATATGATTTCTCTTGCAACTTTAGAAATTCGATCTCAGCTTCATATCTTTCAACCACCAATTCTAAAAAAAATTTCCTGAGAAGGGGTTTGAAATTCGAGCTGAGAAGAACGGCCCCTGGAAGGTCCTCCGCCTCCAGCTCTGCCAAGTCACTCGAAATTGTATCATGACACTCCGCTATGAAACCTCGGTGCATTTATGCAAACTGCTCAGAGTCTTCCATTAGTGAAGTGACTTGGTCTTCAGCATGGATGATGTTGTACTGCGACATGGTCTCCCAGTGGAGTCTTGTGAAAACATGGATAATCAGTGGCCTACTAATCACCAGTGGAGTCTTTTAATCATTTAGGAACTGTGGAGTTGCCAGGTGGATGATTCAAGATTTTACTGTCCACCATAGTGACTTACCAAATCAAGGCTGATTGGTCTCTTTCCCTAGCGGAGTCGCCATTATGTTGGGGTTCCTATGTTTTGGCAGATTTGGCAATGCCAAAAGATAAGACAACATCAAACCACTTTGGGGCCCTAGGATCTAGCCCTCCTGGACCCAGAGAGGGATCTCTCCAACAAAACAAAGAATGATATCTCTTTTAAAGCTCAAGATTAGGTATTAGGCTAGTTATGAAGCAGAAAGGGGGGTTTTAAATGATTTGGTTGGTGAGTTGCTAGGTTGGTCATGAGATCATAGACTGAGAAAGTAATGGGAGAAAAGGAACAAAACAGCAGGATGTTTCAGCAAAGAGGATAGGTCAAGAAAGTGCCATCCATTGGGCTATGGAGTCATGAAAGGTAATTACATGCAATAACTAGCCAAGGATTTCAGAGGGCAAGTCATATACACTAAAGGATCTTTTTAGATAGATGATGGAATGGAACATTAAGGAGTGAAAGTGAGAGAAGGAAAGCAACCCAGTTTCTATCTATAGATCAGGTCAGAGGTCATTTAACTCCAAACCTGCTTGGACATAATCAAATGAAGCTTTCAATGGAGGGACAAAGGGGCAGCTTATAGATCGGACCAGAGGTCATTTAACTCCAGATCAGCTTTAGCATACTCCAAGGGAGAACAGAGATAAGTTTAACAGAGCCAGGGTCTATAGATCAGAGAAGGACTTTGAACCTTGAATGCTTTGACACCAGCAAGAACATCCAAGCAGCAAACCCCGAATTCATACATCAGCTAGCAGCATATGGAACCACTACACTGGTTAAATTAGATGAATTTACTCTTAGATAACACATTTAGCAGAAAAAATTGAAGGCAAGGAGAGCAGAGACATAGGGTACCTAACCAGGGTAAATCCTATGCCATGTTTCTGATGCGAGCCCAGGAGACCAATGAGCAACATGAAAATGTAATAAAACAATAATATAAGAAAACATCACCCGTAGCAATAGACCAAGATCCAAAGAAATGTGCTTGATTAATTGTTGTAAAACCAGTCACATACACTAAGCTCAATGGCTGTTACAGACCAGACTTTTTCCTCCTAGCCTACTACATTTCAAACTACTCTGCTACTCCCTCCCAAGACTGTTCTAACAGTTAAAATGAATCCCTCTAATAGCAACAACAACAACCGAACAACAACCTTTACAATATGTTCTCGGGGATTATTATAGGAGAAGAGAATAATAGGAGTAGAAGATATTCATTAAATGGATCTCATTAAGACAGAGTGGAGAAAGAGTTCATGCCCACTCTTCTTAATGGCAATCTGCATCGCTGTAAGTACTTTTTGTATGGTCTGGGAGACTCTGTCAGGCCAAGATTGACCTCTGATGTTTCTTTGGAGTCCTTTCTGGTGTTTGGTACTCTGCGCTGCCTTCTAGAATAAATGACCTGGATGGAAAATCCGCAAGTTTTCCCATGCTTCATAACTGCTGCCTAACAGTTGTAGAAACTACTGCCAGTGTATTTCGTCTGTGTAAATGCTCGAGGAGGCATGGAAAACACTATCCGAAGGTGTCCGTCTGAGGAAAAATGTTCTACTGATGCTGGAAGCACTGATAAGACTTGACAGTGTTCTTAAGTCTTCAAACTACGTCTTTATCCTTTGAGTATGGGATTAGGCGCTTTAACATTCGATTAACCAGCCTAAATCCCTTGCACCTGCTTCTACTATTACTCTTTGCTGTCGCTGTAATGACTAATCTATGATCCCTAAACAATGAATTAAATCAATTATAAAAACCAGGGAAGGTGGCAGAAGAGGTGCTATGGGGGGCAAGAGGAATGGTGGCGGACCAGTGGAAACGGAGGTTGTAGGGAAATCTGATGAAAAATGTGGCGGCGAAGGTTGGCTGTGACAAGGGTCGCAAACAGTCCGATCGTATGCGGAGACGACATTTAGTGGTCGGGATTAATGAACGGGGGAGTTAGGATTAAAACGGGAGAAAGAAGTGGTAATTAGTGCAAAGCCCAAAGATTAATGCTTGGGCGAAATACAAAGGGAAATGATGAAAAAAAAGCAAAGCAGAGCCTTTGGATGGTGGGACCCGACATGGGTGGAGGGCGATTCATTTAGGACCATCGGATCTCGGGAGGAGATCGACGGCGGAGATTGAAAGTTGAAGTTAATAGGGGCTCCGATGAAGAAAAATGATGGGTCGGCGCGATTAGATCCTAGCCATCGAATCTGAAGAAATGGATGGCTAAGATCGAATCGACAGATCGCAATTGGGGGCACAGGGGTTGACACTTTTAAACTTTTGCGATTGCGATGGCGTGATTGAGCACTGGCCATTAGATCCGAGGACCAGATCAACGGCCCACATTCAATCGGAGGGAGATGGAGAGGGGCGATGGAGTGATGATGCGATTAGCGCTGAGCTGTTGGATCAAATTATGGATCAATGATGGAGATTGTAATCGGGAGATCGCGATTGCAGAGGGGCAGAAAGTTGAAGCGATTGAAAATTGCGATTGCGATCGGAGCGGGAGATGTGATTGAACGCCAACCGTCGAATCCGGGTGATAGATCAATGGTGGAGAAGTAATCGGCGAGGATAAATGAGAGGAGCGACGGGAGGGGAGTGGAACAAATCTGTACCGTTGGATCTTGGAATGGATGGACGGCTATGATTTGATCGGGGAATCGCAATCGGGGGGAAACAAGGAGTGGTACGGTGAAAGTTCCGATTGTGATCGGAAGCGAGAGTGCGATTAGCGTCAGGCCGTCCAATCTAAGTGATAGATCAATGGTGGAGATCATGGCGGAGGCCTTATAGACCAAAACTCAATCGCATCAGATTTTTTTGTTTAACAAAGAGTTTCGCTCGCCCGAAAGTTGCGATTGCGATTAGTTCTTTGAGTCTCTGCGCCTGGTTCTGGCGTTGGGCTACGTGGGGTAGTGGTTTTCAGGGCTAGGCCGAAAGGGGATAGGCCTTAATATAAGGTGGAAAGTGGGTTTTTGGCCCATTTTTAGTGCATTTAAAACCCAATGAAGGGTAATGATAGGGGGAAAAAATGGGAAATTTGACCTAAAAAGGGGTGTGTGTAGGATTTAAAGGGGATTTTAGGATGATTTAAGGGGGTTAATGGGGGGAAAAGAGAGGGGTTAAAGGGAAGAAAACATAGGTTAAATGGGAATGGAATAAGAGGAAAAGGGGGGCCTATTGGGCATTTCTTCAAAAACAGAAAGGATTTATAACTGGAAACAGCAGTGGGGGTTTATCAAAGGACAAGGGCATAAGGAGGCTTCAAGGATGATGTGTTTTTAGAGGGAAATGCATTCCTTGAAGGCTCAAAAACATTTTAGCCCCCTGTTTGCTTGTCAAAAAATTTATAGAGGGCTAACAGGTGCAGGAAAAGAAGGACCAGTGATGAAAGTCATCTAAGGAGTAGTGAAATAATCTTGGAAGCATATTTAGGTCAAGGGTCTAAGTCTAGGTCATGATGCTTGTCATTTGAAGATCTATAAGAATAATTCTCTTTGGGCTTTCCTCTCGAAGAGGGAGAGGTTTTTCCCTGGCTCTAGGAGCTTAATTTTGTATCTTGTGTATTTTGATAATTTACTTAATGAAAGAATAAATAAGATAATGAATATAAGACATAAGCAACTCAAGTATGCTCACAAGTAATTATCAAGAAGAGAATTTGAATTAATCATCAGCCCCCTACATTCTCAACATGGTATCAGAGCTAAGGTACTAAAGACGAAGGGCTATTTGACAAAGAGACACTCAAGGATCAAAATTCAGTTTTATAGAAAGCATCAACGCAAAATTCAAAGTCTACATTGCAAGGTCAAATTAGTTAACAAAGAAATCCTCAAGCCATCTCAAGAATACTTTCACCCTTATTCAAGGAATCCACACATCGAGGAGGTAATCTTTGACACCAAATATTCTTGAAATTGTTAGAAGATGAATCATTAAGCACCTCCCAACATGATTGAATACATCCCCATTCTGAAGCAATCCTTGATCATCAAGGATCCAAGATCACATACTTTGAAATCAGTTTAAGAGGAAGTTCCTGCCATCATCTTCAACAAGAAAGCTGATATAAGAAGAAAAGCATTTGGTCAAGTAAGTATCCTTATAACTTCATGTGAATCTATCAAAATGTATTCCTTGCAAATAAAGCATCAAACTAATTAGGGTTTCAAAAATTTCCTACATAGAAGGCAAGGACAATGAATTCATGGTAAATACATGAATGGAGATATAAAAGCCCAAATGATTCTTGCAGAATCCATAAAATAGTCTCTCATATCTGATCTACCAAATCTATAATCATCAAAAGAAATATATATATATATATATATAACAAAATTGGTGGAGCTATTCTCTGTGAGTACTGTAGGAGAAGAAATCTCTCTGAGATCAAATGCAGGAACTAGGAGAAGTAATGTCTGACACTGAGATGACTACAGTGGTGCTAAATGCTCCACCATAAGAATGGTGAAACTTCACTTCAGGTTTTTATAGAAAGAAAGAAGCCACACCATTCAACAATTTAGGTCTTTATGTAAAATAGAGGAAACAAGATTGAAATCCAAAGGTGTTACAGGATCAAGTGAAGGGAATCAAACCTTTGCATCCACATCGAGAAAGAAAGTAAGACTCAGTAAGTTTTGTTCTCATAATATTATGGACAAAGCATGATGCTTTGGATATGATGAATGTGGGCATTATAAAATAAATTGTCCTAAATCTAAAACGGACAAGAGAAATAAGGGAAGAATTCCATATCTCAGAAATGAGAGAAGAACATGATGCAAAGAAATGTAAGAAAGGGGAAGCGAGGGATATCCACTATGATCGAGATCATCTTCTCCTTTAAGTGATTTTTGTTGGTTGTAGGAAGTAGTATAGCATCATAATCAAAGCATGGTAGGAGTTTTTGGTAAAATAACTTCTGGAAAATCTCTTTGATAATAATACTGATGGAAGGTAGTCATCAAGATCAAGGGTCATCATGAAAAACAAAATTATGGGATGTGATGACATATTGATTGATCAGGCCAAGGGAATGAATCTCTTCATTCTAGTAAAACTTCTGAAGGATGACTTATATGATGAGGAATGAGGTATGCATATATTTATATGATGACACTAGATGTTGTGAAGTCATGTCCTATGGTTGCACATAATAGACTTCCAGATTTAGAATTATGATTAATGAAGGAGGATCTCTTGGAGCACTAACAGATGAATCAACATTATATATATATATATCCTCATGGAATATGAGGTGGCTGTATATGAACGAGGAACTGGAAAATGTTTAAGTTCCCAGGAATGAAAAATGTGGTGAAAGGAAGAGATCATGAAATGCAACCATGTCAAGAGGTTGTTATCATCGGGAAGACAAGAAGATGTGACTAGGAGATATCCTGGGAGGATATGTAGACTCTAACAGAAGTCTGATAAATAAGAATACCATTGACAAAACATGTCACTAGGAGATGTGTGAATTTTTATAAAGGATGCCGATGCCTACAGGAAGATGTCATGGTGAAATATCATCACTGAGGTAACTTTTGTTTTAAAATTTCATATGAATATGTTTATCTGGATGAATTTGTGCAGGGCTGCCAATAATGATAAAGGATGTATAATCCTTGGAGATGATTCGAAGGAAAGCAGCATGGCAAAATGGTGGACCATATGAGAAATACCAATGAATCACTTTCCGATAGTGGACATGACTCGTGACTGAAAGTGATGGATGATTTGTGCCCTATGAAGTCAAAAGTTGAAGATTCCTCAATATCGAAAACCATGACATCGAAGGGAGGAATTCTTCAGAAGTAGCTGGATTGCTGCTGCAGGACCCTCGTTGATAGGGAGCCTAGTGGTAAGTTTTTTGCTTGGAAGAAACTTGAAGCATTTCCTTCCTGCATTGAGAGGGAGTGACATATGTTATTCTCTATTACATGTGTCACGCAATAGACGAGGACTAACATTCGTAAGTGTTAGTGAAGGCCATGTGAAAAGAATGGATAGACACATCATTCTGGTCTTCACCTAGAAGATAGAATGGAGGATTGGGTAATAATATGGAATTCGATATTCTTTGAGAATGAGATAGGGAATTGAAGATAAAAGTAGTCGTTGACTAATATTCTTTGAGAGTTGGCTACCCAAGAGAAGAATAGTCCAAGAAGGTCATACTCTAGGAACACCTAGGTGGGGTATGTACCTTGTAGAGACAATGAATACGGTGTCTATTAGTCATGTGTCTTGCCACCATTGTAGCCCATTGTCTCATTGAGAGATGGGGTTGTTAGTCAAGGCCTTGCACTAGGACAATGCTGGTTGATATTATGCTATACAGATGCGATTACCAATCTAATTCTTCTTATGAGATTTTTCATTTTGAAAGTGACCATGTACCTATATGAATACCTCCCTAGTTAATAGGGAGTGTTGAAAAGTGTAACTAGGTCAGTCTTCATATTGACAATGTATTTATGTATTTTATGTAAAGAATATGACAAAGATAATAAAATGTATATCTGTTGCACTTTCTTCATGGGTTTCATGAGAAATATTTCATCTTAGGTTAATGGACTTCCTCTTGATGTCCATTTAGGGTTTATCTTTTGTATAATTAGAGTCATGTATATGAATAATATTGTCACCATTAAAAGCTCCAAGATCTTTTCATAAACTTCATTGAATAAAGGCTTCATCAACGCTCAAAACCACTCTCTTTAAAATGCTACAAAATATGTGATAAAGGTGGCTGATACTTAACAATGAAGTTGACCTAAAAGCCAACCTACATGTCAGCATAAATGTCTATTGTGTGTTCGACCTAAATAAAGTAACAGATGCACTATAAATAACTTAACTTGCGGCCATTTGAAATCAAAAATCTATGACTAATCTGTGGATAACTTCTGCGGATTCAAGAAGAAGATTAGAAGCAGATTTTGTATGTTACTTAAATCTGGATAACTGTTAAGTTGTGAGGATCATTTTAATTAAGTGTGGATGATAGTAAATAAGTGAGGATCAGTGTAATCAAGTGCATAAGTTGTAATCAAGTACAGGTCAACGTAATTAAGTTTGAATAATTTTTAATCAAGTGTGAATCACTCTGAACTATATGTAGATTAATGAACAAACAAGAGTGTGGGTTCTCTGTGGAAAAACAATGACAATATGCGGATTGTTGAATAAACAAGAATGTGGATTCCCTATGGAACACAATATATGTGGACTAGTGAAATAACATAAGTGCGAGTGATAGACAGTATTTCAAGATCAGTATGAGTAGAATTCATATGTCAGGGGATAATTTTAATGCTATAAGGGTTATTACAGTATGAGAAAATAAAAAGGTAAATCTGTGATTTACCTTCCTAATCACAGTCAATAAGAGAAAGTATTATACCTTCAGCCTCAAAGATATGTGAAGTAAAATATAAAATCTCGAATAATATTTTAAGATAAACTTAGAGACGAAGATCTCTAGTGTTGATGCAGGACAATGCAGGTTGGTGCAGGAAAATAAGGATCAATGTTGAAAGTCATCTAAGGAGCAGTGAAAAGATCTTGGAAGCATATTTAGGTCAAGGTTCTAAGTTCAGGTCATAATAATTGTCATTTGAAGATCTATAAGAAGAATTCTTTGTTGGTTTTCCTCTCCCAGAGGGAGGTTTTACCCTGGCTCTAGGAGCCTAATTTTGTGTCTTGTGTATTTTGATAATTGACTTGACGAAAGGCTAAATAAGATAACAAAGAGAAGACATAAGAAAATCAAGTAAGCTCACAAGTAATTATCAAGAAGATAATTTTAATTAATCATCAACCCTCTAAATTATTAGTAGGAAGGTTGCAACTATCAAATCTGAGGTTAAGAAGCTGCTAAAGGCGGGTTTCATATATCGTGTTCCATTTAATGAGTGGGTTTCGAATCTAGTTCCTATGGACGAGAAACAAGGAATGATCTGAGTTTGCATTGATTTCAGGGATTTGAATAAGACATGTCCTAAAGATAACTACCCCAAACCATTTATAGATCATATTATCGATGAATGTGCAGGGAATGATATTTTCTCCTTCATGGACGGTTTCTCGAGATATAACCAGATAACTATCCATCCTGAACATCAACATAAAACAACTTTTATTTTCCCCTGGGGTAATTTTTCTTACAAAACAATGCTGTTACACCATGTTTTGGTCATCTAATGTATTATCATTAGATGGACCCAAGTACACCATGTAAGACCAATTTTACCCTAAGTAAAATTGCCTTCACTATGTTAAATAACTTAATAAACCACATTTATTAGGTTGTTTATGGTCTAAAAAGGAAACCCCGAAAGGAAATATTAAACAAACCTATTTTGTTTAATTTTCCTCATGGAATAATTAATTAAACCATAATTTAATTATTATTCCTAGTCATGTTTAACCCAAAAACTAAGAAATTAATTAGATAAACCTTTATTTATCTTATTATTTTCTAGGAATAATTATTTAAATCTTATCTAGATAATATTCCTTGTTAAATATGACCAAATCACCCACAAATAATTAAATAAATCATTATTTATTTAATTATCCTTCAACCACTTCCTTAAAAATATAAATAAATCATTTATTTATTTATTATTGACAAATAAAGGGATTTGACCCAAGTCAAATACTTTTTCCCTCCAACAAATATAATAAAATATTCCATAAAAGGTGGATCTAGATTTGGTTAACATTATTTTAATCATGCACCAAGATGTAGAATGACCCAATATTTTGTTATAAATAGGAGGGTTTTTCCTACCATTCTTCACCTTTTGTTGCCTATTAGATCACTCTGGATCTATACACTTGGTCACATTTTCCATTATTTGTTGTGTGAGCTCCCTTTGAGTTCTATCTTTGTCTGGGTTTTCTACACCAACAAGAGAGAGAGATTCTAGATCTGAAGTGCTGAGGACTTCCAAGAACCCATCCCATTGAGGAGAATTGGAAACATCTTCTTGTTTTCCTCCCAGGTGCCCTTAATACAAAAATTCTTTCAAAAAATTGTTCTTGTCTTGTCTATTGGTATATGGAGCAAACCCTTCTTTTTACTGCTTAATGTCTTTCTATGCATAGATCTTGTTTTTTGCAGCTCTTTTCTTGATCAACTAACCGCATATCTGAAGATATTGGCAGCCACTTTTGTTGTTAGGGCTATTAGTTATGCGTAGCTAAAGTGGTCCTTTTTCGTACACTTCGACAAAGGATTCATACTAACAGATGCCTTTTGGCCTTAAAAATTCTGGAGCTACATTTCAACGGAATATGTCCTATGCCTTCCATGACATTAAGCATATTATCTAAGTGTATTTGGATGATTTAGCTGATCGTTCTCATAAGAGAATTGATAATACTTCACACCTTCATCAGGTTTTTGAACGGTGTCATTATTGTAAAATTTGGTTGAAACCTAACAAGTGTGTTTTTGCTGTCACATTCGGTCGGTTGTTGGGATTCATCATGTCTACTGAAGGGATTTGGGTAGATCCCTCAAAGGTTGAGGCAATACTTCAGTTGCCTCCCCTATCTTCAATTCATCAACTTCAAAGTCTACAAGGCAAAGCCAATTTCTTACGGATATTTATTGTGAATTATGTCGACGTTACAAAGGAATTTATAGGTTTTTAAAGAAAGGAGTTCCATTTTTTTGGGATGAATTTTCTCAATGCTCGTTCAATGATTTGAAAAAAGAATTGACCTCTGCTCCATTACCGATTCCACCTGATTATAGTAGAGATTTACTCTTTTATATCGCTGCAGGAGAATCTACCATTGGTATGGTTTTGGTTCAAGAAGATGATGCTCTTTGTGAGCCTATTGTATACTACCTTAGTCGAGGCTTGGTGGGTCCTGAACTCCAGTATTATCCAATTGAGAAAATAGCTTTGGAAGTTGTCCATGCTATCCAATGGCTCATGAATTATATCCTTCTTTGAAAAACTTACGTTTTGGCAGAATTTAATCCATTTCAATTTGTTCTCAGTAGGCAAGTGATTGGGGGAAAATACAATCGATGGATTGTCATTTTGCAAGAGTTTGGTCTCAAATTCCTCTATGCCAAATCCAAAAAGTCTTTGCTATTTGCGGAGTTAGTTACTAAGCTGCCCTATGGAGAAGAGATTTTTTATGAAGAGTCGTTCCCTGATGAACATCTTTTCCTCATTTCTTCACAGGATCCTTGGTATGTAGATCTGATTGTTTATCTCTAGAAAATGAAGTTTCCCTTAGCTTTTTCGAAAGATAAGTTTCAAAAGTTGTGTCACTTAGCTAAAAATTATCTAATTATCGGTAACACTCTATATTTTCGTGGGGTTGATTTGATCCTTAGACGCTGCTTGACTCTCGAAGAACATGAGGTTGTGCTAAATGATTTCCATAGTGGAGCTTGTGGTGGTCATCTATCTAGGCTTTCTACAATGCAAAAACTCTTGCGTGCAGGATAATTTTGGCCCTTGATTTTCAAATATTACATTGAGGTAGTCAAAAAGTGTCATCCTTGTCAAGTCTATACTTGGAAGATGTGCGCTCATCAAACTCTTCTCTTTCTTGCTGTCATTGTCGATCTATTCACAAAGTGGGGTATTGATTATACTACTTGTAACCTGCCTTCGACTAAGGGTCATAAGTACATTATTGTAGTAGTAGACTACTTTACAAAGTGGGATGAGGCTATGCCTACTTTTGCAAACGATGGTGAGTCAACAACCTTGTTTCTATTCAACCAAGTCATTTCTCGCTTTGGTATCCCCAAAGATATCATCATTGGCCATGGCAGTCATTTTTATAACAATATGATGGCTGAATTGGCTCTCAAGTTGGGTTTTCGGCAGGATCATTAATCTTCTTATTATCCTCAGGCCAATGGGCAAGTTGAATCCGTTAAGAATTCCTTGAAGACTATACTTCAACGGAAGATTGATAAAGCTAGATCCAATTGGCATGTAATGTTGTACCTTACACTTTGGGCATACCGGATGTCTGTAAAGACCACAACTGGTTTCACTCCATTTCAACTAGTTTATGGGTTGGAATCTATATTTCCCGTTGACTGCAAAATTCCTTCCCTTAAGTTGGCAGTTGAGCTTCTTTGTGACACTTATAGTCTTTAATAATGCCTTATCCATCTAGAACTTCTCGATGAGCAGTGCTGAGATGCAACTACATTTAATGAGGCTCATAAGAAACGAGTGAAGGTTTAGTACGATAAGCTGATCAAACCTAGGGTTTTCTCTGAAGGTGACCTTGTCTTGGTTTATACCCAAGAGAAGGATGTCTTGGAGGAAGGCAAGTTAAAATACATGTGGTATGGCCCCTTTTTTTCAAGAAGGTCCTGAAAAAGGGATCTTATGCCTTGGTTTATTTTTATGGAAACAAGCTAGCGGAGCCTAGAAATGGGCTCTACGTGAAGAAGTATTATGCCTAGGCTTTGGCCTAGCATTTTCTTTGTTGTATATATTGTATTTTTTGTACATGTCTGTTTATCACGTTTTTGGTGTGACTTTGATGATTTTGATTTGCTTTTGCATGTATTATTAGATGAGCTTATTCATTTTGGCTTTGTTGATGGTGTTAGCAGACATACTCGAAACTTGGATTCTGCGGATTAGGTAATTCACTATTCATCTAGTCAATTGTTAGTCTGAAGGGGTGTATGCATTGGTCCTGCTTTGAACAATGTGGTAGAATACACTGCAGTGGTCAACCTACTGTCGGAGGCAATATCTCTTGGTGTTGATTCGTTAGTGGTTTACTTGGATTCACAACTGGTGGTTTCAAAATTAAACAACACCTATCGTGTTAGAGACCCATTTTTTCATCGATTATTTTTTAGAGTGCGTTTGTTACAACGTTAATTTAAATTTATTACATTCATTCACATTCCTCAATCTGTTAATTGGTTAACAGACTCATTAACTAATGAAGAACTTGATTAGCACATTAATCATTCAATACTTTAAAAATATAAAAAAACCATTCATCATTGTACATTTGGGACAATCACATCATATAAAATTGCTATGTATATATATATATATATATAGAATAGAGTGTTCAAAATATACAAAAACTAGACAATCATGTCCTACAAAATTAGGGCTTATGCCTGATCATGTTTGTGATAAAAAATAATACATTCATCCAATCAAATCTAAAATCTATCCCTGAGGACCCTTCCTAGCATATGTGTTATGGAAGAACACAATGGTAGTAGCTACATGGTGGAATAACCACATCCAGTCTCGTGGTACTCCAGCCACTCTCCTCTAGATAGCCTCAGGAAGATCCTCTATAGCTTCCATGGGTACTTAGCGAGTTAGACACTCCAAGTTTCTCTGGATGTCATGGAGGGTTCTTCCTGGGTCTTCAACATAATATGCCTCTCCTCTGTGGTGCTTATGTCTCGGGTAGCCCTTAGGCATAATGAGTCCCATGTTTGCATCATGATCATTAAATTTTTGTAAGCCATATTGTCTATTCAAAAAAAAATTTCATTTTCATATAATTTGAAAAAAAAAATCACATAACCAAAAAATAATTGTGCAATCTTACCAATTGCACCCCATGCTACTCCGGGTTGAAGAACCAAATTAGGATCTACTCTAAAATCCATCCTAGCATAGGGATATTCCTCTACTAAGATGACCTATTCTCCTCGCCACTGGAAGAACTCATCATCCGATGTAGTTTGGGGAACCTCACTTCCCCCCAGTCTCTTCATCAAGTCTGCCCATCTAGCTATTCATGGATCATGTGGGCTACTTATGGTTGAGATGATCTTGGGATGAATCCCTGGGAATCTCTCAAAGAATAATCTCAGCAGAATGGTACCGTATCAAATAAAATAAAAAAATTGGTTTGCTGGATAGAAGTCATTTGTTTCTTTAGGTTTTCCAATAAGGCTATGCACCAATCAATGTGAGCTCGTGAGGCCTGGTGAAGGGATGCTGACCCTGCCACTCTACCAATATTCAAAAGAAGGATTTTAATGTACAAGTCCCTTAAATATTTGATTGGGATCTGTATCCCCACCTTATTTGCACCATCCACACAGTACACCTGGACATAGTGTTGGGAAGGTAAATCCTCTCTGCAGACAAAGAGGATCCCTCTAACCCTAGAGTGGGTCTAGCAACAAAGGGACAAGCTAAAGTGTAGGTTCCTAATTAATAAATGAAAAGGATATGGTAGATTGGCCTACCTAGAGTCCAACGTTGTCATTGCTGTAGTGGTAGTGGCCTCTTGATCTCTGTATCAACGGGTCACAATCTTTCTGCAACAGTGCTCAGATACCTACACGAAGATTAGCAAATAAGAGCAGCATACAAGAAAATGATTTCATTCATAATAAACTAGCCTGTCAAGGAAGTTTAAGCATATTTCATCAAATAAAACACATTAACACAAGATGGGAACCAGAAAATAATCATGTATATATATAAATAGAAGAAAGAGTTACAACCGGAGCCTTGACGTCGCAGCCTCCTCTAGTAGGGTTCAGTCGAAGCGTGTCTCAAAGGATTGTTGGGGAATTCGGACAAGGTGAGGACACAAGCCTAAGCTCTCTCGAAAAAGGTCTCTTTCTGTTCTATCTCTCTAGCAAAATGTTCATGAATTCTCTTTAACCTTTCAGCTATAATATGTTCAACTAGTGTATCAATGGGAGATAGATTTATTTATAGAGGAAGAAGAGGAGGTTGGGATCCTGACAACGGTGGAAGGGAGGCCTTATCCTTTGGGAGGTTTCCCCAAAAGGTGGAAACAAGAGGCCAAAGGAGGGGGGTCATGGTTATTCAGTCGAACCACTCCAGCTGACTCGCCCATGAAGTTGTTAGGATAAAAACTTCACCTCTATATTCAAAAAACATTACATAAACAAGTTGGCATGGGTAGCTCACTAGGACAGAGTGCCAATGGGTGCAAGGATCAGTGTTAATCTTCCTTATTGGCACGAGGGTATAATAGTCTACTGACACCAAGGAAAAAAACATGTATTTCTGATGGTCTACTCAGGAAATTGTCAACAGAAGGAATGCAATGGCGGTGTTTGCAAGGCATGACACTTCTTATTAATCATAGAAATGATCCTCCAATGTGTGGGATGGGGATTGTAGGGACAGTGATAAAATTCTATGTAACAGATGCCCCCTAAAGCATGAGGTCTGAGAGAGAGGGAGGGTTGAAACGTTTTATGAGAATGTGTTTGAATAAAGCACTGCTGTCGGAAGACCTGCAAGTACAAATACAACTGATATCTTAGATACACGAACATGTTGCATTGGCACAACCATCCATAATAAAGTACATAAAAACTAAGATCCAAGGTATGGACGTAGCCATCCAGAAATAGGGATCAAGAAATAGACTCAGGTATTGTCGTAGCCATCTAGTCAAAATATTCATGCATAAATTCATGATAAACCATAATATCCCGCAGCCTGGATCTTATCAGACAAAACCCAAGGTCTTGTGTTCCATCTTGACCCGAACAAGTACAAATTCAAGCATGCGAATATGTGATTTGAAGTCGAACATGCAAGAAAATCACCTGATTACCAACTAATGATGAAAGTTGTTAACAAGCACGAGAGAAACCACCAATAATGACAATGGCTCTCAAGGTACAAAAAATAAAATCCACAGAATGTGAATATTTTTCTACGTCGAACACCTATAGAATCACCTGATCGATGGCCAATGATGTGGACATGTCGTCGAATGCGAAGAACCTGCCATTGAGGCATGCAGGCTCCAAGGTACCGGAAGGGAATCTCTAGATCAACTTCCTGGATAATGAGCTGAAGTTGACAGGAAGTGACCCGGTCGAAGGAGGTCCATAATGTTTCCCACATCCTCGACATGAGACAGAGGAACCTGATGATAATGAATCAGGACCAATAGAGAATCAGAGGGAGGTTGAAAACTATAGAGGAAAACTTCTCTTGAACATATCAGCGACATGACTCTGGATTTGGCAGTATTTGACATCAAGGGATCAGAGATCATGATGATGTGGAAAAGAGTAGATGAGAGGCAAAAACATATTACCCAAAACCATGGAGGCAAAAATGACAAAATGAGATGTCCCCAAACCGACACAAACGCAGATGAGTGTCATGTTATAGAGCGACATACTGCTAACACAACTAAAAACGGGTTCCATTTTCCCCCACCATTTCTAGCGAGTACCCCAATTATTTTTTAAAACAAGCTTGAAGGGGATAGCATATGCTTGTATTTTAACTTTTTCCTTCAGAAAAATCCATCCTAGTATAGTTTACAAGCCCTAGGAAGGAGGAAATCAGTGAAAGTCATGGTGACGATGTCCGATGTAATCAGTCTTAACGAGTCTGACAAAGGAAGAACTCGACATCTTTTCATGTTTAGAGAGTTTGAAAAGAAGTGGAATAGAAAACTCCAGTAGGTCCCTTTTCGTAAATATTCCCTCAGAACCGAAAAGGTAGAAAAAAATATCTGAGAGAACCTCTTAGTCGCATTAGGCTAAGGCATTCCTTTTTCATAAATAATCTATCCCAGCCCGAAAAAGGGGTAAACATATACTGGGTAGATATCGTTTTGCAGCCATTTAACAAGTTCAAAACGACAAGGGTCTCAAAAATATTTTTAGTTTTAGAGACTCGGAAAAGAGTTGAAAGATGACTCCAGTAGTGAATTTTTCGTGTTTTTACTGAGTATGAAAAAGTATAAAATACAACTCATTACTTCATCGGTATCTCATTAAAGACCCGTCGCTGCACAAGAGATAAACATAAAACCCATTTCTTGAAATAACATAGTGAAATAATCGAAAAATATGTCTTAAAACCTAATTAGGGTTTCAAAAAGTTATAAAATTCCAAAATTGGTAAAAAAAAAAATACTTTTCACTTTGACCTCTTGTGGAGCAATAGTTACCCTTTTTACACTATGATTTTGCGGCAGCGATAGCAAGCAATCTGGCACACCAATCTCGAATCCATCAGTTCCAGGTAAGAGCTGACATCTTTCCCTACATTTTGATTCCTCTTTCATTGCGTGCAACCCCAAATTTGGAATCCTGTGGGGGAATTTGTAAAAAACAGGGCATGACGATTGTCATGGGTATTGGGCACGGACTCGCGCCGATCACCCAAATTTCTGAACTGGGGCGCGCTCATTGGAGCGACTATTTCTAAAGCAATCACACCAGCCGTGCAAACAATTTAAGCTTACGAATGCAAGCAAGTAATCCCAATTTCAAAAATTCAAATATTTTAATTTGGCTAATAAGGTTCATATGAACATTTTTGTAGGTGTGAAGTGGCAAAATGGCAATCGAATGGAAAGAACAGGAACACAGTGAAGAAGATGAGCTTTCCATGGAAAATGAAAGATGCATGGAAGCTCTCAGAGACAGTGGACTGAAAAAATTCTTCATGACGCCATGCCTCAGAGCTCAACTGGAGTTTTTGTAATACTTAATCAATATCTGGGATGAGGATCAGGAAAAATTCATTCTTCGTGATCAGGAACTCGAGATCGACGTTTCAGAAATTGATTTCATAACAGGACTATCACAGAGGGGGGAAACACCAATCCTGACTAGCATCAAACCCACCATATAAAACATGAGCATGGTGATTGACAAGGTATGTCGAGGGGCACAGAAAGGATTAGGAAGCGGGAAAGTGGATATCCAAACTATCCCAGACTTGGTACTAAAGGTAATGCTACACATCATCACACGAGCTGTGGGGTTGCAGGCACCACACAAAGCAACAAAGACACAACTACATGTTGTTGTAGATTTTTTGACACCGACCCTCTACAACTGGGCAAATGCAGTGAAAATCAACATGAAACATCAACTGACAAAGTGAAATAAAACCAAATTGAAGTAGTTTGGCTATGGGTCCATTCTGGTATCATTCTTCCTAGAACGACTACCAAAGGTTTCAGTGACATGAGGTGATAGTTCTGACACCACCAACATAGGAGCCACGGATGGGCCGTTGGGCAGTTCTGATGCCAAGGTCAGGGGGTGGTCAATAGATTTCCTCAAGGCCGGAGTTCTTTGATTGGCTCTACCGATATCTGATTGTCATGGAGGACTGGCCCTACTCTAGCATAGATTTCACTGGTGATCTAGACTTCCCACTCCCAGAAGGAGAGAAATGGGATGAAGCACTTGGTAAGACTCATTTTTTACTTTCATGAGTATTATGATTTTTTTGTTATGTATGTTCTAACATTAAATCCATGTGTTATTGTAGATGTTGGCCCAGAAAGACCTGCAAGTATGTGTCCGATAGCGAGGCAGATCCCTCGTGACTTTGATATTGCCCCTCATGGTGAGGGAGGCGAGGAGGAGGAAATCATGTGCAACTTGGAGGGAATCTCTCGTGGGGTCCCGTACTATGCACGATTCAACGATGTTCCTCATGCATACCAGAGACACACTGTAGGGGTGTCAAATCGAGTTCACCGCTTGCTGAGGCGGCTTGTACGGGCAGTGAAATGCTATCATGAGAATCACATCAATTAGACACCTAGGTTTTATTTATGCATATTTTTGAGAGACATGATGTCTCAGGATGTAATAGAAACACTCATATTTTTTGAACTTATGATGCACACTGATGCAAACATTCGATATATATATATATATATATATATATATATATATATATATATAGATATATATACATCTATTTTCCTATATGGATATTTTTCATGTGATGATGATTTTACAGATTATGCAAATGTCTATCTAATATAATGTTAGCTAATGAATTAGTTAAATAGTCTACATAATAAGTAACGACCAGAAATAAAGGAAAACGTTTAGAAAGCACTCCACGCCAAAAGATTTCATTTTTACGCAAGCTCGAAAACAAGAGTAAATTGTGCTTGAAATTGGTTTCATTTTTATGCAAGCTTCAAACAAAGGTAAACTATGCTTGAAAAACAGGCATGCCCCCAGCATGGTGACTCAATTCAAGGTACATGCCTCCCATTCTTCAGTCCAGCTGTAATGAATGAAAAAGCGGATGGAGTGAAGGTTCAGAAGGTGAGATCAAAGAAAGACTCGACTAGAATCTTACGAGATCTAATAAAAGACTCAAATTTAATGGGAATGTGTTTCATTGTTTTAACGAGGTTGACACATTAAAAGAACTATCCTAATTACCAAATTCATTTTTTAACAAGGTTGACATAGAATATGAACTATCCTTGTGAAACTTTGTTTAATTTTTTAAGGAGCTTGAAACAAGAAAACGAACTCTTCTCTGGATGACCTTTACCATAACGAATAAGAGGTCATGGGTTCCAAGAGGCTCGCATATGATGGGAGAACAATGTATTGGAAATCACGATCGATGCCCCCAGTAGATGGTAATCGACAGCACAATCACTGGATGAGGGAAACGAACAAGCGGCCACATAATTAACCTGTGGAGGGGAAGATATAACTGGAAGATAAAGATCCGGCAGAGATGATGGTGGGCCAGCGGCCACCTCTGGACCAAAGAATGGTCACGATCCGACCTTTGTGTGGAACAAATATCACACAAAATAGGGAAGAGACAAGTGCACCCATGGCATAAGCATAGTCAAACCCCAAGAGTAAATTTAAATCCACGCGTCTTGGAACAACCATCATGTCTATACAGACAATTTTCCCTCCCAAACTGATCGGAAACTTTGGAAGGATCCCTAACGATTAACTTGTTCCTCTGTTAAAAGCCAACAGATTCTGCGTAACATGCACAAGTGGTAGAGAACCAAAATCTTGCCAAGTATTTGAAGAAATAACACTAAAAGACATGAATTCATCTATAATTGTGACAGGTATGGCCACATCAAAGGTCTGTACCGTGATCTCAAAAGGAACATAAGAAGGAAGGTGGTATCCCACAAATCGACTCCAATCGAAGGAAGCGACCAAACTACTTGGAGGGGGTACCATTGAATTGAGATGGTCATCCTCTGGTGTTACCAGAGCAAGAGGAGCATCCTCCTGGACCACAGACATGGGAGCATGAAGAGAAACTTCTTGAGTCACAGGGACGGGAGGATATTTCTCCAAGTCCGAGGAATCTGAAGAAACAAGAATAACGTGAGAGGGGTGAGATCCACTCTCGATGGAAAAGGCCTGATGAACCACAGGCGAAATCAGATCGACTGATTCCTCAACCAATGGTTGGTTGGGAACGGATTCATGAATTTGAATTTTCGAAGGAATGGGATCGACCAAGGATGACTCTTGACCAAACGTGGTATCAACTAGCGGAGGACTCGAATAAAGCTTCTTGTATCCAACCAGAAGGCAGGGTGAAGAAACAGTAGGGTTTTCCAACACTCTCGTGGCTTCATCCATGTACAAACAAAGGTGAATGGGATGATGCCCTTCACACAACTTACAAGGATTGGTAATCTTACCCTATTTCTTATGAGTCTTATCATGGCTAGTTGAAGATGTGCCACCAGCATGACTTCCAGAAGCCAAAGGCAATGGCGGGCAGCTGTCAGACAATGCCTCAGTACCTTGGGAATGCCAGGGAAATCTCAAAGAAAGTGGTCACCTTTGTACAATATGCAAGGGAATTTGAATTTCCATGGAAGGTTGGATGGTTTATCAAGCGAAGGTATCTGAGGTGCAATAGCCGCAGAGTTAGCCTCTCTTTTATCTAACTTCTTCTTCTTCTTAGCCACCTGGTTACTAGAATCTAAACTTCCACCAAGCAAAGTAGAAGAGGAGGATGGAGAAATAGGCGAAGAAGGGGAGAGGTCCACCTTAGAATCAACATGATGTTGTTCAAGTGGAGGGGATGGTTGTATAGAGGGTGGAACACTCGAGACCGCAGAGGTCAAGAATAACCAAATAGGAAAACTGATAGTTAACCTAGGAAGGGATAACATTTCCATATAAGGAGCACCAACATTTCCAAAAGTAGGAAAAGGACCAGGATTCCATTTAGAGGGGATTCCTTGGTTGGTAAATTCCAGAAATGTTTCCATTGGAAACAACCGTAAAACAAAACACTAAGGAAGATAACTTTGACCAGGAATATTTCGTGGGTGGTTACTTTTATGACATTGAAACAAAACTCTGTTGTTTCATATTTTAAGAGTCAGGAAACATGAAAAAGGTGACTCTATCACTTTTAGGTTGAAACGAGCATGAAAGGACAAGTGCTCAGTGATCTTTTCACTTTTCAAGGAGTCACGAAAATATCAAAATGACTACTTAGGTAATTTAAGCAAGAGGGTGTACCAGGTTTCTATGAATTTCCATATAGAACTTTGTGATCAAATGAAAAGGAAATGACCAAGGACTTAACGTACGTGTAGGTAGTCTCCTAGAATGTTGTGTTTGGTGTATCATGGTTACAAGGTGGAAGAATCGTCTTCCTATGGATAAAGGATTTGAACCCATGAGGGTCTTTGTTACACCATTTTTTGGTCATCTAACCTACTATCATTAGATGGACCCAAGTACACCATGTAAGACCAATTTTACCCTAAGTAAAATTTCTTTCACTATGTAAAATAACTTAAAAAAACACATTTATTAGGTTGTTTATGGTCTAAAAAGGAAACCCCAAAAGGAAATATTAAACAAACCTATATTTGTTTGATTTTCCTCAAGGAATAATTAATTAAACAATAATTCAATTATTATTCCTGGTCATGTTTAACCCAAAACAAAGAAATTAATTAGATAAATCTTTATTCATCTTATTATTTTCTAGGAATGATTATTTAAATCTTATTTAAATAATATTCCTTGTTAAATATGACTAAATCACCCATAAATAATTAAATAAATCATTATTTATTTGATTATCTTTCAACCACTTCCTTAAAATGATAAATAAATCCTTTATTTATTTATTATTCACAAATAAAGGGATTTGACCCAAGTCAAATACTTTTTCCCTCCAACAAATGTAATAAAATATTCCATAAAAGGTGGATCTAGATTTGGTTATTGTTATTTTAATCATGAACCAAGATCTAGAATGACCCAATATTTTGTTATAAATAGGAGGGTTTCTCCTACCATTCGTCACCCTTTTTTGCCTATTAGATCACTCTGGATCTATACTCTTGGTCTGACTTTGAGCCATTATCATTGTAATATTTTCTATTATTTGCTGTGTGAGCTCCTTTTGAGTTCTATCTTTGTCGGTGTTTCCTACACCAACAGGAGAGCGAAATGCTAGATCTGAAGTGCTGAGGACTTCCAAGAACCCATCCCATTGAGGAGAATTGGAAACACTTTCTTGTTTTCCTCCCAGGTGCCCTTAATACAAAAAATTCTTTCAAAAAATATTGTTCTTGTCTTGTCTATTGGATGTATGGAGAAAAACCTTATTTTTACTGCTTAATGTCTCTTTATGCATAGATCTGGTTTTTTGCAGCACTTGTCTTGATCAACTAACTGCATATCTAAAGATATTGGCAGCCATCTTTGATGTTAGGGCTATAAGTTATGCGTAGCTAAAGTGGTATTTTTTCGTACACTTCGACAAAAGATTCATACTAACAACTGGCGACTCCAGTCTCCCTTTATATACGCGACGGTACGGAGATCACAAGTCCGTACTAGTGCTGTCTAAGGCCAGATGGCGAACGAAAGCTACTAGGTTTAACGACGTCAGAACACGTCACTAGCCTAGACCGCTAAAAATGTTTGTGTTAGGTTCCAATGCTTCCTTAGGTTAATTAAATAAATTTTACAGTTGATCTTGAATTAATGTTTTAGTTCCAAGGCCCTACGGAATTTGATCTCAAATTTCCTAAATTCAAGCTACATGCAAAAGAAGACTATTTTCCATTCGATGAATGCTAACTAAGAGAATGATAGAGATATTTTAGAAATTAGCAATCAATGAAATCATACAAAAAATTCCCTCAATGCATCTAATACAACCAAAATGAAAAATGAAAACTCTTTCCTAGTTCATCAAGTGCTAGTTATGCAAAAGAACTTTTCATTTTCGATGCAAACGAAAGAATACAATTTTTGTTTTTTTTAATGAATGAAGCACACAATGCACTCATTACATAAAAATAAAATCGAACACTAGTTAGAGCACTATGAATGTAGAGATCTCAAAAAGAAAAATTCGAAAGCAATACATGCATAAAAACGTATTCAAACCAATGATGAACTCCTTCAAACAAAGTGAAAGCTTTCAAAATGACCCAAACGAGCAATGTGATCTATGCCCGAAGTAATGAGATGGAGAGTCAAATGGAAACCGAAAGTATCATTAAAAAAACCAAAAAAATCAAAGGACCAAGAAAGACTAAAGCAACCAATTAGGGAATCAAGCTGACAAATATCAAAAAGACCCAAACTTCAACCAGAAGGCTCAGTGAGTGAAAGGCACCTAGAATCCTAGGGCCATGAACTACACCCATGAGAGAATAAAAAATAGTTGAGAATATCAAGCCTAAAGCAGTCAAAACAACTCCAAAAAGACCAATTGCAAATGAAAGAAACAATCCAGATTTAAGCACAACTAACCAAAAACTCAGCAAAATGGTCAAACCAAATCCTATAGGATTCGACGTGACTGTGAGGTAGTAATCCACGCCAAACAGGGGTTGGCACTACTGCAAGAAAAGCAACCAGCACCAATTGGCGCGAATGTTCAAGGAAAACTCGAGCCAAGATGGATACCTATGGGAGGAGGGAAGAACGAGTGAGAAGAGGTCAATCTTGACACTCTGGAGTTGAATAGGAGGATTCCAGACAATCAAGTAATCCAAAAAAGATAGTCAAGCAAGCAAACGACCAAAGTTGACTTGACAAGGCAAATTCCTAAAAGGAAACGAAACGAAAAACTCACACTGACCCCTAGTAGAGTCGCCAAATTTTTGTGAAGGAAAATCCTCTCTGCAGACAGATATGATCCCTCTTGCCCTAGAGTGGGTCTAGCAACAAAGGGACAAGCTAAAGTGTAGGTTCCTAATTAATGAATGAAAAGGACAGGGTAGATTGACCTACCTAGAGTCCAACGCTGTCGTCACTATAGTGGTGGTGGTCTCTTGATCTCTATCTCGACGGGTCACAATCCTTCTGCGACAGTGCTCAGATACCTACATGAAGATCAACAAACAAGAGCAGCATACAAGACAATGATTTCATTCATAATCAAGTAACCATTCAAGGAAGGTTAATCATATTGCATCAAATAAAACACATTAACACAAGATGGGAACCAGACAATAGTCATGTATATATATAAATATAAGAAAGAGTTACAATCAGATCCTTGATGTTGTAGCCTCCTCCAGTGGGGTTCAGTCGAAGTGCATCTCAAAGGATTGTCGAGGAATTCAAACGAGGTGAGGACACAAGCCTAACCTCTCTCGACAAAGATCTCTTTCTGTTCTATCTCTCTAGAAAAATGTTCAGGAATTCTCTTCAGCCTTTCAGCTATAATATGTTTAGCTAGTGTATCAATGGGAGATAGCTTTATTTATAGAGGGAGAGGAGGAGGTTGGGATCCCTACAATGGTGGAAGGGAGGCCTTATCCTTTGGGAGGTTTCCCCAAAAGGTGGAAACAAGAGGCCAAAGGAGGGGGGTCATGGTTATTTAGTCGAACCACTCCAGCTGACTTGCCCATGAAGTTGTTAGGATAGAAACTTCGCCTCTATATTTAAAAAACATTTCATAAAAAGGATGGTGCAGGTATCTCACTAGGATAGAGTACCAATGGGTGTGGGGCCTAGTTTTAATCTTCCTCATTGGCATGAGGGCATAACAGTATACTGGCGCCAAGGAAAAAAACATGCGTTTCTGATGGTCTACTCAAGAAATTGTCAATAGAAGGAATGTTTTCCTCATGGAAAGAGATGCAATGGTGGTATTTGCAAGGCATGACACTTCTTATTAGTCATAGAAATGATACTCCAATGTTCGGGATGGGGATTGCAGGGACAGTGACAAAATGTTGTGTAACACATAGTCATCTACATGAAGCCCTCTTGTGGGCTTACCATGAAAATCAACTGGTTCTCCCCTCCGGGAAAATCCAATTATGAAATAAATGTATTAAATTTCAATCCTCAATGGCATCTAGTCTATCATGAAGCATTATTCATCTGGTTCCAAATAATTAACCAACATCTCGAGCAATCAAGTGTTAATTTCATATTTGGCATTTTGAAAAATTTCAACAATCCACATCCTTGAAGGATATCCAATGATTGTTCGTCCTACATAACTTCATTATCTATTGCATTGTGCTCTTTCCCTCCAGCTGATAGTCATCTTGAAACATCTCATCAATTGACCAATTAGAAATTACTTTTTTAATTATGCTCTGTGCATACGCGAATTTATTCAGCCACAATCTCATTTATACGTGAATTCCTCATGACAACTCATGTATACATAGACGGTTTCAAGAAAAATATATTTTACTATGGTCAAAAATCCCAAAATTTTCTTCAAATGATAATAAAATTGACAAAGAAGTTGAGTATGAGGCTTACCTAACTGGTTTGTATCAATTCAGTGGTCAGTTTTTCTGTTTGCAAGAAGGGGGGTTTTTGCTCTAGAGCTCTTTCTCCACTTCTGCACTGCACAAATGACCGAATGTGAGTAAAAAATTCTTATTTATGACTAAAATTTGATTTTTTTTCACAAATTTCATTTGTGTCTATTTTTTGAATTTTTTTAACGTTGTTTAACCTTTTGGTTTGTAAGTGTTTGGAAAATTTGTTTTCGGGTACATTCTGGTGATTTTGAGATATTTCCAATTTTTCTTCGGATCCATGACCGATGACCTGTCTGGAAGGTATTTGATTATGAATTGAAATATATGTTAGGGAATTCACTTTCCAATTCACTTCTGCATACTAGCCTCCATTCTGATCACTTTCCATAGGGTCGACCCCCTCATATTATGACTATTTCACCAATTTCACTTGCCAATTTTTAAACCATGATATGATGGAGGATCCATCCTTTACATGGGATTCCTAGTTAGTTCCTCGCTAGCATTTTTCACCCATGCTGGAATATATGTAGGCTTGGGAGTCCTCTTTAGTCATGTTATGATTTATGCATTGAAGCTTCATTCTTCTTCTTCTTCACTATATTTATTCTGGCCATATAACTTAAAGGCTCCCATTTTGTTCTCAAGTTGTATTACTGCATTGCATATTAACCACTTGTTTATCTTGGCCTTTAGTCGGCTTCATTTGGACTCAAGACTAAGCCCTCTTTTGACCATGTATTTCTGCACAAGTTAACCATGCAATCACTTAGCCTTCGCAACTTGACACCTTTACCCATGGATGGAACATTCCTTTGAGTATCACTTACCAGTTTTTTCCACCTTGCATTGAGCATAGGGTTGTTTCTATCCTAGGAAATACTGCATATGTTTACAGACACTCATTAGATCAATTGTACTATAGGTATTCTTTTATTCTTTTTCAGGATTTGAAATATGAAAAAGACAAAAAAATAAATATTTGGAAAAGAGCGGGAATGGGACAATACTTCCATACTTGATGGCAGCTACAGTGTCAATTGTGTCGCCCTTGAAAAAAGCACAAAAAAGATAAGTATTTTCTCCATTTGGGATGGTTTTAGTTTTTGAATTAGGAGAAGCCATAACCTTTTTATCGAGTCAGTACTCCTCCGGTTGGTTATCTCTTCCAATTATATGGAGGGTTTGTTTGTGCCTCATGCATGACAAACTTATACATAGTTCTCATTTGTTGCTATAGTCAAAATGAGTTGCGATTTTTTTCAAGGGAAGTTAACTTGAGTTAGCTTTTCTATGGTGTCTCTTGACTCATTTTTCAGTCAGCCATCCCGGTCTATTTAAATCCTGTTCAATCACATCAGCTATTTGGTCCTTTTCTCGTGCTGATTTGAGAAGGTCTCCATTGACTTCTTCCTGGCGATTTTGTCTCTTATCGACTTCAACATATTACTCTAAGAATAAACCTAGAGCCACACCCTGGCCCTATTTTCATCATTGATAGGTGACCTTGTGTTCAACATTTTTATCAACATCATGGGTCTTTGATTGATTGGTTTCCCTTGTGTTCAACTTCAGCTTACATTTATCACACCTGGGATTTGTGCAGTACCTTGATTTCCATTTGACCCTATCGGTGGATATCTCGCATCTTTGTTAGCTTTCATTATTGGTTGGTTTAGAGGGTTTTTGTCGTGCGCTAGCTACATTTTGTGCATGCCGGAAATGTACTTCAGGTTGGTTAATTTTCTTTTCTTTGTCTGATTCCTTCCAAATATTGGCCTGCGGGTTACACTCACGTTGGTCTGATGTGGGATGCCTTAATTCCTTCCTTCCAAAAGATCTTTTCCCATCAACTCCAACTCATTTCTCTAGGAATAAGTTCTAGAGTCCTTTTTGTCATTATCTCAGAGTTTCCAATCATAAGTGGCAGACTCCTTCACTATCGATGGTGAGAATACATCAATGTCTCCTAATTGGTAGATTATCTCAAGTGTTTGACTTCAACTCATTTATTCACACTTGTTAGATTGTACTGATGCACCTTGACACTCATTATTATTATCGGTGGGTTGTCTCATGTTTGTTAACTGTATACATCAATGACAGGTAATCAAATGATTTCTCACATGGTTGACCTCAACTCATTTATTCCCATTGTGTAGAATTGTGCCATGGTGATCGGTGAAGACCTCAGGTTTGCATCAACATGCTTTGTTTCACTTTTACAGCTCCTTCAGTTTTCTGCCAGTGACACCATCCACCCTTATATGTTACAGTTTCATCACAATAGCATCTTATATATTGGCATCCATGTTCCATTTTGTACCATTTGTTCCATCACTTATGATTCGATACTTGGAGATTCAGTTGTGACTTCAGTGATTAGATATCTATGCAGCATCATTGATCATCCTTTTTATATTGGATACTTGACTTGTACTTCCGAGTAGTGATCAAATGATTCATTCTGTATTTGAGGAAGTATAAATACAACTCAAGGGAATGGCCTAAGGGAGGAGGGAGAAAATATTATTGATATTATAGCCTGTTATAGCCCTGATCAAGTCTAATATTTCCATGTGCCTCCTACACTTCCCAGGTTTCAAGAAAAACTTGTTTCCTTTTTATGATCACCCTCATTCTATGTCACATCCTTTGGGCACCATTTATGGAAGAAGCTTTGTGAGGCTAGGGTTGGACGAATCTGGAGGATGGTTTTTCTCAAGGCTGTGGCAGATATCAGGTGATTTCTCCACTATTTTCTATACATGTTATCAATAAAAGAAGTACCATCCTGTTCCTGATGTTCATGTGTTATGTGTCTCTTACACATGCTTAATAATATTGAATAGTTTATTTCATTATATTGTTATGAGATTATATATGCTAATATGATAACATCTAGGACATATATGTTGTACAACTAGTTTTTGTGCTTGTTATTGACTGATTTACAGGGTCTGGAGCATGAGGAGTAGTAGAGGCTTTTCACCCCGCGGGATCAATCTTAAATGAAGGATAAACGAGTAAGGTCCACAATCCTCATTTTCTAGTTTAAAGCGTAAAAATTGGTAATTAGAGTCCTTCTTGTGATGACATGCCATCCACTTTGTTAGATACCTCAACCCAAGGCTTTAAAGTACCCATTATACATACTTTTGAGAAGATCCACATTGATAAAAATTAATGATACATTAACAAAGCACGTTGAACACATTTTTGTAATGTATCTTAAATTTTTATCAATGTAGGTATTCTCAAAATTATGCATAATGGGTACTCGTTGGATGTGGAATTTAATTACGCATCCAACAAGTGTCTACAATTGAAATTTGAGTAAACTTATAAGCAGATAAGCTAGAAATACAATTAAAAAAAGTAATTTTTCTTATTTTTCCTCCAAAATATATACATGTAACTCTTTTTAAATTTAAAGGATTTTGATTGGTTTAGATATTATGACATTGAAATTACGTGAAAATTTCATGGGCACTTTTACACTAAAATTTCCTCTAATGGTTGGAAGCAGTGCAGGAAGGCACAATGAAGAGTCAGCAACATCGTAGAGGCTTCATAGGGACATCATAGAGACTATCAACAATTAGATCTTCAGTACGAGATGCATCCTACTGAATGCTTAGTTCAAATTTTGGATGTTTTTTAGTTGTAGTGCAATGGAAGTTGTAAGCAATATGCAGGGTCATTAGTAGTATGGATGCAACCACATAATATTCATGGGAAACAGTGTCAGACATCAACAGTGAACAGGGAGATGTTGCAGAATCATAACAATACTTCAATTGGTTGTATTGCTAGAGCACATTCCTCACTAAGAGGGAGTGTTGATTTGGGGTAGCATCAGATGTGCTCTAAGTCTCAAGATTTTTAGGGAGGATTAAACGCATGTATTCCAAAGAACCCATAATTTTTTTTTTAATTCCACTCAGAGTGTGTTTTATTAAAATAATTAATTATTTTTAATGGGACCCTAAGTCTAAAATTAGGAAATTAAAATAATTAAAGGGTATTAATGAAAAAAAGTGTGAATCTTCTAGAAAAAGACAGAGATCAAGTCAAGATTAATCATAGTTGTTGATTAATGATTTAATCTCGACCATTGAAGTCTCAACCAGAATATTATAAGAATAATTTGATGGATCATTTGGAAAACACATTGGGAGAGAAAATCTACACATTGAAATTCTTTAGTGAGAAGTGCTCTGGGAGAGAATCGATCAAGAATATTTTTGCAGAGAGGGGTAGAGATAATTTCCAGATGGAATATTTTCTTGATCCAGAGAGTGAAAAGCAGAGGAATCAATAAATTCCACTGAAATAAGAGCATAGCCATCCACGTAGAGGATACGTAGGGGCTACATAGAGTTTCAAAGGGAGTTCGATTTTATATTGAGGAAAGAGTTGGAGTTTTGTGCCAGTCACTGGTGGGAGCTTCTAGAGGCCAGAAGGGCCTCGTTTTTAATTAGCAGAGATATCCAATGTAGAGAGAGAGGGAAACATCAGTTTTGATGTAGATACTTCACAGAGTGACGCAGTTGTTGCATAGAGGTTGTGTAGAGCAGCTCATCTCGAGCTAAGGTCAGTGATGGATTCCCATGGAAGAGTGAGATTTTTATCACGGGATTTTATTTTTCATTTTCCTTTGTATGATTTATCAATTTCTAAAATCATTTATTTGTACTCAAAAAATTACTGCATAATAAACAAACCCTCAATTGCTGCATCGTTTTTCCCACATTGGGTTTTTCTGGGGTCATTGGTCCAAAAATAACAGTATCATGTGTCTGTGATTTTTTCTTGCTCAAATCTTGTTTCTGCACATTTATTTTTTGCAGCTTAATTTTGTGACGGTTTTAGTGTATTGGTTTCATTATTTACCGTAGAACACAGTAAATAATTTGTTCAAGTAATTAACAAATAGAAGAATTCTCATCAGTTGTTGCAGTAGGATTCAGGTAATCGATTTTTCACACCACTAAATAGTCAATAGAACATAGGGATTCCAGAGGCCAACTGCCTCCACCCAAAAGATACCAAGGGAAGCAAGAGAGTGACCTATCCACCCTTAAAAAAAATACAGTGGTTCTACCAACTTAGGGGAATCCAAAACCCAATAAAAAATAATAAGGCTTCAATGGTTGTCCCTCTAACGAATCCAAGGACATGATCCTCCACCCACATCATTGAGGGAATATAGAGAAAACCATCTACACCCTCTAGATTTATAGGTACTATAGAGTCATTCCTCCTCACTAAGGAGAAACCACCTGTCCACCAATATTTCCAACCGAAATCAAATATTGTCTTTCTTCCTTATTCTCTTCACTTCTTGTTGGGTCCTGAATCTTGTATGGTTGAGAGAGTGAGTAAAAAAAATTTCTATGCATAAAAGAAGTGAAATTATTGAATGAGTTAAAGCCCTTATTTTCTTCTTCTATTTTCTTTTTTGCATAGGGATTGACTTCCCCGTCCTTGAATCTTTTAAATCTATTCCCAAACAACATGGTCCTCATCCTTATTGCCTTGTGAGTGTTTCTCAAGGCAACAGGGCCTTCATAATTCCTTGCAGCCCAATTAAATTCATAACCAATCCATTATGGCTCACCAACCAGCCATTTAATGGATGTCCCAAACAAAGTTCATAGTTCTACACAAGAAACCCATAGATATCCCAAGCAAGTGACCTCCTCTTAGATTTAGAATACATTTCCTTGGCTCAGCCCCTCCTTTTTCTATTTTATTTCTGTAAAATATTTACAATGAATTTTATGAGAGAACCATGGTTGGGGCTTTTACAAAATTCAAGAGAAAATATCCTCATAGGCAATAATAATGGCCTTGAAATGAAGGTTGGGCATGCATTTTTGTGAAGCAGACCAAAATTTCCTTGCTTCACTAAAATGCATTCTCATGATTCATTTATTAGCCAATATGATTGATTCAAATTGTATATTGTTTATTTAATTATTTTCACACTTTATAATTTTTATATCTTTACTTTGATCTTAAATATTTATACTTTAAATTTCATACAAAATTATAAGTTTTTATTTGACTTGACTTATGTGAAAGTTGTGTATAAATGGGAAACATAGTTATGTAGGATATTTGTGAGACATGATGCAAGGTTATATCCGAAGGTTAGGAATTTTCCAATCATGTCTCATTTTCAATTTCATTACCGAGAGTGTAATTGGTTTGGCCTGGGAGTGCATATTTGTTCTTACTATAATCGTTGGCAGATATGATCAATTGCTATGCTGACAAACTTGGATTTCAGAGCATAACATTTCCTTTATGAAAATTACTATGCTGTGTTGTGTAAAATGGTTTTATATTTAGTTTCTAATAATCCTTATTGCACAACCAATTAAGTATAGGTCCTGGTGTGCATTTATTTGTGGCACAAAAACCTTGAATTTTACCCTACAAAATCGATACAATTTGGCATATTCTTGCACAACATAACTTTTCATGTGAAAAATTGACATTAATTATGAGTAAAAAATTTACCCTTCGAGTTGAATCATTCAATTTGGCCTTGAAATGAAGAATGAGCATGCTTTTTTGTGAAGTAGGCCAAAATTGGCTTGCTTATTTAAAATGCATGCCAAGTCTTGATTTATTGGCCAATATGATTGATTCAAATTGTAGATCATTTATTTAATTAATTTACACACATTTTCATTGTTATATCTTTACTTTGATCTTAAATATTTATACTTTATATTTCTTACAACATTCTAAGTTTCGCTTCGACTTTCCTTATGTGAAAGTTGTGTATAAGTGTGAGACATAATTATGTAGTATATTTATTAGAAATGATGCAAGGTTATATATTAAGGTTAGGAATTGTTCAATCATGTCCCATTTCAAATTTTATTACCAAGAGTGTAATTGGTTTTTCCTACTAGTGCATATTTGTTTCAACTGTGATCATTGACAGATATGATCAATTGTTATTTCGACAAACTTGGATTTTAGTGTATAGATTTTATTTTATGAAAATGACTATGTAATGATGTGTACAATGGTTTTATATTTAAGTTGGAATGCTCATTATCACACAATAAATTAAGCACAGGTCTGGTGTGCATTTATTTTAGGCACACAAACCTTGACTTTAACCCTAAGAAATCGATCCAATTTGGCATACTTTTGAACAAAAAAAAATTATATGTGAAAAATTAATGTTAATTATGAGTAAAAAAGGTTCTCTCCAAGTTGAATCATTCAAATTGGTCTTGAATTGAATGTCAGGCGTGCATTTTTTTGAAGCATGCCAAAATTTCCTTGCTTCACTAAAATGCACGCTCAAGCTTAATTTATTGGCCACTATGATTGATTCAAATTATATGTTTTTTATTTAATGATTTTACGCACCTTTTAATTATTACATTTATTTATACTTCAGATTTCATACAACATTCTAAGTTTTTCTTCAGCTTTCCCTAATAACACATATTTCATTAAAATTGGAAGTATTCTATTACAAGGACTTTAACAACAAACATGTTTCATTAAATTTGGAATTATTGAGTGGATCTAAAATTTAGAACTTTAATTATATTAAGTTTGAAAATCAGTTAGTTCACTATTTAAATGTACCTATTCACCAATTTTTTCAATAAAATTATCATGATAAGATATATAAAACAAATTTATATCAAGTTGTAGAAGCAAATATTTGATGTCTTAATCTTGGACTCCTTAAATTATTTCTTATAATATTATTTATGGTTCATTTTAAAAAGTTGAATAATATTAGTTGGTGACAAAAGTATTCTGTATATTAGCATTATATACCAATTTAATTATAATTTGATATAATAAATATGGCATTGGTTATGATGAGTTACTATTCTCGTAGAAGGTTGGCACAATTTTAAATTCTCCATAAAATTTATTTAATCATAGAATTACACTAGTATGTTTATTACCATAACAATTTTAATTGCAGGTACTATTAGCAATTTTATTTATTAATTTAATATCGTATTTTATAATTATATAATTTAGGAGATTGATAGCATTTATATTCGACAAGACAAAGTCTTACATAAGACCCATGTTATGTTTAAATTCATTATTTTAACAATCAAAACCAACACAAGTGTTAAACACACACATGGTGGGTGAAGAAAATAAACACACAAATAGAAAGATAAGCATTCGTTGCATTTCTATTACTCATAGATGTACATTTATATTGCATTAATGTGACCCTTGGATTCATCTTCCAAGGTCGCTTGGACTCCTTTGGGTCTGTTCGCCTTCCACACCTACCCATAGAGGATTAGATGTCCAACATTCCCACCCTTAATCCGAAGGGGTATGTGTGAGTCCATGAAGAGAGTTGTACTACAAATATGAAAAGTATGCATGGTAGCACTTAGGTTGAATCAGCTCTCTGAAATGTTGGCATAAAGAGGTGGTTTAAGGATGACCACCAACATTGGAACGCAAAGCTTATTGCAGTTCCTGGAACTCTTCCAAAACTGGCAAGAAGCTGAGTGATTCTGATAGAGGAAGTGTCCCTCATATTTTAAGAGGGGGACCTTAAACCTAAAAGAAGGGAAGTCTACAACCTGTGGTGGTTTAAGGATGACCACCAACACCGGAATGCTTAATGCATTTCCTGGAACTCTACCAAAGCTAGCAAGAAGCTGAAATCTTCTACTAGAGGAAGTGCTCTGAATTCTTTGAAGAGGAAGAATATTAACCTCACATGGATGGTTTAAGGCTATCCACCAACCGAAGGCATGCTCATGGGCATCCATGTCTCTAGCTACAACTCTGAATCTGGAATGACGAATTGTGGCTCAGGCTCGCTTGAACTTCTTTGTCTCTGGCTACAACTCTGAATCTGGAATGACAGGTTGTGGCTCATGCTCGTTTGATGTGGCTTTGAAGCTTGTAGATGACCACCATTTTCCCCCCTGTCAGGTACAAGGTGAGATGATGGCGAAAACTCAATTGCAAGTTTGCTCAACATTCTAGAACAAGTTCTAACAAGTGAATTAAACATCTTCTTGGCTATTGATGCCCATTTCCAGGAAGTGATCCATCCAAGATGAATCTTTGTTCTTGCTGGAGGCTTGTTTCTGAAGAATATGTGTGAAGAATGGGTGCGCCGATGACAATGCTTGCATGGGTGAAGATCAAAGCAGTGATCTTTCATATGGCCAATGCGATCACAGTGTTGGAATTTTACAATTTGTTGTTGTTGTTGCTGTGGAAGAGGAGCAAGATTTGGAACAACTGCAAGTGAATTGTCATGAAGAAATCTGGCACTCTAAAATTTAATGGGCTTGGAGTAGTTCAGAATATGAAAGGACAACTCCTTTTCATATCCAAGACTAGTTATATGCTTGTTGTGGACAACCTCTTCCCAAGGTCTGATGATGGGCTTGGGAAGTGCAGACTAAGCTGCCACATCTACATGTAAATCTGCTCTTGTACAAGGAAATGAATGTGAGTTGAATGCAACTTTATATTATTGTTGCTGATGAGAGTCCTCAATTTTTTGAACAGAAACAGGTTCAGAATGATGACTCTTTTGCTGAAGTTCATCTTGCTGGAGCTGAGACTCCAACTGCAAAAACTCAATCTTGTCTTGTGCATCTTGCAAGCAAGTTTGAATATTAAAAAGAGCATTCTTTCTCATTTTTACCATATCATGAACAGTGGAATGAATGAGGTTATGCAACAACTCTAATGCATCATTTATTTTAGCCATTTTTCTCAACAACTCAAATTTAACAAAAATATATTCACAAGCTTGGATGCTTCACTATCGATGAGCAGATGGTCTTGAGCTTGCTATATTACCTCACAATAAAGACGAAGGAAAATTCCAAAAAAATATTTGTGGAAAAACTATGAGTGAATTTATGATGCCACTACTATTTTGAAAATGATTACCACTTTTCAACATTTGCCTTCACATGTTAATATCTTTTAGAGAGTCACCCTTCTATACATGCCACAAATCTTGTTCATTTTTTTATAATAGAGAAACATACAAAAAAAACTTCACTTTTCACTATATAGAAAATCCATATATCCATTTATTCATATACCATCTCCCCTCTCTCTTCTTCTTCTTCTCTCTCTCTCTCTTTTTTTTTTTTTGTTACAAAACAAATTGGGGGAAAAAACAGAGTTATTATCTGGGGGAGGTGTTTTCTAGGGGAGGTGATTACTGGGGGAGGTGATTGCTGGGGGAGGTGATTTCTGGGGGAGGTGAAATCTGGGAGAGGTGAAATGGTAAAAAAAAAAATTAAATTGGTATTATAGCAGAGTGAAAAAAATGCGGAGAATCTACGTGGGAGGGGAGGGAGGCGAAGTGTTGAGGGGCGGGCATGAGTAGGGAGTTCAGGTGAGGGGGCAGGGATCGTGTGAGGGGAGGGCGAGTGGTGAGGGGAAGGGGAGGGGCATGAGTTGTATGATGGGGAGTGCGGTGAGGGGGTGGGGGAATCGTGTGAGGGGAGGGCGAGTGTGGAAGGGGGTGGGAAGGCCGAGTGTTGAGGGGTGAGCTGCGTGAGGGTGTGAGGGGGAGTGGGAAGGCCGAGGGGAGAGAAGTGAGGGCTATGAGGGAGAGAGGGGGTGTGAGCTATACGATGAGCGGGTGAGTGGGGTTGGGAGTGGGCAGCGTGGGTGGGATGGGAGAGCTCTGTGGTGAGTGGGGTTGGGATAGCCGAGAGGTGAGGAGGTGGGATTGCTATACAGGGGGAGGGGGGTTGAGCGTGGAGTGTGAATGGTGAGGGATGGGTAAAAAAAATAAAGTAAATTTTAAAATTAGGTAGAAATGGCAGAGATTGCACAATAATGTGCAGCAATAAAAGTAGGCAAAAATTGCAGGAAAAAAAATTGCAGAATTATCCTAGGAGTGCTAGAATGCCAGGAGAAGTGAGAAAACCTGTAGACTTTAAAATGCACAAACTTTAAAATTTAGGAATATGGAAGTACACAACGTTGTTCTTCACAAAAATAATTTCTGAACGCTGCAAAAATGATTTCTGAATGCTGCAAAAATGCACAGATTGTTTTTTGCAGGTTTACATAGGCCACAAAAACAAGTGGCTCACACAAGAATGAACTGGTTATGAATGTATCAGCTCTGATACCATGTTAAACACACACATGGTGGGTGAAGAAACTAAACACACAAATAGAAATATAAGCATTCATTGCATTTCTATTACTCATAGATGTATATTTCTATTACGTTAATGTGACTCTTGGATATCTTCCAAGATCACTTGGAATCCTTTGTGATTGTTCGCCTTAGAGGATTAGTTGTCCAACAACAAGGAATCCATTAACATTATTTATTTTGTTAACCAACATAGATATGTCTTATATCGAGATCTAGCAAGCACCAACAGGGATCAATTCTAGAGTTAATATGGATCTAAGCTGGTAGTTTGACATTTCATAATGGATTTTTGGAAGCATTTAAGTATGCTTCATCATAACAAATAACACAGAAAAATATCATGGGATATGCAATACTATGGACTTGTAAAGCACCATCGGTAAACCCATCAAGTGACTAACTCAAACTTATGTTAACTAGTTTATGACCAAAACATTTAACGGGGACCTTCTCATATCCTTGTAAACAGACATTTACAAGTGTAAATGTTTACGGGGGGTCTTTCCATACTAGGCTGTAAAACGCCTCTCAAAAAAATCACAATATTAACTTAAGATAAGATAAGATAATTATTTTTAGTAATTTCAAACCAATTAGAGACCCGTGAATAGGTCAAACATGGAATTGCTTGGCACAAAAATACAAAGACATAGTATGGGTGTGAAAGTAGCTATTAGTAGGAATCAATTAAATCATATCAGTATGTCTAACATGAAAGCAAGATATTATATTCATGAATGATAGACTAGACTCCTTAATGTCAAAAAAATTGTGCCTAAAAACTCTCACCCCCAAGTTTCCCGTAAACCAGAGGGGGAGTTGTTGATTAGACTATGATGGTGTTATGAGGATCTTGGTGTAAGACTTGGTAAGGAGTGCCTCCCTTGCAAATTTTTCATTGCAACTAGTATACGAAAAATTTCCCAAGTAAAAAAGCTCCTATGCTAAATTTTCTAAGTCTCCTTAGTGCCTTATAAAGCAGCAAGGGGAGGTCCAGACCACTTAGAAATAATTATCAAATAATTATAATTTGTTTAAGCACCATTTAAGATTCATTATCGATTAATTGTAATTTGTAAAAAATGTCATAATAATGGTGCAAAAAGTCTAAAGAAATTCATTTGTGACCCTCTCTTTAGTGAACCTTGAAAGTCCACTTAAATAAATAGATTATGGATGGAAAAATATAATCTCATATAATTACGGTGCAAAATTTTCAAAGACATCCATTTATGCCTCATCTCTTGAATGAGCCTGAATTTTCCACTTGACATTCATTATCAAGTAATTATTCCACGTTTTATCAGGAAAATCATTTTCTTTTACATAGAGTTTTCTTTCAAAAACAACAATGTCACATTTATGCACTGATATCAAACCACATAATAGGCATATAAAAGTCAATAAATGGCTTCATGAATGATAGAATTAAATCAGATGATTGCATATATAAGTAATTGATTTAGTAATACATAGTTATAAAAATTTATGGATTGAAAATCAAATGGACCACATAGAACTCATCATCACTTAACTCTAATTTGTTTTGAAAAAAAAATATCATTACGTACATTAAGATCTTAAATAATTTCAAAAGTGCAATACATTCATAAACTTGTATCAATGCATATAACTAAATAGAATTCAATAAATATGTTAATGTGTTGGATTCTATCACATTATTTCTATTAGAAATAATTTATTTAAGACTTGAAATTTACAAATTATTAATGTGGATGGGAAAGTCAAACGTCATATATGCAAACTGTTTAAAGACATCCATTTATGACCCATTTATTGAATAACACTGAATAATCCATGTTTTCTTTCCTTTTACTTAGAATGAAAGCACGGGAAACCCAAGAGTACATCCCACCATTTTGCAAATGGTACATTGAGTAAATCATCAGCCCTATTTATGGAACCTCACCACAACAAACTCAAAGAGTCGAACCCGTGATCAGCAACAATATCAAAGAACTTCACATTTGGCTCTAGACCACTTGAGCTAACCCTTGGGGCTTAATGAATAGTCCACTTAACATTCATTATCTTCATGATAATTAATTATTACATGTTTAATTATGAAAAACAATTTGTTTTACATGGATTTTGATTTCCAAAACAACGATATCACATTTATACACTCTTATTAAACCACATGATAGAAAATTAAATCAATAAGCTTCCTGATCTGTTGACTCGTATGAGATGATTGCAAACAAAAATAATTGATTTACAAGTACATGTAAGTTAGAAAGAATTATAGAATGAAAATAAAATGCCTTCAAATTTAAATAATTATAGATTGAAAATCAAATGCCTTCAAATTTAAAGTGTTTGAAGTCACTAATCTATGTCCCATTTCCCACTAGTCTAAGTAGTCTACTTAGCACTTATTATCAAGAAATTTTATTATATGTTTTTGGAAGAAATGATTCATAATTTATGGCTATTATGTATCACATTAATACACTCATATTAATCAATATAAATAAATAAAAGTTGATAACATAACTTTGTGCCTTGTTGGCTCATATGGTATAATTTCATTTTATTTAAAAATACAAATTTATAAAAAGTCATCATTGGACAATGAAATGAAATTCCTTACAATTCAGAAAGTTTAAAGACATAAATCATCTATGATACATGCTCATTGAAATATTAACACTCCACTTAACAATAATTATCAATTAATTATGTCTTTTTAAGAAATGAAAACTTATTTACAATGGAGTTTGATTTTAAAATTTTTATATCACATGTATACACTCGTATTAATGCATTTTATAGGAAATTAAAAGTCAACAAGTGATTTTATGTTTTCTTGATTTTCAATATGATATGATTGCAATAAAACATATTAATTGGAGTCTATACAAAATTACCAAAAAATATCAATTGGGAAATTACAGACCTTGTACTTCAAAAAGTTCAAATCATTCACCTATGGCCCATTACCTATGCCCCATTTCCTATTAGCCTTAATAGTGCATGAATAATTTATCAACTAAATTATCTATAAAAAAAATGGTAAGAGTTAAACAGCTCTGATACCATGTTAAACACACACATGGTGGGTGAAGAAACTAAACACACAAATAGAAAGATAAGCATTCGTTGCATCTATATTACTCATAGATGTACATTTATATTACATTAATGTGACTCTTGGATTCATCTTCCAAGGTCACTTGGACTCCTTTGTGACTGTTCGCCTTAGAGGATTAGGTGTCCAACAACAAGGAATTCATTAACATTATTTATTTTGTTAACCAACATAGATATGTCTTATATTGAGATCTAGCAAGCACCAATAGGGATCAATTCTAGAGTTAAAATGGATCTAAGCTGGTAGTTTGACATTCCATAATGGATTTTTGGAAGCATTTAAGTACGCTTCATCATAACAAATAACACAGAAAAATATCATGGGATATGCAATACTATGGACTTGTAAAGCACCATCGGTAAACCCATCAAATGACTAACTCAAACTTATGTTACTAGTTTATGACCAAAACATTTAACGGGGACATTCTCATGTCCTTGTAAACAAACATTTACAAGTGTAAATGTTTACGTGGGGTCTTTCCATACTAGGATGTAAAACGCCTCTCGAAAAAATCATAATATTAACTTAAGATAAGATAAGATAAATATTTTTAGTAATGTAAAACCAATTAGAGACCCGTTAATAGGTCAAACATGGAATTTCTTGGCACAAAAATATCAATACATAGTATGGGTGTGAAAGTAGCTATTAGTAGGAATCAATTAAATCATATCAGTATGTCTAACATGAAAGCAACATATTATATGTACGAATGATAGACTAGACTCCTTGATGTCAAAAAAATTGTGCCTAAAAACTCTCACCCCCAAGTTTCCCGTAAACCAGAGGGGGAGTTGTTGATTATACTATGATGGTGTTATGAGGATCTCGGTGTAAGACTTGGTAAGGAGTTCCTCCCTTGCAAATTTTGCATTGCAACTAGTATATTAAAAAGTTACCAAGTACAACTCATGAAAATCCCGAGATTATTTTGCTATCTTTCATTCTCGTAAAACACATGAAAATGCCGAGTTCTTTCTGTCTTTTCCTGCTCGTAAATTAAATTGAAATTCGACCACAGGAGTACATTTTTATCCCTTTTTCGAACTCGTTAAAACTTACGAAAAAGTGAAAACCATGAGTACATTTTTATCCCTTTTTCGAACTCGTTAAAACTTATGAAAAAGAGAAACCCTGGAGTTTTCTTTTAAGCCCTACTCAAACTCTCTAAACATGAAAATATTTTCGAGGACTTGATTATTCTAACTCGTTAAAATAAATGAATGATCGTCCCTTCAGTATAAGTTTACCCCTTTTATGGACTGAAATGGACTATTTATGAAAAAGGTATACGTTGACTAATTACGGTCAATAGAGTTCTCTCTCACATTATTTTATCCTTTTTTGAGCTCGAGAGACTAAATTTACGAAAAATTACACCCATGGAGTTTTCTTAAGTTTTTTCTTCTGACTCCCTAAAATTGAAAAACACCGAGTTTCTCCTATACTGGACTCGTTAAAATGTAACAGTAAAGGACTTTTCAATTTTAAGCAAGAATGAACGACTCCTTCTTAGGGTTCGAATTTTAAACTAAGTTGGACTCATCCGAAGGATGAGCTTATCCTCCTCAAGCTTGTCAAAAATAAAGAGGTACTTGCCAGAAATGGTGGGGGAAAAGAGAGAAAAACGAACCTGTTTGTTACATTTTGATTATTCGGAAAATTGTTAACCACTCTTGAACACGACACTTTTGTTCACCTGGGTTGGGAAAATCCTTTGCCTAATAGTTAATCAAACTATATTGAAAGTATTTAGCCAGTTTTTGGGTATTAGCTTTGGGTCAATTGTCACCAAGCCATCTGCAGTGTCTTTATGTGTTCAAGAGGATAGTTCAAACAAACCATTCATCTGCAGAATATCTGTCATCCATTTTGACCATCCTTGAGTCAGTCCTTGCCATTTCCAGCTATTTACTGTGTCAACCTCGTTAAAAAATGAATCAGTGAGTGTGAGGAAAGTTCCTTTTACTGTGTCAACCTCATTAAAAAATGATTCAGTTAGTTTAGAGGATAGTTCCTATTACTGAGTCAACCTTGTTAAAAAATGAATCAGGTATGAGGATAGTTCTTTTTCTGTGTCAACCTCGTTAAAAAATGAATCAGTAGGTAGATTGTAGAGAGTAGATTAATAGATTAGAAATAAGTAGTTTCTGAGGATGGTTCCTGTTACTGAGTCAACCTCATTAAAAATGAATTAGTATATCAAGAGGAAAGTTCCTTTTACTGTGTCAACCTTGTTAAAAAATGAAACATGTTGCCATGAGCATAGTTCTTTTCCTGTGTCAAGCTCGTTAAAAAATGAAACAAATCCTCCCCTAATTGAGTCGAGTCTTTGACTAGATCTCGTAAATGTTAAGTCGTATATTTAGGTTAGTTATTTCAGTTTTTGCATAATTTTCTTACAGTTTTAGGTCGGGTATTTCATATGATCTCGTAGATGAACCTTCATTTCATCCAGCTATTAATTACCAATAGTATTTTTAGTTGAATGAAATGAAGCTGGGGGGCCATGCGTTCTAACAGATTAAACTCAGGGGGCATTAAAACCTATCTGAAGCATATTTTTTCTCTGTTTCAAGCCTTTGTAAAAATGAAACCTATCTTGAGTCAGTTTCGGTTATTTTCAAGACTCGTTAAACTCATGAAAATCTCGATATTATTTTGCTATCTTTCATTCTCGTAAAACACATGAAAATGTCGAGTTCTTGTTATCAGAGCAATTATGGAGTCCTGTTACAATTATTTTTTAGAAGACTTCGGTTGATAATGAAGACGGTCGTATCAATTGCTTGAACCCATAGTTTTTCATCCAATTTTGAGTCCTTCAACATTGTTCTACCTATTTCCTGTACGGTTCTGTTCTTTCTTTTTACAACTCCATTTTGCTGAGGTGTTCGTGCTGTTGAAAATTGCCTTTTTATTCCATTTTCGTCACAATATTCTGAAATAATTTGGAAGTGAATTCTCCACCATTATCTGATCTTAAAAATTTATTTTCAAATCAGTTTCATTTTCAACCAACTCCTTGTAGATCTTAAAGCACTCAAATGCTTCAGATTTTTTCTTTAGGAAACTGACGACTATCATCCTGGTATAGTCATCTATCATCTTTTCATAAAAATAAATTAAGTATTTTGTTCTCACATGACCACATAGATCAGTATGTATCAATTCCAATGGATGTGATGCAAAGTGTTCTTTTGTTTTAAATTGGACTTTTGTCTTCTTTCCATGCCGACATGCCTTGCATAGTGTGTTGGAAGGTTTTGAGATTTTCGACATTTCTTGTACTGCTTCCTTTTTGCTTATCCTGACAAGATTTTCAAAGTTTATGTGACCCATTCGTTTGTGCCATAACCAATTTTCATCTTCTTTAGCTAGTAGACATGCTTTAGTTGCTTCATCTAGAACATATATGTCGTTTTGAGCTCGACTTGCTATAGCCACAATTTTACCATACCTGCCTTTCCTGATTTCACATTTTGTGGAGTTGAATAGCATTGTGTGTCCTTGATCACACATTTGTCCAACATTGAGCAGATTGTGATTCATGTTTTTGACCAATAGAACATTCTTGGCTATAAAATATTTGCTTCTGAGAGTGATGGTACCTGATCCTATAACATTTGAAGATCCATCATTTCCAAAGGATATGGTTCCATCCTTATTCTCTTTCAGAGATACAAATTTCCTTCTATCTCCAGTCATATTCGTTGAGAAAACACTGTCAACATACCACACATCTTTCTTTTTTTGAGCCTTGAGAGTGAGAGCACAATTATCAGTCTTATTCTTCTTCTATGTTTGTTCATTCTGTGGCTTCAAACATTCTTCTGGAGGATTTTCAAGTCTGCAGTCTCTAGCCATGTGTCCAAAGTTCTGACACTTGTAACATTCCATATTATTTCTTAAATTTTCAAATCTATTGATGTTTCATTGAGCCCTGGGAGGTTCATATTTGAAGAATCTCTTGGAATTGTATTGGTTCATAGGGTACGTGTGACATTCTATAGCTTTATGACCAAATTTTCCACATGAATAATAATAGCCATGAAAAATATGTTGGTACCTGGATGAAAATCGTCGTCGAGGAATCGTCTTCCAAGGATGTGCTTGTGAATCTTGTCCAATGAAGTCTTCAAGTATGTCAGATTTCATAGGTTCATTGTATTTTGTTGTAGAAGGTCCTGCTTCTTCTTCTTTGTAACCGATGCCAGTTTTGTCGTTGTAAGATGGTTGATTGTTGATGATTTATTCCAATGCCCTTGAACTGTTGGCATAGTTTTGGATAGTTTTTCCTTTCTTCACTTCCTCACACAACGAGACTACTTTGGCTTCTAATTCTTCCCTTTCTTGGTTTCTTTCTTCCAACTTCTTTTGAAGTGACTCTTCAATGCATTTGTGTTCTTCCACTTCAATTTTGAGACCTTGAACTTGTTCTTCAAGAGTTTTGGAATGGATCTTCTCTGCCTTGAGATATTTTATAAGCTTTATTGCTTCCTCATAAAATTCGTCTATGGTCCATCCTTCTTCTTTGTTGTTTGATACCTCTTGCTTATTGTTCTTGGGTTTATTGTTCTTGGCCATAAAAAATACTCTCTCATTGGCTTCTTCTTCACTATCATTGTCTTCATCGGATGATGAGCTATATTCTTTAGAGAGAAATTTCCTTTTGGATCCTTGCTTGTTGAAGTTATTAAAGCCTTTCTTTCTTTTTGATTTTCCATTACTTTTTTTTGGACATTTTGCTACAAAATTCCCAACCTCATTACAGCTAAAACATATCAATGGAATTTTACCTTTGAATTTTCCCTTACCAATTTATAGTTTTCTCGTGAAGTAAGCATATTCTTCATCTAAAATACCTTCTTCATCATCTCCCTTTTCTTCACAATTGCAGGTGCATGTCTTTTCAATTGAAGGTTGTTTATCCTTATTTTTTTTCTTAGATGCAATGAACGTAGTTTCTAGATGCGAAGTACCTTGTTCTTCATCGTCTCATTTCATATGCTATGAGAACTCCATGTAATTCCTCTTTGCTGAGTTTGTCCAGATTGGCACTGTATTCTAAGACCGATACCTTTGGGTTGAATCTCCCTGGTAACGTTCTAACAATCTTCCGTATAATAGTCTTCTCGTCAACTGGCTCTCCCAATCCTTCAAAAGTATTGGTTATTTCATCAACGTATTGAAAGTATGTAGCAATGTTTCAATCTTCTTTCATTCTGAGTTGCTCAAATTTTGCTCTATAGATTTGAGCTTTGCTTCTTTGACATTTGAGTCACCTGCATATATGTTCTTAGCTTGTCCCATACATTTTTGGCGGTTTTACAACCCAACACCTTATGATAAGCAGATTCAATAAGTCCACTGATAATAATATTTTTTGCTTTTGCATCATTTACTAAATTCTTCTTACCTTTTTCATCCGCGGTTGATGTAAATCCATTTTGAACAGTGTCCCATACTTCGTAACCTTACGCCAAGAGATAGACCTCCATTCTTCCTTTCCAAAGTGCATAATTATTTTCATTGAATAGAGGTACACCATTCTTGGTATGCTCCATGACCTCCTTCCAGCTGTTAAACTATGTCCATCTATTTACTGTGTCAACCTCGTTAAAAAATGAATTAGTGAGTGTGAGGAAAGTTCCTTTTACTATGTCAACCTCATTAAAAAATGAATGAGTTAGTTCAGAAGATAGTTCCTGTTACTGATTCAACCTCATTAAAAAATGATTCAGGTATGAGGACAGTTCTTTTTCTGTGTCAACCTCATTAAAAAATGAATCAGTAGGTAGATTATAGAGAGTAGATTAATAGATTAGAAATAAGTAGTTTCTGAGGATGGTTCCTATTACTGAGTCAACCTCGTAAAAAAATGAATCAGGTATGAGGAAAGTTCCTTTTACTATGTCAACGTAGTTAATAATGAATCAGTATATCAAGAGGAAAGTTCCATTTACTCTGTCAACCTCGTTAAAAAATGAAACACGTTTCCATGAACATAGTTCTTTTCCTCTGTCAAGCTCGTTAAAAAATGAAACAAATCCTCCCCTAATTGAGTCGAGTCTTTGACTAGATCTCGTAAATATTAAGTCGTATATTTAGGTTAGTTATTTCAGTTTTTGCATAATTTTCTTACAATTTTAGGTCAGGTCTTTCATATGATCTCGTAAATGAACCTTCATTCCATCATTATTAATTGTAAATAGTCTTTTAGTTGAATGAAATGACGCTAGAGAGGCATGCGCACTGCGGATCCAACTTAGACATAAAACCTATGAAGCATATAAAGTTTTTCTACATTTCAAGATTTTAAAATGTTCTATCTTGAGTCGATTTTTGTTATTTCAGACATTAAACTCATGAAAATCTGAAAGTTATTTCTATCTTTCATTCTCTTCCCATTACATGAAAATGCCGGGGTTCTTTTAGTCTTTCTGCTTTCCGTAAATTAAATTGAAAATGAACCAGAGTACATTTTTGCTCATATGAAATAAATTTCACTTCTAAAAAAATTAGAAAACTTGAGTACATTTTTATCCCTTTTTTGAACTCGTTAAAACTTATGAAAAGAAACATTGGAGGTTCTCTTCAATACATACTGAACTATGTGCTGAAAAGATTGTCGAGCACTTGATTATTCAAACTCATTAAAATAAATAAATGATCGTCCCTTTAGTATAAGTTTACCCCTTTTACAGACTAAAATGGAATATTTACGAAAAAGGTATACGTTGACTAATTATGGTCAATAGAGTTCTCTCTCGCATTATTTTATCCTTTTTCGGGCTCGAGAGACTAAATTTACGAAAAATTACACCCATGGATTTTTCTTAAGTTTTTTCTTCTGACTCCCTAAAATTGAAAAACACCGAGTTTCTCTGTCTTTAGAACAATTAAAATGGCAACCCCGAGGACACTGTTCCCGAATTTTAAGCAGGAACGAACCACTCCTTCTTAGGGTTCGAATTTTAAACTAAGTTGGACTCATCTGAAGGATGAGCTTATAAACAAGCAAATGTTATCCTCCTCAAGCTTGTCAAGAATAAAGAGGTACTTGCCAGAAATGGTGGGGGAAAAGAGAGAAAAATGAACCTGTTTGTTACATTTTTATTATTCAGAAAACCATTAACCACTCTTGAACACGACACTTTTGTTCACCTGGGTTGGGAAAATCCTTTGCCTAATAGTTAATCAAACCATATTGAAATTCTTCAGCCGGTTTCTGGGTATTAGCTTTGGTTCAATTGTCACCAAGCCATTTGCAGTGTCATTATGTGTTCAAGAGGATAGTTCAAACAAACCATTCATCTGCAGAATATCTGTCATCCATTTTTACCATCCCTGAGTCAGTCCTTGCCAAGATATTTCTTCAAAACTTGATCGATGGTTTCGTGTCATGAGCTTGCTTACGACGGATCACTTTCTATCGACAACAACTCATTATCTAGGAAGTTGATCTAGAAATCATCAGTACCTTGGAATCTACATGCCTTAATGGCAGGTTTCTCGCCTTCGATGACAGGTTGCATCATTGACCTTCGATTGAATGATTCCGTGACATTTTCGACTTCAGCTCATTCATTCACATTTCATGGATTGTACTGACTACTTTGAGAGCCATTGACATTACTGGTGGTTTCTCTGACACTTGTTAACAATTTACATTATTAACTGGTAATCAAGTGGTTTCTACCATGTTCGACTTCGACACATTTATTCACATGGATAGAATCGTACTGGTTCGAGAAACGGAAATCAAGACCTTGGATCTATTTTCTACCATCCAGGCTGCGAGGAATTTTGTTATTTATTTATACAATGGACTATTCATAAACAGATGGCTGTGTCCATACTGTGTCTACACATGTCTATATTATTGATGTATTGAAAATCATTCCTGTATCATAACAGTTTAAATCAGTTTTCTAGTTAGTTTTGATCTGAGTATGGGAATGCTTACCTCAGCGATGATATGTGTACATATATATGTTTTGTGTTGAATTTCTTTACAGGTTCCGACTGGGGTGTCCATAGTATGATCCTTGAAATGATAAATTACTTCACTCTTCATATATGAAAGACTTCATCTTTACCTATTCCAGAATTCGCACTTTAGGGGGCAATATGTTGCACTAAAAACTGTCACCTTGACATTCTGCTGACTGTATGAGCTCATTGTCACTCATACTTACCTCCTCTGCAAGTCTTACAACCTCTAATCCTCATTTCAAGCCCTAAAAATAGGATAAAAACCCTAAAAAACTCCAAAACCCTGGGTATGCAGGTAATGTGAAGATTACCTGCGTTCTTGGCTGGGGTACGCAGGTAATTTGAAGCTTACCTGCGTTCCAGAACACAGTTTCTCAGTGTATTGCCTGTGTACCCCCTGTCAAAGTCAAAAGGGCAAGAAACCAAAGTAAAAAGTTATTTATTGGTCAATTATAGAAGCTTCTGGATGAGATTTTTTGGGGATGAGTATGCTCTTATAAGGTTCATGCATCCCACACCTTAAGGAGCTAACCCCTTGATGTGAGGAGCCTATTCCTTTGAAGGAGGATTCTATCCCTTCATACGTGGAACCCTAACCTCCCCATCTTCACTATAAAAAGAACATTGGGTAGCCTCAAAGGGAGTTCAAGATTTAGTGTGTGATTAAGGTGAAGTGTTGTTGAGATTTAGACTCCTTTCTACTGAGATTTTGTGAGGAAATATCACATGCCTCTATGTTCTCCTGGAGGAAGAGTGAAAGGCTTATCAAAGTAGAGGAAACTCCTGCTTCGGACCCCGGGAAGGCCTGTTCAACATCAAGGCGAATGTTGTAAGGTTCTCCTATTATTTCAAAGTCAATACAATCAAGTTTGTTTTTCTCGATAAATTATCGTTCGATTTCTTATTTCAATAAGTTGTTGTTTGATCGTTTATTTCATAGATTTTTTGATCACTGTGATAGGTATGCTTTATAATTATTTGTTATACATGTTCTATTTAATATTTTCTTGTTTATGATTGCACGTCTTTAAAGACGACACTTTGTTGTGACGGAAGAATTATTGTTTCTTGCGATGGAAGAACTATTGTTGTGACGGAAGAAATATTGTTGCGACGGAAGAACTATTGTTGTGAAGGAAGAACTACTGATGCAACGGAAGAACTACGGTTGCAAATAAGCATTTGGATCTAAGGTAGGATCGACACCTTTATAGCATTTACTTGTAAAACGAATATATTTAGAGAAAGATAAACTTAGTTGTTCGTTTGTTGCTAGATTGTCTTCTGACACTAGGGAGATCGATCTTGTCCGCAAGATCAATTTATCCGGACAACATGAAATTTATTTTAAAAATTACATTTCGCACTTATATATGAGTATTAATGAATATAATTAAATATAAATCCATAAAAATAACTTTTTGCCTCAATGGATCATATAATAAAATAACATGATTTCAATGACGAATAATTCATTTAAAAATGTAAATTAATATACACACATACACATTATAAAAATAAATATTTTGTACAACAAATTCAATGCAAAAATGATTATAAATAATAATGATAATGTATATTAGTATAGTTTTCAATTCACATATATTTCAAAACAAATAATAAATCACAAAAATTCATTCACAAAAAACTATGTCTAAGTTGCATTGAAAAAATTGAACGCTCTTGTGAGTAAATTTATTTAAAAAAATCATCATCCATTACAATGAAGTACATGTTCTATTGAAAATTCAAATGTACTCACATTTATGTTTGATACAATGAAATGGCTTAAGAAATGGAAATAAAACTTGCATAAGCCAATTATCATGCTCTCGCCTTGTATAGGCTTTTATTAGGATGTGGTTTGACCTACATCTAGCGAATTGAGAAGGACGCTTTGAAGCATCTATTAGCAATATATTTGATTCTTCATATTTATCTCCATATTGGGACCACACATCAATCAACCTTTTCTCATAAAATTGTATTGTTCTCCCTGCCTTCACTTTTGTTTGCAAATGGAAACAAGACCTGCTTCATATGAATTTAAAATCCCCTATGTCAATATTTTATTTTCAAAATGCGCATCAAATGTACTTATCAGTGACATCTAATGTCCATATTGCAACATAATAATTTTTAAGCAATATTTAATACTTATGACTGAGAAGGACTTAAAAAATAGGAGTTATTACCAAACTGCAAATTTAGTTCTCTTCGAATATGACAACTCGGTTCATCTCCAATGTATGATTAGAAGAATACTCCTTCCATTTCAAAGATCAAAAAAATATTTCAACTTACATTAATTCCCATATGCATCTGCACTGCAACCACATATATCGCATTAGCATATATCCACTTCAACACTTCATTGTTTAAGAACATCAAAACATAACACTTCAAAACATTTAAAAAATGATGTTAGTATATACTATATTTTTTTCCATTTGTAACAAAGTGAATTTTACTAGTTAAATGACAATCAAAAAGCATTATTATAGTGGCCACATTCAAATGAACAAATTAATGATATGTCTAGTTTATATATACAACATAATATGTTTATTTAATTTGTATGGAACAAGCATTACATGAATAGATTGAACAACCATTTAAATGGTTGATTTTAAAATCTAGAATTATTTCTTTAATTGCAGTTGACAAATATAATTACAATTTCCCAATTCAAGTAAACAAACTAATTATATGTTAATTTCCACATAAAACTTAATACATTTTTTTAATTTCAAACATTCTAATTAACTATATATTAAATTTTAAAGTATATCCTTAATTGTTTTTGGAACGTGTTTTAGTGCAATATATACTTTTATTGTTGGTGCTACATACAACCTAAGATCATTTTTAAACTTTTGTAGGAAAATGGAAGTTATAAGAACATAATGAACCATCCCTCAAATTAGCAATTTTTAAGAAATCTAATGACAAGGTAAACCACAACAACAAAAAATAATTGCAATGGTCCAAGCCAGAGAAACATACCAATTTTCTAATAATTTCTACGTACTACCTGGTCCATTTTTAAAATTTCTATAAATTAAAAAAAATGATATGAACACATTAAAGAACCATTAAACTAATAATTGTCATTATCACTACCTTACTATAAATTTAAAAAAATCAAAAATATTTTATTCCTATGAATGTATTAGTATCATGAAATACCAGTCAAGTCAAACTAATAAAGGCTACAAAATACACTAATAAATCATGATGTCTTTGGAATCTAATAATCCTTGGAATCTAAAAACACTTGTATAGAAATATTTTACAAATTTCAATAAAATAAAAAATAAGGAATATGAAGAATAAGGAATTTAGAACCATATGCAAATTCCTTATAAGAAAGTGGTAGCTCAAACTTCAATAATCATCATTCAATTATTCGCATAATACCTAACCATTTGCAGCAAATTATAAACTAGTGTTGAAAGTGCCATACGATTTACAACAAATTTTGGTGGTAAATTTCCTTAAATTTCTTCTCCCTTATAGATATTAAAAATATATATATGTGAATTATTAATAATATCATTGCCTTCATCATTATATTTGTCATAAAATAAACAAGAATCATAAATATGCTACAGGGAGAGAAATTTAACACACACTAATTTTGTGTTAGATTTGCTTCTTGCACAAACAAAACCACATTGCATGGTGAAACAAATCTAGCGTATGCTAGATTTTTGTGTTAAAAACAAATCTAAAATTGTGTTAGATTTGTTTTACCTTGCAATGCGTGTGTTTATACTAGAAGAAAATATATTGCATGTTAGATTTGTTTTACTTTGGAATGTTGGTGTTTATGCTAGAAACAACTCTAGCATAGGTTATATATGTCATATCCTATAATGTTTTCATTTATACTAGAAGCAAAAGTACCATGCGCTATATTTATTTTACCCTATAATACTTGTGTTTTCACTTTTGTTTACCTTACAATGCTTTTTTCTTTTGTCTTACAGTAGATTTGTTTTACCCTGTAATGTTTTTTCTATGCTTCTCCTTATAATAGATTTGTTTTAACTTACAATGTTTGTGTTTGTGTTTGTGCTAAAAGCAAACCTAGCATGAACTAAGATTTATTTTGTTTGATCTTACCATGCTTGTATTTGTGCTAGAAAAAAATCTAGTGCACACTAGATTTATTTTACCCTATAATTCATTTGTCTGTGTTAAAAAAAAATCTAGTGTGCACCCAAAAAAAATCTAAAATCTCTTGGACTTACTGTGATCAAATGCCTGACTCCGAGTCGGCCGGTGTCTTCTACAAAAACATGACCATATTAGAAGATGTTACAATAAAATGGGCCAGAGAGAAGAAAAGACAGCATGAAGTAACTCTGAATAAGATTGACACTGAGATAGGGAGCCTGCTGGGATCAGACTTCCTCGAATTTTAGTGTACTACGGCCAAGGACCACCTCATTCAATTGGAAATGGAGAAAGCCAAATTGTTAAGGAAACAAGAGGAAACATGGAGGCTAAGAATCATGTCCATCTGGCTCAAGGTGGGAGATGACAATAAACTCTTCCAACAATGTGAAAAAGGCATAAAGAGTATCAACACAATATGGGAACTGAAGGACCAGGCTAGAAGGGTGGCCAATAACCATGCTCAACTTGTTGATATGGGTATTAGACATATATCCCATATCTAAAGTGACCCAAAAGCTGCCAACATTTCAAAAGTACTTTAGATAGCCAGGACCATGAACAAATATGTGGAGGAAGATGATATTGAAAAATTAAATGCCCCTGTTACTTTAGGGGAAGTTGAAGCAGTATTAAAATTGTTTAATTTGGACAATAACCCTAGTCCAGAAGGCTAGCCCATTGAATTATACCTCAATTTATTTGAATACATTGGGAGGGACCTCCTACAATTCATAGAAGAGAACTGGACGACTAGTCATATTTATGATGGATTCAATGCTACTATCGTAGTCGTCATACCTAAGATTGATAAACCCTTAACCTTTAATGACTACCGGTTCATATTCCTCTGCAAATGTATCTACAATATCATATCCGAGATCATTTCCAATTACATCAAGCCCATATTATCTTTGCACAAATCCAAGGAAAAATTTGCCTTCCTTAACCAGAGACAAATTCATGAAGCCATAAGTACTGCCCATGAATCCTTGCTCTTACCAAGCTCAAAAGTATTAAAAGCACCATCCTCAGTCTTAAAAGCACCATCCTCAAGATTGACCTTGCAAAGGATTTTGATTACACATTTTGGACCTACATTGAGCTCAACCTTCTCCAAAATGGCTTCCCCCACTCCTTCATCAATTGGATCATGGGATGAATCACAAATGCCTCCTTCATCCTACTCATCAATGGAGCAACATCTAAATTTTTTCATGCAGGTAGATGGCTTCATCAAGGCTGCCCATTATCCCCGGTGATATTTTTATTAATCATGGATGGACTGACCAAAATTTTGGCAAAGGCCAAGGCCGATGGGACTATCAAAGGTGTCAAATTATCTGAATTTATACATCTGACCCATATCTTATTTGTAGATGATGTACTTATTTTTCTTAATGGATCCATCCAAGACACCAACAACTTCAAAAATATTCTTGAGTTTTTCTATAAGGCCATGGGTATGGACCCTAATCACAGTAAATCTATTATCATGTTGGTGAAGTGCTCTGAGTAGGAATGCAGACATGCCCATGCCCATTTTCATTTTGGTCGCAGGGAATTAGAGGATGGAATCAAATATCTCGGGTGCTATCTAAAGCCAAATGACTACCGCATCACTAATTGGAATTGGTTAATTGAAAAAGTCAAGATGAGAGTGAAGATTTGGCAGCAGAGATGGCTCTCCAAAGAAGGGAAGTTAGTTCTAATAAAACCAGTGTTGGAGGCAATTCCTGTAGACTGGATGGCACTCGCATGGATTCCTAAAGGAGTGACGGCCAGAATACAAAAAAAATGCAGAATATTCCTTTGGAGGGGAAAAATTGAAGGTAAGACATTTGAATGGATAGGATGGAAGAGGATTGCCAAACCCAGAAGCTAGGGTGGCTAGGGGCTAAAAGATCTTAATTGCTTTGCCACAACTTTGGTTGCCAAAATGGGGTGGCTTCTACTCAATGCTAGCAGCCTCTAGCAAGAGGTAACTTATTTCAAATATATTGATCCTCGGACTACCCTCGATTGGATCAGAGGCCCCACCTCATACATTCCAGAATCATCCATTATCTGGCGAGCCATCACTAGATCCATTCACATCATCAAGATATGCCTTTCTTGGAGCATTGGGTCTGGAGAAAAAGTCAATATTGGAGTGGATGCTTGGTCTGGATGTGGTCATATGTACTAATTACCCTTGGCCATTAGACATCACTTGACGGACTTAGGAATTCAAACCATATCAAAAATTGTTGACAGAGCTAATTCCTCTTGAATCACACAGGCCTGGAAATCGGCAAAGGATCTTAAAATCCCAGATATATGACATTCGATTTGGAACAGTTATCTGAGGGCCCTCCATGCCACCAATATCAGAATCACTGAGAGGGAGGATGAAATGTTATGGGCTCTATCTCCAAGGGGCGGATACTCACCTAAGGAAGGGTATGTCTCTCTCTATGCAGAACTAGAACCCGATAACAGAATGTGGTGGTGGAGACACCTTTGGAAGCTAAAGGTGCCACCAAAGGCCAAAATTTTCATGTGGTGCATAATCACCAACTGTGCCCCGACGGAGGACAACCTCATCAGGAGATCCATCCATGGCTCCTCCAGATGTTTTCTTTTCAAATATCAGCTTGAGGACATAGATCACCTCTTCCTCACCTGCACAAATAGAAAAATGATCTGGAAGCTTACCATAGCCACTCTAGGCATCTCATATAATTAGCATGGAAACTCTGTCTCTGAGGCTTGTTAAAATTGGTGGCAATCGGTTGTCTGCCTAAAAGATTGTAATATCCCCCTCTTGATATCATGGGGCACATGGTTGGCCCATAATTAGTCTATATTTCAAAGAGATGTGATAAAATGACCTCGCATAAGTAACACTATAGTGATGTTTTTCCTCTCAATTCCAAATGATGATCCCAGAGCTCAAGGAAAAATACTCATACTAGTGGCTATTGACAAATCCTACCCATGGGCCTATTTCGATGGGGCATCAAACATCCATGGTTGTGGAGGGGGGGCTACTCTCTATATTTCTGATACTCACTGCTATAAGATTAAAATGGGATTAGGCCCAGGTACAAACAACTATGTTGAACTCAACAGTCTCAGACTCCTCCTTACCTTCGCCCGAGAGAAGAGTTGCAACGGGATTCAAATATTTGGGGATTCCAAAATTATTATTAACTAGGTCAAAAATGAAGCATGATATCATGTTCATACTCTTAGAGCTTTGTTGAATGAGGTTATGGCACTAAAATCATTTTTTGATTCCATTTATGTTGCTCACATTTATAGGCAAAGGAAACAAGTGGTTGATCAACTATCCAAAGAAGCATCGCAACTAGATTGGGGTCACTAGTTCATTATCGAACAAGATGTATAGAACGAGTATCAATATTTCCATCAACCCTTCATAGAGGATGTGGAGGGTCAGGGGGAAATCTAACCAGGCTATCGATTTTGCCTGTATTTTTGGCAGGGCTTTTGGCTGGTTTTTATTTTTCACATGTGATTATGTAGATATTTTTTTATATGGACAATATTGTTACTAAAGGTTATTTATGAACATCTGAACTATATGAATATAAGTGAATTTTGAATTATACATAGATGACTATGCTTCTGATACAACATGTAATTTTCTCTCATAAATGAAAATTACAAATTTTTCCTTGGAAAAAAAAATGAATCTAACATGCGCTAGATTTGGTTTACCCTACAATGCTTGAGTTTTTGCTAGAAGGAAATCTAGGGCACACTAGTTTTATTTTACCTTGCAATGCATGTGTTTGTGTTTTTACTAAAATTATTTTTACCTTGCAATGCTTATGTTTATGCTACAAGGAAATATAACACATGTTATATTTGGTTTACTTTGCAATTTTGGTGTTTGTACTAGAAACAAATCTAACATGCGCTAGATTTGTTTACCCTAAAATGCTTGTGTTTGTGCTTTTTTTTTACCCAACAATGTTCTTGTGTTTTTCCTTACACTAGATTTATTTTACCTTTGTTTCTAGCAGAAACAGAAGCATTGTAGCGTAAAAAAATATAGTGTCAAGAAAAACACAAGAGAAATGTCGAGTAATGCTTGTGCTTGTGCTATAAACAAATCTAACACACATTAGATTTGTTTTACCTTGCAATGTTTTTATTTGTGCTAAAATAAAACCTAACGCACACTAAATTTGTTTCACTTTGCGATGCTTGTGTTTGTGCTGGAAAAAAATCTAGCATGCACTAGATTTGTTTTAACTTTCAATTCATGTGTTTCTGCTAGAAGGAAATACAACACATGTTAGATTTTTTTACTTTGCAATGTTCGTGTTTGTGTTGGAAACAAACCTAAGACGTGCTAGACTTGTTTTACCCTGCAATGTTTTTTTTGTGCTAGAAAAAAATCAAGCACATGCTAAATTTGTCTCTAGCCCTACAATGCTTTTGATTTTACTAGAAACAAATCTAACACGCGCTAGATTTATTTTACCCTATAATGCGTGTGTTTGTTCTTTTGGTTTACCCTACAATACTTGTTTTTTTTATTAGAAACAAACCTAGCAGGTGCTAGATTTGTTTAAGCTTGAAATATTTTTGTTTGTGCTAGAAACAAATCCAACACATGTTAGATTTAGTTTACTATGCAATGTTTTTTTTGCGATAAAAACAAATCTAGCATGTGTTATCTTTATTTTAGCCTGCAATGCTTATGATTATGCTACAAAAAAATTAATTCCACTAAACTATCAAAGGGAAGGCTAAAAGAATTATGTCTATCACAAAGTAAAACTATGATTGATTCAAATTGTAGATTGTTTATTAAATGATTTTACACACCTTTTCATTCCTATATTTATTTAAACTTCAGATTTCATACAACATTCTAAGTTTTGCTTCAACTTTCCCTAAATTTGTGAAAGTTGTGTACAAGTGGGAAATATTTTTTATGTAGGATACTTTTCAGACATGATGCAACGTTATATCTTTAGGTTAGGAATTTTCCAATAATATCCGATTTCAAATTTCATTACCAAGAGTGTAATTGGTTTGGCCTGAAAGTGCATATTTTTTCCGACTGTGATCATTGGCAGATACACTCAATTATTATTCCGATAAACTTGAATTTTAGTATATAACATTTCCTTTATGAAAATGAATATGCTATGTTACGTAAAATGGTTTAATATTTAGGTTCAAATGATCATTATCAAATATTCAATTAATTACAAGTACAGGTATGCATTTATTTTTGGCACACAAACCTTGACTTTAACCATACGAAATTGATCCAACATGGCATATTCTTGCACAACAGAATTTTAAATGTGCAAAATTAATGTTAATTATGAGTAAAAAAGCACTCTCCAATTTGAATCATTCATTTCTCCCTTGAAACAAAGGTTGGGTGTGCATTTTTGTGAAGCATGCCAAAATTTTATTGCTTCACTAAAATGCATGCCCAAGCTTCATTTGTTGGCCAATATGATTGATTCAAATTGTAGATTTATTATTTAATGATTTTAAACACATTTGCATTGTTATATATTTAGTTTGAGATTAAATATTTATACTTCAAATTTCATACAACATTCTAATTTTTTCTCCCACTTTCCTTATGTGAAAGTTGTGTATAATTGGGAAACATAGTTATGTAGGATATTTTTCAGACATGATGCAATGTTATATCCTAAGGTTAGGAATTTTCTAATCATGTCCCATTTAAGTTTTCATTTCCATGAGTGTAACTGGTTTTTCCTAGGAGTGCATATTTGTTTTGACTATGATCATTGACAAGTATGATCAATTTCTATTCTGACAGACTTGGATTTCTATTAAGTCCCTATATTAATAGTGTAGTCTCTTATTATTTTAGTGTAGCCCCCCTTATTATTATTGCTGTTCCCCATAACCCCCATATTGTTATTATTGTTCCCTTACATTATTATTGTTAGGTCGACTAGGATTACATTGTGGCCCCATGGACTCCAATATATAGAAAGGAGGTTTTGTCATTTGTATCATCCAATAATTTTTCATTCATGTAATGTATTAAAGGTTTCCCCCTTGAAGTGGCTTATTTATAAGGCGTTGATATATCTTTTCTTCTCTTTTTGGAGCTGGTTTCACAACATTTGGTGTCAGAGTTTTGGATTCTAGGGTTTCACTGCACCAAACATGTCATCGTGGCATTTGTGCTATAACTTTTCTTCTACGAAGTTTTAGAAGATGAAAGTTTTAGAGCGTGAAGATGAACTACTGAGGAACAGTGTCGCAAAATTTCAGAGCTTGGTTCGCAATATTTTTAGGAGATATGGTCTGTGGAAGTTAGGGATTTTTCAGGCTCTCGAATTTCATCTCAAAGAGGTGATTGTGGGAAAATATTCATAACTTTCTCTCTGAGCATTGGATTGGAATTATGTAAAAATTGATTGAAATTACATGGACTGTCGTTTCCTATCTATATATTTCATAGAAAAAGGAGAAAAAAGTGACATGTGGCAAGTCATATAATTTCGCTCTACTGAACCAGTCCATAATTAGGTCATTGTGGGAGATTGGATATAAATTTTCCTTGAAGAATCCAAATCAGGTCAAACCTGTGGCATTCGAAAGATGATTTAGAGGGATACCTCAGGGCCAAATTTCAGACTTTGAAGATCCAAAATCACAGAGATAATTCAATTTCAATATCGAGCTCCTCAAAAGAAAGAAAAAGGTGTGTATTTCGTTTTTAAAATTGTATAACATTTGTTTGAAAAAGCAGTTTGAAGTGATTACAAGGGCATATTTTAGAATTTTTATCAGTATTGGGTTCTATAATTCCTCCAAAAAATAATTCCATATCCATTAAGCCCTTAAAAAGCTATACTATGACGCATGAAGAGGAAGAATTTCAGTATGAGATATCAAAATTACGGTACCAAGTGCAACAAATTTTGATCTTACAAAGAGCAATCGAAGATGTCATAGATGGTTTAAAAGAAAAAATATAGGCTAATTTGTATGGTTTGAGGGACCAAATAATAGCTAATATGGATGATAAATTAGTGGAAGATCACATCGAGCATCAAAAACAAGTTCTCCAACTCTCAAAGGATAACCTAACTTTGGTGCGGAATCTAATGAAACAATAGGAAGATCAACATCACATTGAAAGAATTTATAAAGCAATCATAGAAACAAGAAATCAAAAAGTACGATAAATTTCAGAGTATCTCAGCAAGTGGAAGAACTTTCCTGTAGAAGATTCCACATAGGAGGATGACAATTTTATACAAAAGCATCAAGAAATAATCAAGCGTTGAGGACAACACTTGTTTGAAGGAGAGGGGCATGTTAAGTCCCTATATTAATAGTGTAGTCCCTTATTATGTTATTTTATCCCCCCTTATTGTTATTTTTGTACCCCCATAACCCCCATATTGTTATTATTGTTCCCTTACATTATTATTTTTGGGTTGGCTAGGATTACATTGTGGCCCCATGGACTCCTATATATAGACAGGAGGTTTTTTCATTTTTATCATCCAATATTTTTTCATTCATGTAGTGTATTGGAGGTTTCCCCCTCAAATTGGCTTATTTATAAGGCATTGATATCTATTTTCTTCTCTTTTTGGAGCTGGTTTCACAACAATTTCAGTGTATAAAATTTTGTTTATGAAAATGACCATGCTATTTTTTTTAAAAGGTTTTATATTTAGTTTGGAATGATAATTACCACATAATAAATTAATTACAGGTGTTGGTGTGCATTTATTTGAGGCACACAAACCTTGTTTTTAACCGTACAAAATTGATCCAATTTGGCATATTCTTGCACAACATAAATTTATTTGTGAAAAACTAATGTTAATTACGAGTGTTGGAATAGGGTTCCCTAAGCTGCATTTTTTATATAATTTTGTAATATTTGGTCTTGCGTAGGGGTTTTGGGGTGGTAAAATCCCCCAATGTCTTTTAATGGGTCAAAGGGTGGACCTAGGATCCGCAAACCACGGTTTCAGGACCATACGATAGCAAAGGTTACGATGATATAAATAGATAGATAGTTGGGTCTAGTAAGGAAGAAGAAGTAAGATTTATGTTGCGAATGAACTATTGAGATATGTCTTGGGTTGTTGGGTAAGGACTCCTGTTGGCTGTGTGTATGGAGATTCTCAGTCCTGCTATGTGCGGACCTCACTGGCTGTGTGTGCAAGCTGTGTCTTAGGTTTGTAATTGGTTTTTTGGATACTAATGAATGCATAATATATTTGAAGTATCTTCATGATATCTGGACTGGTCGTATTTATTACTGAAGTGTCTCTGTGTTATTTCTTTAAGCTGCGAATGTATCTATGATCTGTGAATTAGTTGCAATTGTAATGTTTTGTGGTGATAATTGTTGATGCGCACGTGGATGTGAATGTGTTGTTCAGATCTATTAATGATAGTAGCTTTATTTATTCTTACATGTTGATTACACTGTTAAAATATCGATAATAGGCTAGTCTCTGTGCGAACCTGATAGATTCAATGAAGATCTGTGTTAATTACCTACTCTCTCCCAGGGTGCAGAAACCTGGTTCCAGCACCCACCCATAATACTTTGGGTGATACCTTGACCTGCGAAATTAGGTCATTTCCGAAAGGGCCAATAGTATAGGGGTTTGTTTTCAAGCCTTAACTTTGAACCTTGGTCAGGACCCCTGAAGCCAGAAAATGGTTCTGTTGCCGGGAAAGGAAGAATTTTGACAGAGAGATCAGGTAATGCCATGAGGCCATTGGATACCTGAGAAATTGGAGCTCGAAAACTAGTTTGAAAGATAGATTTAGGAATTTTCTATAAAAGAGAATCGTAGCACGAAGCTAACGGTTAAGAAGTGGAAGAAAAAATACATTTTCACTGAAGTATATGAAATTTTCTTTGTAAGTTTTGTGCATGAGATCTAGGAGTGGTTAGCAAGGCGCGTATAATTTCAGACGTGTTGGAAAGATGATCAGATTACACAGTGGACTCTAGAATTGATTCAACAGTTGGAAAACAATGACAACAAAATCACATGTACCATAGATCATTGGGTGGATAGTGTGCTAGGAGGATTTGTAACGAAATTCGTAGTCGATCAGTTCGTATCCTACTCTGAGGCGAAGCAGAGGTTCTTAAAAGGATTCCAAGGTAATTTCTTGGAAACATTGCCATTGCTAATAAAAATATTATTGTACGAAAAGGGCATTATGTGCAGCCACAACAAATGAATGACCTCTAATCAGAGTGAGAGTACAACACAAAGTGGTAAGTACTATAGAACCAACTAAGAAGGGGATAGATCCATCTACAGCCCATTAAGAGAGTCGGTTGCACATATAGGAGGTAGTCCTCTGGCTACACCACCTTCGAGTTAGCATAAGGGCAAGAACTCCCCCACACCTTCGCCACCACCAAAAGAAGATATGACTGCACACATGAAGCTACCCACCTTGGTTCGTAGCAGAATCAGTATGGACTGCATAGAATGTGGCTAGTGATGTTGTAAAGAGGGTGCAACTATCCCTCAACTTTGAAGGAAGGGCCCTGGATTGGTACATGAGGTACATAGGCCAACATGCGGATCCATCTATTCAAGAGATTAAGAATGCTTTAAAACAACAGTTCCAGAATCCTAAATCCTACTCTTAGCTGGTGGTTGAATTGAAGGAATTTAGACAAGGACCCACTTAGTTGGAATGGGAGGATGATCAGTGGCTGAAGAAGGTTATTAGGGATGGGTAATTTCATTATGATGATACACAACACAAGGAATGGTTCGTCGCCATGCTATTACCTCACCTACACGGACCTATGGGTCAGCAAGTGATCGAGATGCAAGAGAAAGCCTTGGAGATTTCTATGAAGTTGGAAGTTGTGCCAAGAGATGATGCCCAACTTGGGGTACAACAGATCCAGGGGCAGCTAGAGGAAATGCACCTCGAAATCCAGAATCTACGGAAAGAGCGAGGAAAAGAAGCTAGCCTAGACGTATGGTTCATAATATGTAGGGTGTTTGGCCACACCAAGGACCAGTGCCCTCTGCTAACAGACTACATGCAGGCTGGGGGGTCTAGCCCATTATGTCCTAAAGAGACTGTGAGACCAAGAGGCCCAACATTATATTGCACTGACTGTCACGTAGATGGACTACCTAATACCAACCACTACCCCCGTCTTGGTGCCTATGTTCTAGAGTTGAAGAAACAATCGTGTCGATTATACTCATCTGTGGGACAGGAATAAAATAACTGTCGAACATATGACTTAATGATAGACCATGGAAACCTATACAGAGTACAGGCTGACCCTACTTCACCACTATCTCCCTTAGGCAGAAAAGGCTCCCCAGCTAGAGTCAGGGGAGGGGGAAGAGGTGGAAGCGCAGATCGGGGAAGAGGGAAATTGATCTGTTATAACTGTGGAGAAGTAGGAAACTTCGCAAGGGAGGGTCCGAACCCCACACGCAAATCTTGCTGATATTGTAGACAATTAGATCATGTGATCGAAGATTGTACAATACTGATAACGAAAATGCAGGAAAAACAACAGACACCAACGCAGAATGTGCAAAGGGTTAAGGCATAACTGTGTGATGAGGGACCCAGTATTAATGTCATAACATGCAACATCATGGCTACCAAAGGAACTAAGGAAAGGGTTGCGGCTGAACCCTTTATCTAGAAAGCTACTATCAAACAGGAAAGCTTGGACCTACAGAAGGAGAAAGAAACCTTCATCGAAGCTTGCAAAGACTTTACTAAGGATGATGCATCTATTTCCAAGGCTCCAACAAACCTAAGACTGGACGACGAAGTTAAACCATTTCTATAGGCTACTACGCAACCAGAATGCAGTAGAATATCTTCAATCACGGATAGAAAATTGCGCAAAAAGAACTGACCCTGCCCCAGAAGTTAAATATGTTCACAAACTGTACAAGCATAAGAAACACACTGGTCGAGAAATGTGACTAACAGCATAGATCAATGACTATGAAATGGATCAAGTCATCTTGGATCTGGGATCTAATGCGAACGTCCTACCCAAGCAGACATGGCAGAGTATGGGAGAGCCTAAGCTGGAATGGTCTACTATACAGCTGCACATGGCTAACCAACATAATATCATACCACTGGGGAGACTGTCAAATATTATGGTAGATATCATAGGGGTTAAGGTATGTGTGGATTTTGAAGTAATTCAGATTGTGGAAGATCTGGACCCTTATCCTGCACTCTTGGGATTGGATTGGGTGATAGACATGGGAGGCATTATCAACTTGAAGAAGAGGAGCATGGTTTTTGACACTAGCACATTTGCCCCAAATTCTGATGGCCAAAATGTCGCTCTTGCGACACATATGCGGCCCAAGCGCGCGGCCCAAGCGCAACGTTTTTTGGTGCACCAAAACATGGTTTCTTCTCACGTTGGACTTTCGACACTTTACTTAAACGTCGGTATTGTGACGGTATTTCCGAAGATTTTATGGAGTCGTCGAAATTCCAAAATTTCAAATTTTTCATCAGTCTTCTGACCATTCACGATTCGTCGCAATTTTTACGTTTCTAAACATCGCTCTTTCAATGCTAATGAACACTATTACCAATGTTTGAAGCATCGCTCTTTCGATGAAAAAAATAAAAAAAATAAAATAACATCGTAATACCGACGAAAAGAAATTTTAAAAATAAAAAGGTAAATGTCGTAATACCAACGGCACAAATTTTTTTAAAATAAACTAAGTGTCGCTATAGCGATGGGTCGAAACGTCGGATTATTGACAACAAAAAAATAATTTAAAAAAAAACTAGTCGTCGAAATACCGACAGCAACAAAATTTTATTTTAAAAATTTTATTTCATCTAGCATATCTAGATCTCACTATATATTTGAAATCAATATGTTTCTTGCTAAGAGTCCCATTTAAAAGCTTAAATATCAATCATTTAATACATTGTAGTAAATCCTAGACTCCAAAACTACCACTAAGTCATTCCATTCCTATATATCATAATTTGTTGTGATGAATTTTCTGTTAGGAATTCTAAGAATTACATTTTCCATTCATGCCAAACTCTTGTTAATAGACTTATAGCTTTCATCATTATCCATCTCCAAGTAAGTCAAAAATATCCTCAATGTTTTTTCCTGCATTGTTTGGCCCAAGGAGTTTAGGAACCTTCTCGTTGGAACTTCAACTTCCAGCCTTTTAAACTTTCATTTCTTGGGATCATTGTATAATGTAATGTATTCTATTAGATTTTTTCTCCTTGTACATGATTTTTGCAACTGTCACCTTGATATAATGGCCATTTTTTTGCTAGCCTTAGTACCTTGATAATAAAGATATATTCCTAACATATTTATTTTTTTTCTTGAAAGGTTTGACAGCCCTGCTTCACAATAAACCCAAACAACCATTGGAGAGAAAGACTTGTTCATATGATAAGAATGTTGCTACTCTCGCCCAATCCAAATGTTGAATTTCACAATAATATTGGATCCCATAAAGCATTGAAAACAACAACCCTTTTTTCTATACAAGCACAACCATTTTTGGCAGATTAAATTATAACATATCTCTGTCCATATTTCAAAACAACATCTTGATAAGACAAAAAAAGAGACTATTCAGGAAAAAATACAAGGACGTGAAATAGAAACCCCAATGGTGATATTTTTGGTCCATGACGATGGATACTATGATTATATGCATCTCTAGACTCAAGGGAATAAGGTAAATATGCAGGGGATTCTGAAATTAACGAACCAAAAGGCACCACAGGAAATCTAGAGCTATCGCAAGGAGTAACACAAAGCTTAAGCTTAGAAGAAATAGTGGTATGACTGTAGGATACATTGGCATTTCCACTTATCTTAAATGATCTTAATTTCTTCATAAAAGTTGCATTGAATGGAACCGGACCTAGAAACATTCTTTAACTTATAATTTTGGTTCCACACGGAATTTGCTGAAGGAAATCGTGAAAAGAAAATTGTGACTATTATGTGTTGACTGTAATCAAGAAAGTCATTGCAAACTTACTTTTCTTGGATCATGATTACATGAACTGACCATGCACAAAAAATGATCTTATATCATCTCTAGCTGCATTTAAGAATACAATTAATTGGCTTGTGGTATCCCCACTTCTACATACTTAACAACTTCATAGGTATAACCAAAAGTGTCAGAGAGATTTCACCAAATCCAGGTACATCCAACATCCTGGCCAAAAGTCACCGCTCCATAATAAAATTAGAAAACCAAATATAAAACCTTTCCATTATTCCTGTAAATAAACTTTAGAAAGATCAGGGACAATGAAACCCAAGAAAAAATGTATATACGACAAGCTATGAGAAACAAGTATTTTCTAGTGAAGCACACCAAGAAAATGGTAAATAATACACCATTTTACAACCACTTTAAATATGTAAGCATTGCAAAAATGCAACACTAAGGCCGTCCTATAAAAAAGAGTGGGTAAAGAATACAAGCAAGCTGCAAGTATTTCACAGCAGAGTCAACTATCAATTTTGATGCTCCATACCCTTCAAATTCTGCAGCTGATGCTTCCCCAATAACTGCACTAATGACCATTGGAAAAATATTACGCAAGGCTGTTGCATGCTCCTTTTCCCAGACAACATCATTTCTTCCTACCTATTATCACCAAAATAGGACACTGATAGGCTGTTGATCAGACTACCTCGGTGTAACTATTTCAAACCAATCTTTTAGCTGAGGCTTAGCCTCCTCATCCTGAGAGGGCTCTCTCAATGGTTAATTATTTTTTGATTAATGATTATATAGATGGCTAACTCTATTTTTTTTGTCTTTGTTTTATATGTTTGTAGGTTGAAAAGATGAAGGCTTACTACCGTTGGGCTATGGAGTCAACAAGTTAGTAGATTCAGTGGCAAGATCTCTTGACATGGAAGCTGAGACAAATATGGTTTTTAACAAAGACAATTCACTCAATAAAATAGGTCAAAACAGTCATTCCATTACTAAAGGAAGTCAAAGCATAGGGTTATGAATTCTGATTAATAGTATGGAAATCTACTGCTAGTGTTTCAAGGGTAGTTTACTCACAAGATACAGGAAAAACACAGTCATCCCATTACTAAAGGAAGTCAGAGCACATGGTTGTGAATTTTGAGTAATAGTAATAAGACCTACTACAATTAATTTAAAGTAACATATAGATCAAGAAAACATTAAACCCCATGAGAAACTTAGAACTGTCAAGAAGAAAAACCCTCCCTGTATTACTGATTATAGTTCATAGCATAAAGCAGCAGATGGGCCAAAAAGTCTTAAACCTCTTGCTAATTTGACCTCTTGCTTCATATATTGATTTTACAATATTGGATTCTATGATCCATCATCAAGATAATTCGAATTTATATTATTGACACCTATTCTACTCCTAAAACAGACTCTTAATTACAACTGACAGCTAACTGTCTCTTTGGGAGTCCTAATACAAATAGGAGTGAAACTTCTTATTGTGTCTAAAACAACCTTATCTAAACCTTTGATGCTTCCTTTGACAGCTACAACCTCATGAGGTCGAATTTGGTGATGCCTCTAGCCTTGTTATGAACCCTGTTGTTCCATGACCTAACTGCCCTAAAAACCAGGGAATATGTTTTCTGCAATTAAGCCTTTATCTTCATTGATGATCTTCAAACATTTTTGTTGGCAATATTGACTATTTCAGATAGGTAAAATGTGCTATCATCTCCTTGTAACCTTACCCTTCCACCTGGACAGAAGTAAACCTTTGAAAAATTATAAAAATATGTGACGTGGCTGCGCTACGAAAATTGCTGTTGTTTTCGTAGCACAGAATCTGTATCATTGAAAAACATCTATTTAATAGCCTCTTTCTTCTTTAAAACCTGAGCTTTCATTTGTGACTCTTTTCCATCCACCAGCAGCAAAAAAAATTTGAACACCAACTGTTTTTAGTCCCAAAATATATATGAAAATGCCCAAAAACTCACCTACAACAGTTTTGTAGCACGCTGCAAAACTGTTGTGTATGCCCTTTTTACATAGTTTTTTCAAAATTCCGAGTTTTAAAGATATTCTCACTTCTTCAATTATGTCCATAGAATTTAACAGACAAAACAATCTGGTTTTGAAATGTCTTCAAAAAGTAATTCCCTTCTCAATAACAAAATTGTTTTAAAGATTTGTTACTTGTTGCTTTGTTTTATCTCTGCTGTAGCTTACTTTCAGACTTTGTCAATTTAATTTCCAGGTCTTCAATCTGCCTCGTTAGCTTCCTGTTAGTAGCCCTTAATTGAACATTCATCATTCTCACAAATATAGCCTCTTATCTATATGAACCAAAATCATAACCTTCACAAAATTTAATCCTCATTTTCCATTTATGAATTGGTCATTTTACCTCACTGTTTTTACCTGAAAAACAGGTGTTGATACAGAAATTTTATCTCCTCATCCAAAATATATTTTGAGAAACTAAATGAGGATTTTTGAAATCATGCTATCTTTAACAAAAACCTCTCTTTTTTTTTTTCAATACCTCTCCTACTGCCCAAAAACTGTCTTTGAACAACATGTGTAAAACTGGAAAATTCTGATTTTTGAAAATATGGCTTCAAATAAAGCCTTGTATCTCCCAACTGGTAACACTTTTGAAAACATTGAGATAGGTTATTGTATCTGGATATTTTATGAAGAGAAACCTCCTTCAGAATTCCAAAATACGTTTGCATGTGGCCAAAAACTGATCTTGAAAAAGACTGCTAAAACTAGAAAACAGAGTTTTTCTCTCAATGAATTTCAGCAATTTCATAGCGCAAGTTGAGTCATCAATTTCTCCCACCTCATAATTAATTTGAAGAAATGGAAAGAATTTTTTTTATTTCAGCATGTTAGGAAGAAAAACCTCTTTCAATTTTCAAAAATGAGTTTTCAGTTGCTTAGGAACCCCTCTGGAAGTTGACTACTAAAAACAGAAAAATAGGGTTTTCGCCTCATAGTGCGCTACGAAAATAACAACATTTTCGTAGCACAAAATAGGTTTTTTACACTGTCTGTTCTACTAAAACATGGTTTCATGGCTAATTCCAAAAAAAATTCTAATGGTTAAAAACTTGACTTTCTAAACATGGTATGAGACACTCAAGGTATGGAATAAGGTTGTTGGACTTTATTTTGTAAATGAAAATGAGACTCTAACCCTATCAATTAACCCCTAAGAACTTAAAATTACTTAACACCTATCTAAAACCATGACTAGGAACAAAGCAAACTATCCAAGTTTGGAAAAAAAATTATAGTGATAACACTACCAATTCTTGCAAAAAAAAATCAATTGCTTATAAAATTGTAGAAGTTTTAACTTGGGTCCAAGCATAGTTTTATTCTAAGATCTAACAATTTTTTTTTATAAACATAAATGTGTTGTAAAAATATAAGCTGCCACAACCAGATTAAAAATTGTCCTGATAAAGCAGTGTATGTTGTTAGTAGACACTTCTGGATTTGACTATTGTAAATATGTTTGATATTGAATGCATTACATAGTTTCTTTACTCCTTTGAACAAAAACATGAAAGACATCAAAAAAATTTGATTCTAACCTGCATTATGACCCCAGCAATAGCCATTGCACACTGTGTAGCTTATGCCCAAGACTGCATCTCTTGATGAGCATCACATAAATGAAGAAGCCACATGATATGTAGATCTGCCACATGTGCATAAGGCCAAGCAAGTCTATGAAATCTCTCTGCTACTGCATATCTATCTATTGAAATCATAGAACCCTGAAATACAAAATTACAAAATCCTTTATTTTCTAATTTTATTTAATGCATGCATCCAAGATAACCTTGATCAAAGGAGTGAAAGAAATGGATTTCCTACAAGGAGAGTGTGTTCAATTCCTGTATCTAGGGCACAAGGAAGTGTTACGGACAATTTCTTAACTTCTGACCATGACCAATGATTTTGTGTAAAACCCTCAGAGATAGCATCCAATGCATTCATAGAAAGACCTTAGACTTTCAAAATATCACCACTCCTCTCTTCCATTTCCATTTCATCTAGTGACTTCCTGGGACGTCAAGCTTCCCCACTTTCCTCCAAGGATCCATCAGACTTCATCTAAGTAACTTGTATGTTAGACATCAATTCTAACAAAGTGATTTTCAACATAACATGAAACCTTGCAGAACTCTGGAAATAATAGAAGGAATTCTGCAAATAGAGAATACACAATCACCAACAATAAAATAAAAAGCAGAAATGAAATAATTAATTGTTTCATCAAACAAACATTTTTTTTCTAAATTGTTTATCCCACTCAGCAAGACCACATATCTCCTTAAGGAAACTTACCCACACAATAATTTGAAGGCCAACAATAACCCTATTTCTGATGGAATCATTATGAAAAAATGCAAGACGAAGTAGATGAAATGCCACCTGCTTCAAGAAGTGATCATTCTCTCTTGCCATCAGTGTTGCACCATGAATATTAAAAATATTGTTAAATACAAGGAAAAAATATTTCCAAAATACTAGTGGTTGGTTGCGGGAAAGAAAAGCCATGAATATCACTATAATACAGTCAAGCTTTCCCTAGTCAGTCCTAATGATCTGATCTAAAACTGCTCGCGAGAACTTCTCAGTAATTTCCAATGTCTGGAGACTTACGGATGCACTTATGTTCTCCTCCCAAATCTCTTGAAAAGTACATTGATGAATATTAATTCTCTGCATTACCTTCAATGACATCCAAGCAGGTTATTTCACATGCATCTTGTTGTCAATGCTTGATTTAAAGGATACAAAAATACTGGAGAAAAGTTCCACGTTTATCCTAATGAATCAAACTGACACCTAACACATATGACATCCAATATATATGATGCCATGTAAAATTTAGGTTGTTGTCCCTCTGGTGGATTTTGGGTTCATTTTACATTTCTTGTGATGGAGGCTACTAGAATCTCTAGCAAATTAAATATACTCCCATCCTGAGGAAGCCATACACTAAGCTTCGAGTTGTAGCTCATAGACGAGAGGAAGAATGTGTCATAGCAGAAAGGGAAGAGTGACAACGGTGGAAAAAATCACAATAGAAATTTGATTTGGGAGCATCGTTGTGTAAGGAAATGGAAGTTATCTAATGGGATATATTGCACCATTACAAAAAGGATTGTGAGGGGATTTAGCTTAGCCTGACATTGTTGCACAAAAGTTGAGTAGAGGGGGCACCATTACATGGAGATATGCATAAAACTATGCTATGAGATCAAGGAAAAGAATAAAATGGTCGAGTGTATAGAAATCTATGCTTAGAGGATGAGGGAAAATTAATACCAAAAGATGTGAAATGAGTAGCATTGAATTATATATAAAGTGAAATGGGGGCATTGGAAGGTAAAAGTCTAGAAGGTGCAGGGTCGTACGAAATTTGAAGCGCCAAGAGACAAAAAATGATAAAGAAAGGTGCAAGAAGTTACCCGATGCCTAACACAACAATCTAGCTCTTGGAATCAATGTAATATGCAACACCATAACACACTCTATTATGCTTTCTTTCACCAATGAAATAAAGGCTTCAGATACAAGAGAGCAAGGTAAAAATGGCATGGGCCTCATCCTATATATAATGTTATCACAAATGTGAGGGTCTTATTGCGAATTAAATGCATTCATGGAATAATTATTGCAATAATACTTAAGGAAGTGCACTAAATGAAAGTTCTGCATTGTGTTGTGATAATGAGCAACACTACACTACCCTAAGGAGTAGTGCTGATGGGTTTTATTAGTAATGAATCGTGCACCATCATAACAACTTCATTACTTCAGTCTCAAAATCTAAGAGACATTTTCCAGCCCATTAAATAACCGCACCAATAATTTGTAGATGAAATATTAGGATCATATATTTCTATCTATTTTGTCGTCATTCTCAAATTTTAGAGCCATGACCTTAAAAATCATCAACTCTAAACCGTGAAGCATGAACTACTAAAAGAATACCCCTGCTTGATTTATCACATATAACTGTAGAAGAAGACTTGTGATTTTCTTGGCCTATAATATGAGTTTATAATTTACTAAGACTGATGCAACAATTGCTGTGTTGGAAGAGCAGCCTTAGAATGTGTAATAGTCCATTGAAAACTGTTTGACTCAGTTCAGCTTCTTGCTGGCCAGGTAAGACTCCAAACTGTTTTCTCTTTATTACTTTCAAAAAATAAATCTTTGTTTGATTGGTTAAAACTTAAAAGGTTTGGTTAAAACTAAGAGAATTTTGAATTTATTCCTCTCTTTATTCTATTGCTTGTTTTGATAAAGAGAATTGTTTTATTCCTGTAGTTGTAATAACATACTTCCACAGAGAATTGTTTGAATATGTATATGTGCAGTTTAGCATGTATGACTAACTTCTATCTTGGTACCAAGTCAACGGTACCAATGACTTGTAAATAGAATGTATATGAAAAAATATAAAGTGATCATGTAAAATGATTCCTAATGGGAGCCCAAGGCTAAGACCCTGCTAGTGAATGTGTATCATTTAGACCATGAAATATTATGTTAATAAGGCCTGGGTGAGGCCTGTGATAATGATGTGAACATTTCAATGTCCCTGATAAATTAACATATGCAACATAGAATAGCCAAGGGGAACATGGGAACGACCATGGGCTGACAGATGGCAAATGGCTAGAGTGAAGATGAGGGGCACATGACTTTCCCCTACTGACTCAAACATTATATACCCCCTTTACGAAGTAATTTAGTATTATAGAAAGGATACCTAGCTATCTATGCAAATTAGGTGTTCCAAATACCAATGAATATATTATTGTTCTTCACTGCAAATTGAGAATGTGATCTTAAAACAATCTACAAATAGAGATTTTCGGACATCTTCTTTGAGATATTCAGTGACCTATCTCTAATGTTTTTTGGTGACAAGACAGAAGGAGTAGGCCTTGACCCATATGAGGGCACCTACAGGTAGACACAACAACCTTCGCCATCAATATCATAACATGCTCCCATTTCCTTGCTTAGAAAAATGAGAAAACAAGAGCACGTGGTAATGTGTTTTTTTGGAAAAATGTGGGAGAATTACATGAAAAAGTTGACATAATTATATTTCATGGATTTTCCACATTGAGAATTGTTCATGAGAAGGAAATATGCAGGCATTGTTGGCTCAATAATGCCCATGTGCACTTATATTTTGAAAAACACCTTTGAGATTCATCTTTGACGGCTTAACGTTGTGTCTGTGTGTGAACCAACACACATACACACACAGACATAAACGTAATTATTATAAATATTGATGTAATTCAAATAGAAAATATGCAAAACTATGGACCTATAACCAATACCAACTTTTTAATGTTATTAACTGTATCCTAACTCGAAGAAAATAACAATGATTTTGTTTCGTGTAGTGAATTCTTGGCATTAAAATGAATTGGTAGAGCGACTTTAGATACCTTGCGTAAAATAAATAGTTAGTGATGATAGATTGATGTTTGTAAGAAAAATCTAGGCCAATTTTCCATCATAAATCTTTCCTTATTTTTGAGGTTTGTCCCCTAGCCTTCATTATCAGCCCCCCTAGTTGGGGGTGACAAGTGTCCTATCCATCAGTCTATTGGTTAGTGGCTTATCCCCTTCTAGGATGATGAGAGTGAGGAGATAATATAAGATGCAATAAGATAATTTTATTAGTGTCTAAGTGACCACAAAACTAGGTCAACCTAGCTAAAATTGAGATTGTGATTTTCAAGAAAATTTATCATCATCTGAATGAGGAGGAGGTTATCTGTAGATCTCATTGTGTTTACTTAGTATGATAAACCTTGTGTTGGGTGAACCCTTCAACCTTGCAAGACTGGGCTGAGTGGGGAGATTTGAATCTTGGGTGGAAATCATTTTACGTACATGGAGTAATCCCTAGAAAAAACTTAAGGAATCAATGTAATTTGTTAGATCTAGGTCCAAATTTCTAACCTGCACCTGGACCTACAAATGAAGGTTGGAAACTTGACACATATTATAAAACCACCATACCAAGTAAATTTGATGCAATTTTAAGCATTTTTAAATAAACTTGTATTTAATCTTTCTTTTTTTTCCATATGAGATATAAGATTTCAACTCCAAATAATTGGCATGTTAATTGGAACTAAATGACCCAAGGGAGTTTATGACCTAACAGACTAGAATTTCAGAAAATGGTGGTAGGGATTGGCTGCAAATACTCTAGGTCCACTCCTAGGCTAATATAGCAGATATACAATTACTAGAATAGGGGCACTCATTCTACTACAAAAGGGGTCATTGGGCTGGGGATCCCACATATATTAAATTTATGTTGTTGGCCAAGAGGAAGGCCTTCCAAAATAAATGACGTGAAGAATGTCTATTTTCACTCGATATAGGGCTCCTAGATTGTTTCAACCTGATACAACAAATGCTTCTTCTTATAGGGAAATTTCCAAGCTCCATTGAGTTGAATATACAAAACACGCTTTAGGCTTAGCCAACAATATCCATTCACTAGTTGTCACTTCCTAAACACTTTGGTGCAGTTTCGTCTCCAATCTTATGAGTTTCCACTAAGTTTTTGTTCCTTGCAGACCAATCTTGAGCAACATATTTTCTGGAATAAGACTATTTATGTGCTCTATAATTGATTTTTCAGTAAATGCTAAATTAAACGCCTTCAATTCAGACAATATTTTTCGAGACTTAGGTTTTCAAATAAAAAATATTAATGACTGTGGTGATATCTTGCTTAGGTAAGTGCTTGGCTGATAATTAGGTAGTAGGTCACTTTCTTGAAAGTAGTGACCTACTTATGTTAATAACATAGTTATTGTACTTTTCACTAAGGATTTTTACTTTTAAACATGAACCTATATAGGAAGATGCAAAAAAAATAAGGTAAAAGAAAACCTCTGAATTTAAAATTGTATGAAATGTTTATTTATAAGTTGAATTTTAAATCATATGAAAAGATACAGTTATGTGCTTTGTCACAGGGCTTGTTGAATGTCCCTAAAATTATGATTTCCCCCCAATTCTTAACCCATGTGATAAAAATCATTGACTCTATCAATCATACAGGTCAAAAAACTCTTGCTAAAACTCTTATGAAGTATCTGTTTTGTTTCCATTTTTTATGAAAATGTTGAAAACCCCACATTCCTTAGAAAATAACATTTTCAACAACTATTCTAATTTGTTAGGTGGCTTTATTTCATTCACAATATATTGTTTTTTCAGATGATTTGGCACCATTTTTAAGCAATATATCGATATTCTAGTAGTTTTTGGCATCTTAATAAGTGTTAATATATTTTAAACATGTTTTAAACTCTATGTTAGCTGAAACTTTGTTGTGAAATTTGAAACAATTTGGCATGACTAGTTGAAATTTTTTGTTTCACCCATCTATTCTGCTCCACAAGGGCAGGAATGAAAGAATAAATTAGGAATAATATGATATACAGGTATATAGGAATAATGAGAAATATCCCCCCTCAGATAAATTTTATGTGCAGAAAGAGAGAGGAGAGCCTTATGCCAATAGAATTATCAATCAACAGAAATTGTGAATTTAAAAAAACCCTTAAGCTGAATTTATCATCCTCACTTCGAATATCCATTTAAGATTTTTGGTATGCCCTAATAGAGTTACAAAATTATTTCTAGATAGCTCAAATTATTGAAGGCCTTGAAGTGCAAGCCCCAAAGATAATTCTTACATATACAGTGACATGTTTCCATTGTTCTTCTTTCTGCACAAATATCCTCAGATGAAATGGCAGAATTATAACTAGAAGTCAAATAAATATAATTCTCTTGAGTAGCCTTTCATGCACATACCATAAGGTATTTATAAGAGAGATACATCTTCATTTTTGTGATAATGTGAGCACATTGTATTTGGACTCTGGAGAAACGATCTTGACTTATGTTCCAATATTTTTCAATAAATGTCATTTAGACATAAAAATTCCCGATAATCCTCCTTTTTGTTTTAAACAACATATCTAACAAGGACAGAAAGGATGAAATGACTTATAACTGGGTCTAATGAATCTAGTGATACCATGTAATTCAGGGTATTCAAAATCACATGTGTAAGCATATAAAGCCTTGAAACATGATTCCATTCCCAAAAAATTGACACACACATATAATGCTCGAGAGCATAAATCTCAACATCTTCTCTGATACATAAGATCCCCTTGTTATTATATCTTTCAACTTTTAGGAAAGTGGTTTCTTTGCACTATGCAATACAACATCCCTCACCCCATAAATTATTTTAGACTGTTTGAATGCCATACTTGGACTAATAAATCCTTAAAGCACTACATCGCCTTGATGAAGGAAAGGTGACTGAAAGTTGTTTATCAAGTGGTACAATAATCTAGGTGTTATTCATGAACAAGCGCTTTTACTGTATCCAATTACATCAGTGAGATGATCAGTTTTACAATTGCTTCAGCTAGTGTATGAGCTCAAAATTCCACCACTTGGCCCTAGAAATAGGTGGCTTGCATGGAAGTGTCACAATCATACCAGTTATGCAAGAATATCCATCTATTCTAAACTGTTGTTGTCTTTTGCAATACATTATAATGCATAAACTCACAAAGCCACATATGGAGAAATAGGATATAGAAACTCATGTGGGCTCAACACACTCTTCCATCTTGGTAAAATTGAAATAAACATTCCTCAGAATATATTATAATAGTGTTAAAATTTTCCCCTACTCTCAAGAATATTTGATTCTTGTTGAGTTAGCTCTAGGAAAAGTACTCCCTAGATACTCCCCTGGTGGAATTCCCCACTTGCCCTACTTGGGAGTCTTGGCCTCAAACTTGGGACTCGGGATTCCATCCCAAAGACAACAAATAAAAATATTGACACATGTTTCAATTGAGTTAGACTTATTTTAGACAGACCTTTTGGAGGGAAATGAAGTGTTCGAGGTTAGAAGTCTTGATAAATACATTTATCCCTCATTCTTTCTCTAGTGTTCCACTATCTAAAATGGAATCACCAAACATTCCTACATTATGTTATCTCCTCGTAATTTCAGCAGATTCGTGAGACCGAAGCTACGGGGAGGACACTTGAACCACTTTGGGATTCTAGGATCTAGCCCTCCTGAATCCAGAGAGGGATCTCTCTATAAGTGCAAAGATTGATTTATCTTTAAGGTTTTTAAATGTGATATTAGGCTAGTTATTAAGATCAAGGGTTTTTTTTTTGTTTTGTATGGTTGAGCATCATTTTTAGTTGAGTGGAAAGTCCTAAAATGAAAGAGTTTCAAAGGTGTGAAGTTGCAAGCAATCCGAACAAGCTTTGGCTGATTGGATAGATATGATGCCGGTTTTTAGTCCATTGGGCTATAGAGTCATAAAAGAGTTTAATTGTGCAACAATTTCAAGAGTGGTCCAAGGGGAAGTCATTTATATCACAAGACCTCTTACATAAAATGATGGAATGGAACAATACAAGTGTTGAAGGGGTGGAAAAAGACAATAATTTCACCTAGGATTTATCAGTCTTTCCAAACAAGAAAAGCATTTTAAGTAACTGTTTAAAACCAACCAAAGGACAGGGGTAACCATAGAATTCTTTGGAAAAGTTCATATTAAAGCTAACTTATTTGACAAACAATCCAGTAATCCACATAATTACCTTCATAAGGGATGACAACGAATAAGAAAAACAAAGTGCAGCCTAAGATCAGATAAGATACTTTTAAATCTAAACTGCTTTTAGCATACTCTTAGGGAAACTTTTAGAATTACCTTTGAAGAAAGAACTAGAACATAGGGAAAACCATAAACTTTCCTAGTCTGACTCTACTGAGCATATAATGAAAATAACATTCAATAACTTCCTTTCAAGCTTTGCACATCAAGACAGGGGCAAACCAACATTCCTTGATAATGTTTACACTTAACTTAAGTCATTCTTAAACACACAATTTGGAGGAAAACATTGAGATACAGCTTATCAGTCAGAGAAGGGTACTGTAAACAGTAAATCCTAACTCTATTCTTGTTGTTCTTTATCAAAGAATAAATGGACAAAATGGCATACATGAAAGAAAACAATAACACAGAAAGAAGCACTTCACCAGTGATATAGACCGGGATCCCAAGAATCATCTTGTATATTGATTTCAATCCAGTTACATTCTTCAAGTCCAATGTTTCAGTTTAGCAATCATATTCTCTTCTCAGCCTAACTTATTTGATTACAAACAGAGCTTCAAGAGCCTCTGAACACTATTTACATGTAGAAAGTTTCAAGCACAATTATTACATCAAATTTCTGTAACCAACCCTTTACAATGTGCTCCTCAAGGATATTTTATAGGAAAATGAGGAGGTGGATGAGAGAAAAAGATCTATAGGCTCAATTAATATAGTTTAATTCTTCTCAGCCTTTGAGGGGCTCAATGGAGAAGATTTTAGATATTTCCTCTGTATTAATTGGTTTATATTAAGTATTAATCTTGATGGGAAGATTTTGTTGACTTTAAGGCTCTGTGTTATCTTCGTAATAACTCTGCTGACAGTTTACAATAAGTTTCTTTGATTCGAAATAACTATTCTGATGTATTAGGGAAAATATCTTCTATTCTGGTAATAACTATGCCTCTTCTAAATGCTTTGAGGCTGCAGGTGGCTTTTGGTAGCTGTGAGGATTCAATCAGCCTCTAATGTGGCAGTGGAGGCTTTCTCGGACTGATAGATATTATTGTTTGGACCTAAAACACGACTAATTTTCTTCTGATATGAGTGTTAGGCATAATTACGCCTAATTTCTATCTTCTATTCTTCAAACCATATTTTATTGAGTGGATTAGGCTTTAGATAGGTGATTTATTTCCGTAATCCATCAAAACTGTATAATTAATCTTCAATTCTTTATCTCTGCTGTGGTTGGATCCTTTCACACTGATACTCTTTACTTGATTAAATTTTGTTGTGTCTTGCTGATGTGCAGGTGCGTAGAGGGTTTATAATGGCGTCGGTTCTCATGAGGAACCGATAAAACATAATTCAAAACCCTACAGAATGATCTCCTTAATGGATGATAGCTTGGGGGATCGTCATCCCTGGACTTCAATTCCCCTTTAAAACATTCGAAATAACCATTAAAACGTGCACAAACCAAGAAAATTTAGAAAAATCCTACAGGATAAGTTTTAACTGCTTCAGATGGTTTAGGTTAGATCACAGCCATTGGATGAAAGCATCCAACGGTGAGGATTTCTTGCAGAGGTTAAAAAAGGAAGGCGGTTGGATAAATGGTGCAAGAGATTAAGTCCGGGCCTTTGATGCATATTGATCGACGGTCGAGATTAGTCCTGAATATATAATGCGAAGGGGTCACATTTATAATGAAATGGGAGAATATACAAAGGAAACGGGTTAAAAACCTTTGGCGGAGGAAATATGGTTAAAACGAAATTTAGGGTTTCCGAAAGTATTCTGGGCCATCGGATGAGATCGGCCTCAGAGATCAATAATGGAGGTTGATTGATGGAGTCCCTTGGAGGATGCAGAGGGCAATGAACTAAAAACATGATTGAATGTTGGTCGTTGATCTGCAGAGATAAACGGCGGAGAACAAACGCGATGGGATGCAATATAAATGGGGTAAATTGGTTTTGGCTATAGAAACCACTGTTTACGCACGAAAAAATGGAAGGAAGGTGGTTTTAACTTTTTGAACGCGATATGCATTACTGGCTGACACGTGGCCTTTCAAAACCACCCTCATCGCATGATTTTGAAACATTATCTTTCGGGCTTAAATTTACGCGAAACTGCGCGCTGACCATTAGATCTGAGGCGTCAGATCGAACGGTAGAGAGGAGAGTGAAATAAGACAAGATGCACGGGCGGAAAGAGGTAAGGCAGTTTTAATCTGGAAGAGGTAAGGCCGTTTTAATCTGGACCATTAGATCAGGGATGGACAGCGGAGATTTAATCTGGAGAATGGTAGGACCCAAATGAGTTAGGCCTATCGGGTTTATTATGGAATGTTGGATGAAACAGATCAACGGCGGAGATTTAATCTTGGGGGTATTAAAATAAAATATGAGGTAGGGTCCAGGTGGAGAAAGGCTTAATGAGGGTCATTGATCTACAGAGATCAACGGTGGAGATTCATTTTAAAAATTTATACAGCGGGGTTCATGAATTTATCCAAGGCTGCGAGGATTGATCTAGACCATCGGATCTTGATGCATGGATGGCCCAGATGCAATCAAAAGATTGTCGATCAAAGGGGGAGAGAGGAAAGGGCATTGATGCTTAGATGTGGACCGTTGATCTGAGGACAAGATTGATGGCGGGGAATGAATCAGAGGAGGTCACAAGCAGAGGGATGAGGCTTATGAACAGAGTGATGTGGGTTGTCGGATCTGGATCTAGCGAGGGAGATCAATGGCTAAGAATCCATCAGGAGATTACCAATTGGGAGAGGGCAAAAAAATATTAAAACGTGACCAATGAAATCTTCGATGCGAGATTTTTCCGATCGTTGATTGGTTTAAAATCAACGGTGGAGGTTCACCCAAGCAATGAACCGTCGAGGCTCTTTATAATATGAAAAATCGGCTTTTTATAAAATACAAAGGGAAAACCACATCGGGGAGGGTCTTATATAATTTTTTAGCGCCCGATTGCAGGGCTGTTGGTTTTAAAAAGGGAACAAGGGATCGGGAGTTAGAACAAGGGGGCCAATCACATCGGGGCTTTCCCTTAAACAAAGAAAAGCGTCCGTCAAAAGTTCTGATTGCGATAAGTGCTTCAGGACTTTAACTCTTAGTCCTGGGCGTGGGTATATGGTGGGGAAGTGGTTTGGGGGCTTAGTCAAAGGGGGCTAAGGCCTATAATTAAAAAATGGGTTTTTTATGTTTTTTTCAAAGATTTTCAAAGGATTTGAAAACTTCCGATAAGGCAAAAAAGGAGTTTAAACCTTATCAAAGGGGTTTTTATGAAGGGAAGAAGGGAAATGAGGGAAAATGGAGGAATTTCATGGGGAATAAGGGGATAAAAATGAAGGTTAATAATGAGTGAAAGGAGGGGAAAAATGAGGGAAAAATGGAGTTTTTTGCAGCAATATTTTCTTCATGAAAACAACAGATTTTTAGAATTAAAAGGTAAACAGCAGTGAAGATTAATCAAAAGATAAGTCATCTTCATAAGACTTCAAGAATTAACAATTTAGTAATAAAAATTGTTTCTTGAAGGCTTCAAAAAATGATTTAGCCACCATTTGATATGACAAATTTTATAGGTGGCTAACAGTGGCTCCACATGGGGATGGTGCCTTCTTGAAGGCATCAAGAACTTCAGACTTGTATTCTCTGGGAGGTTGATCAATGCCTCATCCATTGGGCTGCAACTTTATTCACTTGGATGATGTTATTTTGCTCTGATAATGTTAGCAGCCATAAAAAGCAATGGAACTCTATCCAACAAGCTTTCTACCTACCCAATCCTACTGATCTAACATTTTTTCTTCTTTAAGAGTGCATTTGGATTGGCAAACTCTTTTACAAGAATTTTATTCTTTTGAAAACAAAAAACTAATCTAATTCTACTTCTTATTTCTCCATGAACTCAGATTAAATAGTTGAGTTCATAAGCTTCTCTACCTAAACTACTATCTATTAGGATTAGACTGTCTAACAGATTTTTATTCACTAAGTTCTAAAACAGAAATTTAAAAGCCTACAAGTTAGGATTGAACTGTCTAACTCGTTGCTGATCTATGGCATAAAAACAAGCTACACATATATTATTATTTGTAGAAAATTAAATCAAAATGGCAAAGGCTTAAGATCTGAAAGTTTTAAGCACATCCTTCTCTTTTCTTCAGCTCTGTTTTTTATAATGTTTGAGCTATTTTTTCTTTGTTATCTGGTTCAAGTTTTGGGCATATTAGAACCAGTTTGCTTCTATCTTTGACTCATGATTTAAATAGATTGGAGTCATTCTTCTTTTGGATTCTTAGGTTCAGATTTTGAGTTTGTTTGAACCTTTATCTTCTATCCTAGTCTACCTAACTGATAAGCCAAGATTAAGCTGTTTGGAAAATCTAATTCACTAACCTATCAGCAGTAAATTTACAACTAATTAGTCATGATTAGGCTGTATGACTAACTAGGAGTATGTTTCTTAGGAGTGGCATTTAAGCTTGCACACTTTCAGATTTTTGTTTCTCTTTTTGGTATGGGGTTGTACCTTTCTTGTTTTTACGATCTGCCCTCTTTTCTCTTTCCATTGTTTTTGTATTTTTCTTTTTCCTTGAAGACAAAAATAAAAAAACATCTGATTTCTCATAATTGAGCTTTATTGACATTCCTATCTAACCTATTCTAACTTGGAATATTTACAATCTTATATGATACAAAAGTGCCAATGTAGCCAATTAAGTAGTGTGAAAAAGAAAAAGAAACTCTGGCTGTTTGTCAAGGGTATCCATAGTACATTTTGAAGATTATTCTTCAAAACCAAGACTATCACAGAGGGTCACAGCTTTTCATGCATCTGGGTCTTGCAAAGGATCCATTCTTGATAATTTGAGCCAGTTGGGACTTCCACACATTCTTCCAAAGGATCAACAAAGAAAATATGGAGATTCTCTTCTTTTTGGTCCTCCACATCTGGTAGATTGTCTACTTCCAAGACTTCAACTTTGAGGAATATCTCTTCAGTATGCTGCTTGGAAGCATCATCATTCTTAACCTGCAAAACAATAAGTAGTGAAATTCCTTCTTTCTCTAAATCTATGCTTGCTTCTAATATAAATTCATGTTCTTTGGATGGTAGATTAATATCAGTGATGGAAGAAGTTTCTTCTTGAAAAGATGGTATATCCTTAGTAGGATATTCTTCTATCTGTTTCTCTCCTTCAAAGTTTTGCCAATATCTTTTATTGTTTGGGACAGCTGGTCTGAATTTTTCTTGAATTGTATATTGTTTTCTCTCCCAAGGTCTTAGACATGTACTAGCTACAAGGGCTAATCCACTAGAAAAACTATTTTGGTCTTTAGGAACAAGGATAAGTTGGAAATATTTAAAATATTTTAATAAATCTATGGCATCATCCTTATAGGCTCTAAGTCTAGGATGTCTAACCATGCATTCTTCTTTCACCTGCCTAATTACCAACTCTACATTTCCATGAACTGTTATCTTCTGGGTTCCTAATTTCTTCAATAAATGTAGCCCTAAGAGGAGTGCCTCATACTCTACTATGTCAGTTGTGCATTGAAAACTAAATTTGTATGAATAGGCTTCAGAATAATTGTTTCCTGTATTGTAAAGCCATATTCCTACACCTGCATTAGTTTTAGTACATGAACCATCAAAATTCATGTTCCAAAGAGGATTAGTTTCAGTATTATCATTAATTTCCTTACTATCCTCTTTATCTTGAGTGCCATTGGATTGTTCTATGGAATAGGCACCATGTTCATGACTGTCTGGTTGAGATGATGGTTTGGAGGGTAGTTGCTTGCTTAGTATTTGATCAATTTTTTCTTCTGTCAAAGGAGAAAATTTTCTTTCAGTATAAAAAGAAAAAGAGCTACCCTCTTTCTTATGATCAACAAAAGAACTTTCTGCATTTTTACCACAAATTTCTCTATGTGACTGAGCAAGAGTATTTGTTTTGCAATAAGTTTCAAAGACTGAATGTTTATTAATATTCTGATCTATATCTTTTTCTGTCAAAGGGGAAGATGTTTCTATGTTCCTTTGAACAGAAGTACAATAGTTTTCTGTCTCTTGTAAAGGCTGATTTTGAGGCCGGATGTTTTCTTGAGCCTCTTCTAAGGGATCTTGACTTGTTCTTGCAGGGAAAATTTGAGGATTTTCTATTGTTTCCTGATCTTCTTATGTTTTAAATAATTCCTCATGATGGTTATGATACTCAGATTGCATATAAGGTTCATGAGTTGTTTTTCCTACATTATCAGGATGCCACTCTTGTTGTATAGTCTAAAATGAGTTATAACACAGAGGAAGGGTTCCTATATGAGTTGGTACTTCCTTTATTCTCGGTTTTGTGTTTTCCAAATGGCCTCTTGTTTCCTCAAAGTACTGCTCACTTTTAGTAGTTGCAATTTGATTGTGAAGATCCCCTAACAGCATAGTACAAGATATGGGTAGGCAATCAAAAATTTCTTGACAACCTTCTTTATTGCTTTCTTTGTAAGTTTTCTCATCATCTTCTATAAGGTGTTGATCATAATACATATCTTGGCCACTATCTTGGTCTTGAGGTGATTGGGCTTGTGTTTGATGAAGGAAAAGCATAGGTTGTTGTAGATCATCAATATTCATATTAGCCATCAACCTATCCGTTCTCTTTCCAAGCATGTACGTCATATTTTCCATCATGATTAGAAATTTTTCTTGATTATTTTCTCTATAATCTTGTTCATCATACATGTCTTGTAGTGGTAGAGTTTTTGTTTGCTCAGGGAAAGGCATATGTTGCTCTGGACCAGCAATGTTTAGATTAGCCATAATCTTATCCACTCTCTTTCCAAGCATGTACATCGATTTTTCCATCATGACCATATGTTTCTCTTCCGGGTCTATATCCAAATTCATGTTTGTAAATCATAAAAAGAGGTCACTATGTCTATTCAATCAGTTCAAGGCCTTCTACCAGTGGTGTCATTTGGTCTTTTGGGAGTTTCAGAGTGTGGAGTCGCCAAGTGGAAAATTTTTAGCTCTTAAGGAGGTAAAATGTTTTATGGTTCCACCACCATGTTTATTATGAATACCAATCTAAAGAGATTATGGGTGCTCTAAGTCTTAAGAGTATTTAAGATGAAATTGACTCAAAATCCCCAGTGGAGTCTCCGGAAATGTTATGCCTGGTGGCTTAACTGGCTAATATACCAAATGTTCTTGAATCAAGGGCTTTTTGGAATCTTAAGGTGTACTTAGATTCTCATTAACTCAGAAGTCCCCAGCGGAGTCGCCAGAAATGTTATGCCCCCGTAATTTCAGCAGATTGATGAGACCGAAGCTACGGTGAGGACACTTGAACCACTTTGGGATTATAGGATCTAGCCCTCCTGAATCCAGAGAGGGATCTCTCTATAAGTGCAAATATTGATTTATCTTTAAGGTTTTTAAATGTGATATTAGGCTAGTTATTAAGAGCAAGGGTTTTTGTTTGGTTTTGGATGGTTGAGCATCATTTTTAGTTGAGTGGAAAGTCCTAAAATGAAAGAGTTTCAAAGGTGTGAAGTTGCAAGCAATCAGAATAGGCTTTGGCTGATTAGATAGATATGATGCTAGTTTTTAGTCCATTGGGCTATGGAGTCATAAAAGGGTTTAATTGTGCAACAGTTTCAAGAGTGGTCCAAGGGGCACGTCATCTATATCACAAGATCTCTTAGATAAAATGATGGAATGGAACAGGAAAAGTGTTGAAGGGGTGGAAAAAGACAATAATTTCAACTAGGATTTATCAGTCTTTCCAAACAAGAAAATCCTTTTAAGTAACTGTTTAAAACCAACCAAAGGACAGGGCTAACCATAGACTTATTTTGACATGTTCGTATTAAAGCTAACTCATTAGACAAAAAATCTAGTAATCCACATAATTGCCTTCAGAAGGGATGAAAACAGATAAGAAAAACAAAGTGTAGCCAATGATCAAATAAGATACTTTTAAATCTAAACTTCTTTTAGCATACTCTTAGGGAAACTTTCAGTATTACCTTTGAAGAAAGAACTAGAAGACAGGGCAAACCATAAACTTTCCTAGTCTAACTCTACTAAGCATATAATGAAAATAACATTCAAGAACTTCCTTTCAAGCTTTGCACATCAAGACAGGGACAAACCAACATTCCTTGATAATTTTTACACTTAACTTAAGTCATTATTAAACATACAATTTGGAGGAAAACATTGAGATAAATCTTATCAGTCAGAGAAGGGTACTGTAAACAGTAAATCCTAACTCTATGCTTGTTGTTCTTTATCAGAGAATAAATGGACAAAATTTCATACATGAAAGGAAAACAATAACATAGAAAGAAGCACTTCACCAGTGATATAGACCAGGATCCCAAGAATCAGCTTGTATATTGATGTCAATCCAGTTACATTCTTCAAGTCCAATGTTTCAGTTCAGCAATCATATTCTCTTCTCAGCCTAACTTATTTGATTACAAACAGAGCTTCAAGAGCCTCTGAACACTATTTACATGTAGAAAGTTTCAAGAACAAGTATTACATCAAATTTCTGCAACCAAACCTTTACAATGTGCTCCTCAAGGAGATTTTATAGGAAAATGAGGAGGTGGATGAGAGAAAAAGATCTATAGGCTCAATTAATACAGTTTAATGCTTCTCGGCCTTTTAGGGGCTCAATGGAGAAGATTTCAGATATTTCCTCTGTATTAATTGGTTTATATTAAGTATTAATCTTGATGGGAAGATTTTGTTGACTTTAAGGCTCTGTGTTATCTTCGTAATAACTCTGCTGACAGTTTACAATAAGTTTCTTTGATTCAAAATAATTGTTCTGATGTATTAAGGCAAATATCTTTTGTTCTGGTAATAACTATGCCTCTTTTGAATGCTTTGAGGCTGTAGGTGGCTTTTGGTAGCTGTGAGGATTCAATTAGCCTCTGATGTGGTAGTGGAGGCTTTCTCGGACTGATAGATATTATTGTTTTGACCTAAAACACAACTAATTTTCTTCTGATATGAGTGTTAGGCATAATTAGGCCTAATTTCTATCTTTTGTTCTTCAAACCATCTTTTATTGAGTGGATTAGGCTTTATATAGGTGATTTATTACCGTAATCCATCAAAATTGTATAATCAATCTTCAACTCTTCATCTCTGCTCTGGTTGGATCCTTTCACACTGATACTCTTTACTTGATTAAATTTTGTTGTGTCTTGTTGATGTGCAGGTGCGCAGAGGGTTTATAATGGCGTCGGTGCTCATGAGGCACCGATAAAACATAATTCAGAACCCTGCAGAATGATCTCCTTAATGGATGATGGCTCGGGGGATCATCATCCCCGGCCTTCAATTCCCCTTTAAAACATTCGAAAAAACCATTAAAACCTGCACAAACCAAGAAAATTTAGAAAAATCCTGCGGGATAAGGTTTAACTGCTTCAGATGGTTTAGGTTAGATCGCAGCTACTGGATGAAAGAATCCAATGGCGAGGATTGCTCGCAGAGGTTAAAAAAGGAAGGAAGTTGGATAAACGGTGCAAGAGATTAAGTCTGGTCCGTTGATGTATATTGATCGATGGTCGAGATTAGTCCTGAATATATAATGCGAAGGGGTCACATTTATAATGAAATGGGAGAATATACAAAGGAAACAGGTTAAAAACCTTTGGCATAGGAAATATGGTTAAAACTAAATTCAGTGTTTCTGAAAGGATTCTGGGCCGTCGGATGAGATCGGCCTCAGAGATCAACGGTGGAGGTTGATCGATGGAGTCCCTTGGAGGATGTGGAGGGTGATGAACTGAAAACAAGATTGAATGTGGTTCGTTCATCTGCAGAGATCAATGGCAGAGAAAAAATGTGATGGGATGAAATATAAATGGGGTAAAGTGATTTTAGCTATAGAAACCATTGTTTTCACATGAAAAAATGGAAGGAAGGTGATTTTAACTTTTCAAACGTGATATGCGTTACTGGCCGACACGTGGCCTTTCAAAACCACCCTCATCGCGTGATTTTGAAACATTATCTTTCAGTCTTAAATTTACGCGAAAGTGCATGCTGACCATTATATCTTAGGCATTAGATTGAACGGTCGAGAGGAGAGTGCGATAAGACAAGATGTGCTGGCGGAAAGAGGTAATGTGGTTTTAATATAGACTGTTAAATCAGGGATGGACGGTGGAGATTTAATCTAGAGAATGGTAGGACCCAAAGGAGTTGGGCCTATCGGGTTTATTATGTACCGTTAGATGAAACAAATCAACGATGGAGATTTAATCTCGGGGTTAATAAAATAAAATATGAGGTAGGGTCCAGGCAGAGAAAGGGTTAATGAGGGTCGTTGATCTGCAGAGATCAACGACAGAGATTCATTTTAAAACTTTATACAGCGAGGTTCATGAATTTATCCAAGGTTGCGAGGATTGATCTGGACCGTCGGATATTTACACATGGACGGCCTAGATGCAATCAGAAGATTTTCGATCAGAGGGGGAGAGAGGAAAGGGCACCGATGTGATTAGATGTGGACCGTTAATCTGAGGACCAGATCGACAGCGGGGAATGAATCGGAGGAGGTCACAAGCGGAGGGATGAGGCTTATGAACAGAGTGATGTGGGCCGTCATATTTGGATCTAGAGGGGGAGATCAACGGCTGAGAATCCATCAAGAGATTGCCAATTAGGAGAGGGCCATAAATATTAAAACGCAACCAATGAAATCTCCAATGTGAGATTTTTCCGATCGTTGATTGGTTTAAAATCAACGGTGGAGGTTTGCCCAAGCAATGAACCATTGGGGCTCTTTATAATATGAAAAATTGGCTTTTTATAAAATACAAAGGGAAAACCGCATCGAGGAGGGTTTTATATAATGTTTTAGTGCCCAATTGCAGGGTTGTTGGTTTTACAAAGGGAACAACGGATCAGGAGTTATAACAAGGGGGTCAATCGCATCGGGGCTTTCCCTTAAACAAAGAAAAGTGCCCGTCGAAAGTTCCGATTGCGATAAGCACTTCAGGACTTTAAATCTTGGTCCTGGGCGTGGGTATATGGTGGGGAAGTGGTTTGGGGGCTTAGCTGAAGGGGACTAAGGCCTATAATGAAAAAATTGGTTTTTTATGTTTTTTCAAAGATTTTCAAAGGATTTGAAAACTTCTGATAAGGAAAAAAAGGAGTTTAAACCTTATCAAAGGGGTTTTTATGAAGGGAAGAAGGGAAATGAGGGAAAATGGAGGAATTTCATGGGGAATAAGGGGATAAAAATGAAGGTTAATAATGAGTGAAAGGAGGGGCAAAATGAGGGAAAAATGGATTTTTTGCAGCAGTATTTTCTTCATGAAAACAACAGATTTTCAGAATTAAAAGGGAAACAACAGTGAAGATTAATCAAAAGATAAGTCATCTTCATAAGACTTCAAGAATTAAAAATTTGGTAATAAAACTTGTTTCTTGAAGGCTTCAAAAAATGATTTAGCCACCATTTGATATGACAAATTTTATAGGTGGCTAACACGTTACAATTGTTGCTTCAATCAATCTTGTTGTTTTGGTTGATATGTTGGCATACTATTATATGATTTCTATTTGTATTGTTCTCATTATGTCAAATGTTGATATGTTTCTACTATTATGTTGAATGCTACTATTATTACACCGAACTCTATTCTATAAACTGTGATGCCCAAAGAATAACATGTTGGACTGATTTTCAATATGATTTGTACTAGATATGATATACATAGAGTCACATGATTGGTTGGATTTAACACATTCTACTGGCCTTGGAAGTGGCTTTGTAACCAGTGAATATAATATATTTATATAGACCCATATTCCCACTAAATTGACTACCACGAAGAGCATTCCTTCAAAATTAGTGGACTTCTACATTCGTTATGGTTAAGGAACAACCCAAGATCTAGATGCGTGTATAGGGAATTCCTGTAAGGTGGAAGGAATAATGCATCCCATAGCTCAAACCTCTAATTGATAGGAATTCCTGGTGTGTGTCCATACTTAATGGATTTATATTACTAAAATATGGATATACATGGATAAGTAGTACATGCCTTAAAAATATCACTTGGTCCTTAATAAACTGAATGTAAGATCCATATATAACCCCTCACTACACAGATAAAGATATACACATATACTAGTGTGGTTATTCACATATCTAAAATGTAGTTGACACATTCCTTAGAAAGTTTTATTTAATGTTGAGTGAAATAATGTGCGAATTACATATACAACTAGATTTAGGTCTCGAATAAAGTGCATTTCTAAGTTCACTACTACTTGTAGAAGTAATCAACTAACTATCAATATAGAAAAGACATGAGTTACAAACACCAGTAGCTTAGCTTTGTTAATGGAATAGCTACCATTCAAGGTGGTTCCCACGTTGATTTAGTAGAAAACCAGATAACAACCCATGTAATGAACATTGTAAACAAGAAGAACAAGATAGCTGCGGTGAAAGCACACACTATAAGGAATCATTTATGGATATTTGTTAATTCTTTGATTGAAAATCCTGGATTTGAATCCCAAACCAAGGAGACACTGACAAGTCATCAGAACAAATTTAATTCAAAGTGTGATTCCATGGCTAATTTGCAAAGATCGATCCCATCCATGGTTGATGGTTTGAAAATGTAGTTGACACGTTCCTTAGCAATGTTTATATAATGTTGAGTGAAATAATGTGTGAATTACATATACAACTAGATTTAGGTCTAGAATAAAGTGCATTTCATTTGTCATAGTGTACACATTTCATCCTGAAATAGAGGATTTATATGTAAAGTTGAGAGCATTATCTTCACTAAGGGTAGTGGTAGGATACAAGGCATGTACAAACTTGTTCTTGAATGAAGAACATGCTCTTGGCCACCACATTGAAACGTTGGCCATTGCTTTTGGATGTGTCTCTAAGCATCCATAATCATCCTCCTTTGATTAATGACATAACGCTAACAAGTTGATCTCTAACATGGTAATCATGATGTACTCTTGGACTACTTGAATGAAGATGGCCAAAAAATTGAGCCAACATGGTATGTGCCAATTATTCCAATGGTCCTTGTAACTCGAATGTGAAGGAATTGGAAATGTTTGGAGTTCCTTTGTACCTAACTAAAACCCAAAGGTATGCGATAAGATGGATATGATGCAGTGGTGGTTATATCACCATAACTAGAACAAGTAAGTATAAAAATAGTATAAAAACAAAAAATGTTTCAATGTTTAAAAGCATGTTCAAACTTACAATTAAATAGAGGAAAAAACACATACAAAAAACCAAATAATAATGATGAACAAGCTTCATCTTGAATTATGAACTGTAAAGGAACTTACAAAATGTGACACTACGAACCTGGTCAAGTGCACAAGCAAAAGGATCCTGGACATGGTATTGCCTTACTGCCGCAAGAAGACCTTGTCAAGGCTGCTAAATTGGTGGTAATGGTGAGTAGTACACACTTTGTGTTTGAATTTTAGCAAAGCAAGTTTCAAGCTGGGGGTGAATTTTGTTTCGGCATCATTTTAGGAAAACTAAATTACTTTAATAAGTTGTTGTTCATGTCAAAAATTCTTGATTAACACAAGCCATGGAAATATGGAGAATATCAAGCCAACATATCATTAGCTAGGGAAACTAAATGACTTTAATCAAATATTTTTAGTCAAAAAATTATTGATAAAGTAGAAAAATGGCACAAAGTTGTTAAGAGTGTTCCTCTCAAATTGTGGAAACAAGTGGATTTCACATATAAAACACTATGATACTAGTAGGATCTATTATCACCAGTCACCACATATGGCATGAGATTCCACTGGTGATTTTTGATACAATGGATTGGTTGCAGTATGCTATATATGGATTTTTCGCTAGATTGTGGTTACACACACCTTCATTCCTTTTTTGGATATGATGCTCATGCTTGATGGTGTTGTACAACATCATGGTCAAGGGGAATGTAATATTCCCAATTGGCATATAGCCTCGGAATCCCAATTTGATGTCGTTGGAAGTTTTGGGGATAAGAGGGAGTTTTTCACCTTGTCTTTTCCTTTGAAACTCCTTGACTCGAACACAAAGTATTTTGTTATAATTTTTTGAAGGCCATTTGCAAGCATATTTTCGGGGTTTTAAGGAGAATTTAAAAGGATTTAGTAGGCTAGTTGTAATCTTTTGGCCTTAAGGTGATATTCATCTAGAAAAAGATTCAGTCAACTAATAGTTCTTATTTTCTTAAATTTCTTTATCTTAGGATATTTTCTTCAAGTGTTTGGGTGTCTTGGGAGTGCCATGGAGCCATCTAGAACCAATATAGAACCATTTGAAGGCATTTATAATGGGTTTTGATGGGTATAACAGAAAAAATAGAGGCCACAACCCATGACTGTGGTGCGTAGCAGCTAACAGTGAGGTGATTAGGCTTGTATTAACACAGAGATCCACATTCAAAACCTCTTGAGTGAGTGTAGATGAGGCCAGGTGCAACTCCTGATTGGTTTTGATGGAATAGGGATGCCCCTAGCATGGCCACTTAGCTCAAAAAAAACTATAAGTTAATATAATTAGAATGTCCAAAAAAAATTTGGACTGCATTTTGATACATAAGATTTCACATTTCTTTTTTCCTTCAAATTCCCATCTTTGAATTTCTAGGTCAGTTTGGTTAAGGCTTGAAATTTGCTTCAAAACCATTATCAAAAATCTTAGACACCGTTGGAAATTTGGGATAAATTTAGAGGGTTCTTGGGTAAAATTTGAATGATACAATGATAATTACTCTGGGGGTATAAACCAGCTTGTATGTTATGTGGCTACACTTTTTGACAGTAATCTAGTTGTTTGTCCCAATAAGACGTCTGAAATTTTGATATAGAGATGCAAAAAAAAAAAGGAAAGAGGCATGCAACAAATATTGGGAGAGGCCTTGTGAATTAAGGTGAGGGAGGTTCCTTAAGGGTTTTAACATTTTGGAGATGATGCAAACATCTCAAGTAATAGAAAAACTAGTCTATTATTTTACCCGTCCACTAGTTGGTGCACAAAGCACCTTAGATTCTTGTTGGAAGGAAAAAGAGTAGCAAAAGGGCAGAGAGAATTGTAGGTAGATGGTGGTATTTGTCTAATTTTCCTTAATGCCTCTTAAGGGAAACATATTCTATCAGCCTATGATGAAATTTATTTTCATGGTCTAACTTTTAAAGACTCTTAACTATGAGCATTGAGAAGCTTAGAAATCCCTTTGGAAAGCTAAAAAATTTGATACCATCTATGTCACATGGTTCACTGAAATTTTCAAACTTGAGCTTTAAAATTCAGCGAACCTAAAGAAAATTCTTAGGTTTGATTAGGTTCTTCAAACCTCATGACTAAACCTCAAGTTGAATTCAAGTTGAATTTGGACTTGAAGGAAAAATTGGGTTTTTTTATTGGTTTTCTCATTTTTTATAAATAATAAAGTAAAGTTTTGCTAACCCTAGATCCCTTGACATAGAATCCTTTTTGCACTTTTTTGTTCACTCTTCACTCAACCAACTTTTCTCCTTTTCTCGTGTCACTAACCCTCTTTCCATTGCTGCTAACCCTCTTTGAAGGTCATTTAGAAGCATATTTTATTTTTGATACATAAAATAGAACATCTATGTGATAATAATATTGGAGCAAAGTTCTGTTAAATTAACCATATGGAAAGAAAAAAAATCCTTGTGATAAGAAATAGCATCAAGCCTTACATTGATGTGACAAAGTTCACTCAAATATTTTGTCAAACACTTTAGTGACAGACTAAAAAAAAACACAAATTTAGAGTTAGAAGGCAAATCTAAAGTATATGCATGTATCTTGTTTTCCTTATTATTTTAGGTCACAAATAATAGCTTTAGTCTTCGTACATGAGCTTGTAACTAACATGCTATGACAAGAAGTGAACACTACTACATGTGTAGCAATTAATTCAAGAGTTTCTTCAAACATTTTGCATGCAAAAAATCTATATCAAATAAACAGTAGTAGAAAATGAAGGAATTATACATCAACCAATAAAAAATGTATTTATAGACCAAAAAATAATTATTTAAAAGCATACCCTACTTTCCAATGTGAATACAAGTCAACAACATTCAACTTAAGTAAGGTTGTGGCATAAAACAAAGAAATATTATTAGAGGCATTTAGACAAACAATTAGTGAGCAACCTCATTAATTTCAAAGGCTTGTGTTACAACCACCCAATGAATGTCCTCAAATGTAATATTTACATTGTGCATCCTTACAAAAAACTCCTCCATACAAATATGTGGCTTAGGATATCTCCAACTCTAAATCTAACCAGAAAACTTGCATGGCAACTCAAAGGCAAAACAAACCAACACTTAATAATATGTTAGATTTGATGGCTAGGAATTGTCTTGGGAAACATCAAACCCTCTTAATATATTTATATATTTCAAGGGCCAAACTTACACCCATTTCCTACCAAATTTAGAGTTAAAAGGTTAAACTTATGGCTAAAGAGAAATCATATAAGTGCCTTGTTTTGTGTCTTGGGTGCATGCAGTCTAAGGTGTGAAAATAAGGGAATTGTTGTACTAAAATGAAGGTGCTCTAGATGTACCTCTAAAGCTAAAAACAATCTGATTTCCAGATCTCTAAATACCTCAGAAAATATCACCAACAATAATTTTAAAATAGACATGAAATGCAAGACATAAAAGATAATAAAAATAACTAAATAAGAACATGAACTGATTATGTGAGGAGCACATGCACAGGAGTTTTGAAGCCAAATTGAACAAATTTGAAGCATGAAGAAACTGCATTACCAATTTTTCCACTTGGCCTTTCAATGTGGCCCTAGAAGATTAATGTTTCCTTTGACATGACCCTATCAGATTAATGTGTTCTTTGATGCAACCCTAGCAAATCAATGTCTCAACACTTGAATGGGTGGGGTTTATGTCGACAAAGAGCTATATGGGAAGTTTTTCAATGACTCCGTAGTGATTCAAATCGTAGATAGATGGTCTGGTTGTGGGGGAAGAATAATAGAGTGGGAAAGAAGATTATGGCACGAAATAAGCCTTAGTGGAAGATAAAATATAATATATACAAATTATTATATATAATTAGTCTTATGTATTATATGTCCCCAATTCCATCGCACTACCGAAAATTGTCTCTACACGTCACTATTGCGATGTTTATCCCCAAACCATCGCAATACCGATGGTTGTCCACAAATTGTCGCAATACCAACGTTTGTCCCCAATACTGTCACACTACTGACAAGTGTCTCTAAACGCCACAATAGCAACGCTTGTCTCCAAATGTCGCAATACCGACTCATGTATTAGAAGCATTGCATTTCAAACATTGTGTCCCAAACCATCAGTGTACCAACGAAGTTCCTAAATGTCACAATATCAATGATGTCTCTATATCTCGGTATAGCGATGATTGTTGGCAGGATTTTAAAAATTGAGAAAAATTGGGGAAATTTCCGAAAATACGTCAAAAGTGTCAGAATTTTGACCAAATGTACTAGTGTGAGAATGAGGGTATGAGAGTGATAGTCTCTCTAGACCCAGTGGAAGGAGAGCGGTATATAGAACATTTGCACGAAGAAGACAACGTGGACCATATTTATAGACTAACCGCTTGGGACGAGGATTGGATTAATCCTATAGCTGATGGTGTGCTTTTCTGGGAGATAGACAATGAATGCCTCTCTGACTCCGATGGGGAGATTGAAAATTGGCAGAATCAGTTACATGATGTATCTGCGCTACAATGTCTTAGGATCATGAAGAGCTTCCGATGTATATCCTCAAAGGTAATAGAATTGCCTTACTTTGATGGTTCTGGTAGTATTAGGGGTTTTTTGAGAACATTTGAAGCATAAGTCCCAAGAGAGTGAAGAATGTAGGCACTTAACCTAGCCATGCATGCAACCCCTGTGTGGTGGTGGGAAAATCATAAGGGGACATTCTAGGATTGGGAGGAATGTTGCGAGATGATGATCCTATGGTTTGAACCCTTGGTTCACCTACGCATGGAAACTTTCCTTGGCCAAGGACACCTGTGCAAGCACGTAGCTGCATGGATGGAGGCATGGTGTGAAAGGACCATGAATGAATGGATCCACCTGTTTATTCATTCCTTGGGGCCAATTCCCACTGCATGGTATCTAGATGCAGAACTACATCAGCATACCCGCCACTGGGATACCATGAAGGACGATTTTGTGGGAACGTTCGGGTTGATAGGCGGAATTGAGGCATTAGATGAGGCCCTACAGGATATAGATGCCTTAGTATTTGATGAATCACACTCAGGTGTGGAGTACGGGGCACCAGCTTGGGATACGTAAATGTAGGATATTGTTAACTACCGTAATCTTTCAATGGAGGAATGTGATGAAGACCCGTGAAATATCACTATCCCAGAATTGGAGGGAGAACGCGCAATTGTTGGACCCCCACAACAAACCATCGATGTGACCAAGCCTCTTAAGCTAAAAGAATTCAACATTGGAACAAAAGAACAACTTAAGCTAGCTAAAATTGGGGACTGCTAGGATGATGATACTGTTGGGAAAGTTGTAGAGCTTCTCATGGAGTACCAGGACCTATTTCCTATGAGATTATCATAATTCAAGGGTATTACAAGGGACCTAAGGGTCATGTGCATCACATTAAAACTAGATGTGCGCCTCGTTAAGTAGCAACCTTACCAATTGAACCCCAAGTATAAGAAAAAAGTCAGGGAAGAGATTGACAAAATGTTAGCTGCAGGTATCATCGAACCAGTAGAACAGTCAAATTGGGTAAGCCCTATGGTGGTCCACAAGAAGAAGAATAAAGCAGAAATAATAATTTGTGTTGACATGCGAAAACTAAATGTTTCCTGTGTCCATGATCCCTTCCCTACGCCATTCTCTGATGAAATTCTCGATAATGTGGGAGGGTAGGAAGCGTACTCGTTCACTGACGGGTTTTCTGGCTACCATCAGATTAGGATCGCACCTGAAGATTGCAGCAAAACTACATTTTCCACTGAATGGGGATCCTTCCAGTACACTGTCATGCCGTTTGGGCTCAAGAATTCCCCTGCCATCTTTTCGTGGGTAGTGGTCGCAGTATTCAAGGAGTTCATCCACAAGTTTTTGGAGGTATATTTTGATGATTGGACAATATTTGGGTTGGTAAAGAAGCACGTCTCAAACCTACGCATGATGTTGGACTCCTGTAGAAAGCACCAATTTTCCCTAAATATTAAGAAGTGCATATTTTGTGTACCGTTCGGGATCTTGTTAGGCCACATAGTTTGTCGGCAGGGGCTGATGGTGGACCTTGCCAAGGTAGCAATTATCATCAACCTGGCAGTCACTACAACTGAGAAACAGTTGCGCTCTATCCTTAGGCACACGGGCTACTACAGGAATTCCATTCAAGGGTACACATTGATCACGACACCCATGGAGAAGTTGCTAAAGAAGGATGTTTCATTTTTTTTGGGATGGGGAGTGTCAGAAGAGCTTTGAGCTACTCAGCGAAAAGATGGTCTCTGCACATATCCTCATATTTCCTGACTGGGCGAAGTTTTTCCATGTCCATGTAGATGCTTTAAGGATCGCCTTGGGATCTGTCCTTATGTAGCCTGGGGATGGGGACATTGACCACCGGTTGAATTTGCTAGTAGAAAAATATCAAGTGAAAAGCGTAACTACTCCACTACTGATGTTCATGGACCACTTCAAGATGTTCACAGACCACTCAACTTTGAAGTACCTAGTGAATAATCCTATGTTGGGGGGGGGGAGGGAATTTGCCCATGGCTACTGCTATTTCAAGAATATGATTTTGAGATCATCGTGAAGCTGTGGAAACTAAATGTTGGGCTAGACCACTTATCCTGAATCGAGAGTGGTGAAGAACCAAACAACCTAGAAGAAATACTACCTGATGCACAACTGCTTGCTATTAAGTTGGTTTATGCACACTTCGTCGGTATCATTCACTTCTTAACTACGAGGATGGCACCTGCAGAATACTCGGTACAATAGAAAAAAGAGTTGGTAACCCGTGCAGCAGACTTTACCATCATAGCGGGCCACTTGTATAAACTAGGAGCTGATAAGGTACTACAAAGATACGTTCTGGAGCATGAAAGACATGCCATCTTGGCAGAAGCCCACAACGGCATAGCAGGAGGTCACTACGCCGGGAAAGCGACGACACATAAGATCTCTAGAGCTGGGCTATGGTGGCCCACACTGCATAATGACTCTCATGACTATTGCAAAGCCTACGACACATGCCAAAGGACAGGAAGACCATCACGCAGGGACAAAATTCCCTTGCAGCCATAAATGGCCTTGCAAGCATTTGACAAATGGGCCATAGAATTCATTTGGCCCATCAACCCACCAGGGAAGAAGACAGGTGCCCGATATATCATTACTGCAACTAATTATGTAACTAGATGGGCCAAAGTGCAAGTTTTAAAGGATTGTACTGCAGACACCGCTGCACACTTTATTTTTGAACATATTCTAGCCAAGTTTGGTTGTCTGAAGATCTTGACGAGTGATAGAGGTGCGCATTTGGTTAATGAAACAATACAACCTTTGAATCAAGAATTTTGGATCCACCACACAAAAATTACCCCATATTACCTGCAGGCGAACGAAACTGTGGAAGCTTTTAATAAAATTCTAGAACAGGCACTGTAATATTCCTTTTCAATAATTTCTGCAATATGTAGAGTAAAAACGTTGTTTTCAGAATTTTGTTTTTACATAACAGAAAAACAGGACTTGGATCCTTTAGATTACACTTCATAACCCTTACATATAAAATGGGAGCAGAAAAAAATCATTCTAGATATGTTAAACAGAGCTCCCCATGCCAGAACACCTTAAAAACACCCAAACCCCATGACTTTAGCAAAACAGAAATTATGAAGCCTGCAACAGCATAATTCTAAAATGGTTTCTATATAAAAATATGTGTCATGATAGATCGAGAGATTTCATTAATCAAAGAGCCAAGAAAATGGAGGTTTTAGCCTCTTTTACATAAAATAGAGACAACTCGGCAAGGGTTTCACATGAGCACAAGTAAAAAATGACATATCCTCATAAAATGACACAGTTTACTAAAAATTTGTATATGAAATGGCTGAATAATACATGAAAGGACATAAAAATGGCTGAAGAGCCTCTTTACTAGCCTTCTAGGAGAGAAAAATCCTCCTTCTCCAAGAAACTAGCTCCCAATCAAGGGATTCAACCCTACCACAACATCACCTTCCGAAATGACGCAATTTCTGGAATAGATTACACTGTAGGAGTTGGTGAATGATTGACCCCAAGTCAAGTAGTGGAAATGTAGCTCAAAATTCCCCTCTTAGATCCCTTAAGCAAGCTGAACCAAGAAAGAGAATGGAATTCCCGCATGAGAATCCCTTGCACTAAACAGTGCAGCGAACCTAGCTAAACAGCTGAAGCATGCAAGAAGTCATAATACTCAAACATAGACAAGATTCTTAATGCCCCTCATGGCTGCTATCCCTTCCTCTTTATATTTGGTGAGCCTCCTTACCCTGGGCCCCACACATTCATGAGGTTGCTTCATTGCAAAGAGTCCTCCCTCCAAACTTCGTTGTTCCCACTGGTTTCCCTCCTCAATTAGCAGCGTTTTTGACGAAGTCAACAAGGTTCTAGTCCTCATGCATTGCCCCCTTTTCACACCAAGGGTGGTTTATTTGTCCTTCTTATTCAAACCCCTTTCACATAGGGAATGTTTTATTCCTACTAAAGATATTTAAGGGTCTCTTTACCCCATTTATTCTTCTAACCTGCAAAATAGAGCAACATATAATATTCCAACTAATTGGGAATATTATATTCCTCCCCTCTCAAAATTTGCTTGTCCTCAAGCAAAAACAAATAAGGATGTTGTAGGACCTTCTCTCCCTCCCAAGTGGCATCCTCATCAGGAATATTCCTCCATCGAATCAGATATTTTTTTATTACCCTAGTCCTTAGCTGCCTCTCCCTTTTATCCAGAATTGCTTTAGGTTGCAAGACTAGATGACCCTCATCATCAATAGGTGGGAGGTCCATGTTGGCAACTACATTCTGTCCAATGGCCTTCTTGAGGCATGTGACATGAAAAATATTATGGATCTTACTCCCCTTGGGAAGCTCTAGCTCATATGCAACTTCCCCAACTCGACAGACCACTTTGTATGGCCCTTAGAAACGTGGTTTGAGCTTTTCAGCCCCTTTCTCCTTGAGTATAGATTTTTTATAAGGCTAAAGACGAAGATAGACTAGATCATCCACCTCAAATTGTCTCTCTACCTGACCACGGTCTGCATACATCTTTTGTTGATTTTGGGCAGTAGCAATGTTGTCTTTAAGGGCCCGCAGTATGTCTTGATTCTCCTAAATCTATTCCTTTTCTCTAGGAGCCTTGCTTGCCCCAAACATGATATCAGAAAATGAGAGTGCATCATACCCATAGAGTGCTCGAAATGGGGTCATACCAATGGATATGTGGTAAGTGGTGTTGTAACAATACTCCCCCAAATGGAGCCAACGCAACCATGCATTTTGCTGCCCTGCAACATAGTTTCTCAAGTAGCCTTCTAGCCACTTGTTCACTATTTCAGTCTGTCCATCAGTCTGTGGGTGGTAGCTTGTACTGGGTGTCAAGTCAATCCCCACTAACTGGAAAATTTCTTGCCAAAATCCACCCATGAAGCAGCTGTCGCGATCATTCACTATGGTCCTTGGGAGACCATGGAGTCTAAACACATCTCTAAAGAAGAGATCAGCTACATGCGAAGCAGTATAATGTGCAGAAATGGAAAATAAGTGTGCATAATTTTTTATTCTATCAACAACTACAAAGATACAATTCTTACCCTGAACAGTAGGTAGACCGGGGATGAAGTCCATGGAGATGCTTTCCCATTTTCCATCCGAAATGGGTAGTAGCTGCAATAATCCGACAGCATGAGTGTGTTCTCCCTTATTTTGCTGATATACTATGCACTCCTTGACATGTTAGAGCACATCCTCCTTGAGACCCTTCCATGAGAATCTCTCCCTTATGGCCTGGTAAGTCTTTGTGAATCCTTGATACCCTGAAAGTGGGGAATCATGTGATGCTTGGAGGATCTTCCCTTTGAGTTTAGAGTTCTTGGCCAAAAAGACTCGGTCCTGGTAATAGATGATCTCATCCATCATTCTATACCGCTCATCAACTATCACCCCATCAAGTATCTCACATGCAAATTTATCCTCTGAGTACTCAACCAATAGTTGAGCCTTCCAATCTGCGTCCATGCCCCTCAAGGACAACATTGTTGGTCTCCTGGATAGAGCATCAACCACTATATTGCTCTTCCCCTTGACAAAATCTATGTCAAAGTCATAAGCTTGGATTTTTCTTACCCATTTTTGTTGTCTTTCTTGGAGTTGCTTTTGTTCAAGAAAGAATCTGAGACTGTTATGATCAGTTTTCACCTTGAATTTATTCCCCACCAAGTATTGCTGGAATTTGGCTAAGGCATGCATGATATCCAACATTTCTTTATCATAAATGAGGTATAGCCTTTCATGTGGTAGCAACTTCCTTCTCTCAAAGGCTATAGGATGCCCTCCTTGCATCAAGACTGCTCCAATCGCTTCACCCAATACATCACATTCTAACACAAAAGGTTGAGAGAAATCGGGTAAAACTAATACTGGGAAACTACTCATTACCTCTTTGAGCTTATCAAAAGCCCTTTGCACTATAGGTGTCCAGCTAAAATATCCCTTCTTGTTCAAGTCTGTAAGTGGTGCTGCAAGTTGAGAGAACCATTTGACAAATTTCCAGTAATATGTGCATATGCCCACAAATCCCCGGAGTTCTAAAACATTTCTTGGCTCGGGCTAATCCTTGATTGCCCGAATCTTTTATTCATGCACTCTTACTCCATCCACCCCAATGATGTGACCTAAGTAGAGCATCTCAGTGAGGCCAAACTCACATTTCGAGAGTTTAGCATAGAATTGTTGCTCCTTGAGAATATGCAACACTGTTTCAATATGTTGGAAATGTTCCTCCCATGTGCGGCTGTAAATCAGAATATTATCAAAGAAGACCAATACAAAATTTCTTAGATGACCACGAAAGATGTGGTTCATGCAAGATTGGAACATTTCAAGGGAATTCATTAGACCAAATGGCATCACTAAGAAATCAAAATGTCCATAGTGACATCTGAATGTTGTTTTGGGAATGTCTTAATCTCTTACCCTGATTTGGTGATAGCCGGATCTCAAGTCAATCTTGGAGAAATATTTGGATCCTCTAAGCTCATCCACCAGCTCATCGATCCTGGGAATAGGATATTTTTTCTTCATGGTCTTCTTTTTTAGTGCTCTATATTCAATGCACATTATCAATGTGTCATCCTTATTCTTAACCAAGACCACTGAAGATGCAAAAGGGCTAGTGCTAGGCTGGATATGACCTAGAGCTAGTAGTTCTTGAATGGCCCTTTCAATTTCATCCCTATAATCTTTGGGATGCCTATAAGGGGTAGTAATCACAGCTTGAATCCCTTTCTCTAGCTCAATAATGTGCTCAAATCTCTTATCAGGAGGTCTCCCTGGGGGAATATCCCCAAATACTACAGAATACCGGTCCAAGAGAGCTTGCACATCAGGGTGTACTAGTGAATCCTAGATTCCAACTTCAGATAAACGTAGTTCTACTGCCCATTCTATGTCTCCTCTGCATAATTCTGCATCCATCTTGTGAGCTGAAATAATTTGAGGGGGGTAAGTGTGCATCCCTTTGATTTTTTGTTGCTTACCATCCTCCTTCCCTATCCATTCCATCATAGAGCCTCCCAATCAGTGGTGACTCTCCCAAGAGTGATTAGCCATTGGATACCCAATATGATACTGGTGTCAGGAATATCAACCAAAAAAAGGTGGTTTTTCATAGTGTAGGTCCCCATAGTGATAGAAAATTCCGGAACATACTTAACGCACTTCAAAGTTCTGGCTCTTGGAACCAAGACTGAAAATCCTTCAAAGTTTTCAATATGGATGCCCCTCTTCTTTACAAGCTGTGAATCAATGAAGTTATGAGTAGCTCCACTGTCTACTAGCACCGATACTCTTTGCCCCATAATAGTACCCCTAACTCTTAAAGTTAGATATTTAGGGACACCCCTCAACGCTGCAAAATCTCCTCCCCTTGGAGCAAAAGTCTTTTCTGCATCTTCTGTAGGTAGCACAATGCTAGCCCCCTCCTCTTCTTCATAAAAAATATCAATATAATGAGCCTTCCCTACAACACACTCATGGTTTGGCACCCATGGATTATGGCAAGTGAGGCAAATTTTTTCCCTCCTTAGTCTCCTATGTTCATGGTCAAGAGGTGCCTTCTTTGGCCATGAACAATCTTGCTGCAGTAATGCTTTTGCTTTGGGCAAAGCATGTTGCAAATATCTAGCTTTCTCCATAGCCTCAAGGAGTGTAGTTGGCTTGGTGGATCTTACCAACCCATGCAATGGTTCAGTCATCTCATCAATAAACATATATACCCTTCTTCTCATAGTGAGTTTGGATACCATTGCTAAAATTTTTAAATACTTAGCAATATATTCTTCCAAATCTCCCCTTTGTTTCAGCTTCGTTAGCTCCATAAAATGGACCTCCAGATCCCTTGGATCAAATCTCTCTACTAGTATTTTGGTGAAGACTGGGTATGAAGTGATGTGAGCATGCCCTAGTGTAGTTAGCCCATGGAACCACCATTCATGAGCCTCCCCTTCTAAGTGCAGTGCAGCTATTTTGATAGCTTCTATTTCAGAAACTCTATTGAGTTGAAAGTAGGTATCTAGCTTCTCCACCCATGCCTTGGTTGTGTACTTAGGTGATCCATCATATATGGGCAAGAAGAATCTCCCCCTACTGTGTTGTAGTTCTGACTCCTACATCCATCCTTCCCTCTTATGTTGATAGAAAGATCTCCTCCCTTCCTTGATCCGACAGAATTCTTGAAAGCTCAAGTGTTCCTTGAATCTTTGGGACTAGGACTCATACTCCACAAAGTAGTCACCAAGGGTTTCTTCTTCCCTGTCTTCAGATAATAATGAGGGCATAGTGGAGCATTGTAGTGAAGGATGAGTGGCTAATTTTTCCACACAGAATGAGGTGTTGGTGCTTGCTTCTTGGTAAAAACCCTTAGGGCTTTCTTTGTGCCTCATCTCCTTAAGATCTCTTGCAATGTTCTGAATGGTTTGAATAAGGAGACTTGAAATATCTTTCTCCTCCATCCTGTAGATATATTTATCCCACAAGCTGAGCCTAGAGCAGAGCTCTGATACCACTGTAATATTCCTTTTCAGAAATTTCTGCAATATGGAGAATTAAAACGTTGTTTTCAGAGTTTTAAGTTACAGAACAGAAAAATAGGACTTGGATCCTTTATATTACACTTAATTACCTTTACATATAAAATGGGAGTAGAAACAAATCATTCTAGCTATGTTAAACAGATCTCCCCATGCCATAATACCTTAAAAACACCCAAACCCCACGACTTCAGCAAAATAGAAATTATGAAGCCTACAAAAATGTAATTCTGAAAGGGTTTCTACAGAAAAATATGTGTCATAATATATCTAGAGATTTCATTAATCAAAGAGACAAGAAAATGGAGGTTTTAGCCTCTTTTACATAAAATAGAGACAACCCGGCATGGGTTTCACATGATCACTAGTAAAAAATGACATCTCTGCATAAAATGATGTAGTTTACTGCAACTCTATATATGACATGGCTGAAATATACATGAAAGGACATAAAAATGGCTGAAGATCCTCTATGCTAGCCTTCTAGGAGAGAAAAAGCCTCCTTCTCCAAGAAACTAGCTCCCAATCAAGGGATTCAACCCTACCACAGCATCACCTTCAGAAATGACGTACTTTATGGAATAGATTGCACTGTAGGAATTATTGACTGCTTGACCCCAAGTCAGATAGTGGAAATGTAGCTCAAAATTCCCCTCTTAGATCCCTTAAGCAAGCTTAACCAAGAAAGAGAATGGAATTCCCACATGAGAATCCCTTGCACTAAATAGTGCAGCAAACCCAGATAAATAGATGAAGCATGCAAGAATTCATAAGACGAAAACATAGAAAAGATTCTAAATGCCCCGCATGGCTGCTATCTCTTCCTCTTTATCTTTGGTGAGCCTCCTTACCCTGGGCCCCACACATTCATGAGGTTGCTTCATTGCAAAGGGTCCTCCCTCCAAGCTGCAATGTTCCCACTGGTTTCCCTCCTCAATTAGAAGTGTTTTTGACCAAGTCAACAAGGTTCTAGTCCTCATGAATTTCCCCCTTTTCACACCAAGGGTGGTTTATTTGTCCTTCTTATTCAAACCCCTTTCACATAGGGAATGTTTTATTCCTACTAAAGATATTTAAGGGTCTCTTTACCCCATTTATTCTTTTAACCTGAAAAATAGAGCAACATATAATATTCCAACTAATTGGGAATATTACAGGCATTGACCAAGATCTGCAATGTCGAGTGAAACGATTGGGATGTACACATCCCGTCGGTCCTTTGGGCCTATCGAACGACCTGCAAGAAATTTACCGGGAAAACACTGTTTCAGATGGTTTACGTAAAGGAGTCTATTATGCCCATGGAATATATTATTCCTAGCCTGCACATTTCCACCTTTACCAACATGACAGAACCTGATATCATGGAGGAGCGCTTAGCACAACTCATTGCCTTGGAGGAAGATTGATTCATTGCTAAATTTAATCAGAAAGTTCAGAAGGTCCAAGAAAAAGCATGGCTTGATTGACATATTCGGAAAAATATCTTTTCGGAGGGAGAATTGGTCCTGCTATACGATAGCCAGTTTGGGAAGCACCTGGGGAAGTTCCGTTAGCACTAGCTAGGTCCATATATGGTAAAGGAAATCACTGATAGAGGAGTTTTTCAGTTAGCTACACTGCGCAGTGACATTATACCGGGATATGTTAATGGTAGTCGGCTCAAACTGTACCGGATCAAATGACTATATGGCTAGCATAGCTGTATTGGGAGGCATACACGCAAGCAAGAGGAAAACGCAGGCAAGCCCGTTATACACATAGGGGTTGGTCATAGGTCTGGCAGCCAAGGGAGGTGCACTAGGAGCACAGGAGTCAACCGTGGGTCTAGAAGCCTGAGGAGGTGTGATGGGAGTGTAGAGGTAATACACAGCTGTGAAAAATAGCCATTGGAATAATAAAACTGGGTAAAAAGAAAATTTTACCGTTGAAAGGAGCGGGCAGTCGACAATTAATGAGGCAATTTCCGAAGATTTTTTACCATTTTCTTGATGGTAATTTTCAGATAAGCCTCACCCAACCATTGGTCACTATCCAAAGCTTTAAAAGTAGGACGGTAGATTAGAAGTGGGCTTCGTACATTCAGAAAATATTGTGCTTTGCAAAATTCTGTAACTATTGTGCTTTGTTAATGTCTGGGTGGGCTACCACTTCTGATAGTAGAAATATTGAATTTGTCTTCCGAGCAAGAATGACCATGACCAATCCAGCTGAATTGTCACAAACTATGGCCTCCACTGATGAAGTATTGGAGGTCACTCCTGAAGTTGAAGAGGTTATGTCCACACCAACCAAGGAGAAGTAGGTGCAGAAAAAGAAGGGTAAGGGGAAAGGCCAGCAGTAATGGTAGGGGAGGGTTGCGAAATGGGCTAGTGGGAAGCCATGCTCCTCCCCTTAGAATGTGGAATCCCCCCGAACAGTGCCCCAGGCGTGCTTGCCTAACCCGACGAAGCGACCTCTATCTACTCAGGAAGACGCCCGGATTGCTGAACCAATCACTTGGTTTCCGCCCTATGTTTGGCTTCGTCAGTCCTCAGTGCACAAGCCTAAGAACCTTGAAGGTATGCATTCCTATCTTTAAATTCCACTGATTCTGGGTGAAGTTCCCATAATTAGAGAAGTGCATGGCAAGCTCGCCTCAATTATGTTAGACGACCACGACTTGGCCAACTAGGAGGCCTTCCTAGAATTGGAACCTAAATTGTACCTTGAAATAATACTAGAAGACGATGTGCTAAGGGTCATCCCAATGCTGTGGGCAGGGGGGCTAGAAAAATCTGGTTTACTAAACTTGCTACGAATGCCTCATTTTGTCTGATATAGTATAAATTATCAAATTTCGTGACAGCTGCTAGCCCTGATCCATGACGGTAGCTTATGGATCTGGGACCGCATTCCCATTGATGCTGCTCTCATTCATCGTATTACTAGTCTCCCCATGGAGGGGCTAAATCCATAGAGCATGTTGATAATAAGTATGAGCAACAGATCGTCGATAAGGTGCGAGACGACTACCATGTTGAGTAGAATACTAGGGGATTCATGATCAACACCATTGATGAATGGAGAGTGTGCATGGGTACCCTACTGCTAGCTTGTAAGATGATGCCCAAGTGCCAGGCCATGACCGTCCCCGATTATGTAATTCATTTGGATGGCCGCTGCGAAAAGGGGGTCTGCTTCAACTGGTCCCAGTTCCTTCGCAATGAATTTTTGGAGAATGTGCGCGAGGCCTAGGATCATGGAAGGGCATTATGCTACTCCTGGTTGCTGCTCCTAATCATGTTGGTTGAATGGGAAGCCCCTGAAGACTCAGTCCTCCCTGAGCTCGAGCCAGACATTTGAGAGGGGGTGCGATACGTGAATTTGTGGGATTGGAAGGATGAGTAGCACATTGAGGATGACAAAATATTTTGGGTACTATTTCAAAGTGGGATCACAGCAGCAATTCACTCCTAACCATGCTTGTCACCAGTGGTCTACAACAAGTACAAGAGCATCGCAACGTTCCAAGTCACGATGCACAATGTGCAGATTCGGGGCCATAAGGATCTGACGTGGGTATCGTTGCCTTACATGGTCATCAATGAAGAAATAGAACGACTCATTTCCACTTGGCCACCACACTGGAGATTGGGATTCAAATCATGTACAGCTGACACTTCAGGTACAAGAACCACCCCGCCAAATACCACCAAAAAGGTAGAAGGACGTGGCAAGGACACCGAGAAGGGTGCGGAGCCGGAATCACAGCAGGACTTGCAGTAAGACATGGACATAGAAGGTCTAGATACGCAGGGTACTGATTCCCCGCGTGGTACAAAACGAAAAACTCTCCCTCTCAATGGCCAGCGAAAGAAATGATAGGCTACAAGGCCTGGTAGGGAGACTGATGTTACTTTGACAGAGGAAGACCTGGAGCAAATCGTAGATGCGGTCACCCTTGCCTCGGCAGATAGATGGCTTGCTTTGGAAGAGCACCAAAAGGCCATGGTCACCCCACTACAGTCTTACCTCCAAGCGCTACAGCTCAAGACCGATACCCTGCAAACAAGCATGATTCAGATGAGGCTACCCCCAACAACCAATAATGAGCTAATCGTCACTACTGAAAACCACCTCTTCTCCTTGTCAGGCGCAACACTCACCCTGATCCCACCTCCCTTATGTGCGCAAGTCCAGGCCTACGTAGATGTACAATTGGATTTGGCTCATCTTCCACATGAACCACTGCAGGTTCTCCATACGTCCCTCTTTGAGGAGATCCAACACAAATACCGCCAGGTGCATCAGCAGCTTAGTACGGCTGACCATAAAATCGTTGAAAAAATCGTCGAGGTGTCCCAAGCACAGGCTACATGCACCCTTACTGCCATGCAGCAGAATGAGTTGGAACGTCTAATCAGAATGCTATTTGTAGATGTGACTGAAGATATCCCCGCCTCTTCCACCCACCAAGCCAATATTGAAGGACTCGTTGCAGCCCTGAAGGCTTCTAGGACCAAGTTTCAGAATTTCAAGACTGAGATGGAGCAGCAGATTGTTGCATTGCAAGCCAAATTGCAGCTGGAAACTCCACCTGAGGTACAAGCCCAACGAGTCGTGCTGGTCACAGAAGTGACCAATTCCATTACAACTCAGATCGCTCAAGGCACAGAATTTTTGGAGACAGTTATGCATCTATGGCCTAAGGTGTAGCGTGATCCTCTCCTGCGTGAATTTACTCAAGGTATGTGCTGGAAGGAAGAACAATTTGAGCATATGGAAGCGATTATGCCCACTCTGATCCCCGCTCAACGTTTGGCACGTATGTGATACAGCCATGTGCTCATATATGACCTGGAAGAGTTGTGCCACAAGAATAAGGTTTTGAGTGATCAACTCAAGTCGTGGGTTGATGAAGCCCTCAAGCTATCTCAGGAACTGAATGTTGCAGTCAAACAACTGAACGAGACCCTGGAAAGTGTCACTACTACTACTGAAGGTCCAACTTCATAGAAGTTGGTGGATATTTCACAGAACGCTACCGCGTAGAGCGAGGGAGTGCTACCCCCTCTGGTCAATGAAATCAAGCAACTTCAGGTTAAGATGCAAACCCCACGACCATTATGACTCTCGATGAGTCACAAGATTTTGTTGGGGGCCTGTTGGAATGGGGTTCCCTAAGCTGCATTTTTTATATAATTTTGTAATAGTTGGTCTTGCGTAGGGGTTTTTTTGTGGGTCAAAGCCCCTAATGTTTTGTAATGGGTCAAAGGGTAGACCTAGGATCCGCAAACCACGGTTTGTAGACCATAGGATAGCAAAGGCTACGATGATATAAATAGATAGATAGTTGGGTATAGTAAGGAAGAATAAGGAATATCGATGTTGCAAACAAACTATTGAGATCTGTCTTGGGTTGTTGGGTAAGGACTCCTATTGGCTGTGTGCACGGAGATCCTTAGTCTTGTTGTGTGCAGACCTCCTTGGCTGTGTGTGTGGGTTGTGTGTTGGGTTTTTAATTAGGTTTTTGGATACTAATGAATGAAAAATCTATTTGAAGTATCTTCATGATATCTGGACTGGTTGTATTTATTATTGAAGTGTCTCTGTGTTATTTATTTAAGCTACGAATGTATCTGCAATCTGTGAATTAGTTGTGATTGCAATGTTCTGTGGTGATAAATTCTAATGCGCACGTGGATGCGAATGTATTGTTTAGATCTATTAATGATAGTAGCTTTTTTTATGCTTACAGGCTTATTATAATGTTAAAATATCGATAATAGGCTAGTTTCTATGCGAACCTAATAGATTCAATGAAGATCTGCCTTAATTACCTACTCTCTCCTAGGGTGCAGAAACCTGGTTCCAGCACCCACCCATACTACTTCGAGTGAGACTTTGACCTGCGAAAGTAGGTCGTTGCTGAAAGGGCCAGTGGTATACGGGTTTGCTGGCAAGCCTTAAATCTGAACCTAGGTCAGGACCCCTGAAGCCAACAATGAGTAAAAAAGTACTCTCCATGTTGAAACATTCAATTTTTTCTTGAAATGAAGGTTGGGTGTCCATTTTTGTGAAGCAGGCCAAAATTGCCTTGCCTCTCTAAAATTCACGCCCAAGCTTCATTTATTGGCTAATCTGATTGATTGGAATTGTAGATTATTTATTTAATGATTTTACACACTTTTGTATTTTTATATATTTACTTTGAGCTTAAATATGTATACTTTGTATTTCATACAACATTCTAAGTTTTACTTTGACTTTCCTTTTGTGAAAGTTGTGTATAAGTGAGAAACACAGTTATGTAGGATAATTGTCAGACATGATGCAAGGTTATATCCTAAGGTTAGGAATTGTCTAATCATGTCTCATTTCAAATTTCATTACCAAGAGATCAATTGGTTTGGCTTGGGAGTGCATATTTTTTCTCACTGCAATCATTGACAAATATGCTCAATTTATATTCCGTCAGACTTGGATTTATGTTTATAACATTTCCTTTATGAAAATGGCTATGCAATGTTGTGTAAAATGGTTTTATATTTAGTGTAATGTTCCCAATTTTTAGCCTCAAGCTAAAAGGAAAATTATAGTTAGCAGTATTTTATTTAATTAAATGAAATGGGTAAGAAGGCCCCATAATCCTTAAGAAGGAAGAATAAACACTCCTCGTGTGAAAAGAGGAAGAATAAAGCATCTAAATTAAGCACCACATGGTGTGAACAAGACTGGATCATGCTTGATATAGACATTTTGACCAAGTCCACATGCACTGTCTAGATACAATGTATCTACTTGATGGATTGCGCAATTTTAGATGAGGATCACATGCATGAGTTGGAAGGCACATGTGGATGGGACCGATGGTGGAGAGGAGCACTTGCTATATATGGAGAGGAGGAGAGCCATTGTTCTTCATGCTTGATTATTATTTTGCTTGGTCTGTTGAGACTTCGCTCCTCTTGTTGTTTAGCAAGAGTGCAGTGTTGCATAGCACTAGGGTGTTCTCGGTCGAGAATCCATACCTCATCCTCAGGGAAGGAGAGGTTCTAGAGCTTCATTTCCTCATTCCAGTATTTGGCAAAAGCTAGCTCTTTCAGTCACAACGTTATTCCTGGAGCAGGATAATTTTGTGTTGCAGGGTCCAGCAACAGAGGATCTCTTGAGTTGTTCCTTGGCTTGTTTTTCAGTGGAGGGCTCAGCTATTCATTGGAGGATCAGTGATGAGGACTCCTGGGCTTATTTTCATATCATTGGCATCAGGCCAACCATCCATCTTCCCTCACAGCGCAGTTTCCAGCTTGATCTACGTTATTTTGGCTAGCAGTTGCTGGGAGGGTTGCTTGAGATCATCAGAAGGAGTGTTTATGAGTAGAAGGATTAGCCTTTTTATTAGATACATTATCAGAGGAGGGAATAATTATTTCTGATATGCTACAACCTCATTTTATATTTTTATTCAGTTGCAGTGACAAGTCAAATTGTCACATTGTATATTCTCCGACATTTCTAGCAATCTCTTCTAGATTGGCTAGAAATCTTGTATTGGAGCCCATCCTTATATTCTTGGGAATTTCTTGTATAGTTCACCGTATTTCATTTTTATGCATCTATAGCAGTATCTACTCTAATATAGGCAGCACTGTCACTACCCTCCGGCATTTTGTGCAGTTGCAGCAACTGATGTATTTCATAGTTTGATCATTGGAGATTTATTCTGGTAGCTTGAGTGGCTTGTCCCTCAATATCTCTCTGTATATTATAGCTAATTTATTAATAAACATGATGGTTGTATGATATTCCATTGATATGTACAGTCTGCAAATTTTCATGATTATGCTCACATTTTGCTGTAGGCTCTCTCTTTAAGCATTCTTTAAGGGATCTAGTTTGGGGAGATCTAAATAACCCATCTAGAGTTATTTATTTGGGGTCCACTTCTGGAAGAGAAGTGTTTCATAAGTTAAAAAGGGGATCCAAGCCCCCTTTCAGCTTATTTTTACATCTGCTTCCTTATACAACGTCCTTGAGGACCAAATAGCATAAATTCCCGAAAAGGAATATTACAGTGGTATCAGAGCATGATCTTTGGCTTAGCCTGTGGCTTCAAGCCAAAGTGCTGACTCCCTGAAGGAGGAATATTTCAAGCTATATAGACAGAGTCTGTAGATGGCCAGGTAGCCTCTAGATCTCATCCTTTTTTTCAAAGGTGACATATCCAGTAAATGCCCCTGTAGTCAATCTCTGGAATATAATTTTTATATTCCTGAAAAGGGAACTTTATAGCTGTGAAAATAAAGATAAAATTCCATTAAAAGGATAAGATCCTCATTTATAAGAGGAGACGTATAGAGAAAACATAAAAAGAGGAATGACGGAAGAGGAGGTTTCCCTTCTTCTTTTCTAGACCCTGGAGGGTATCATTGAAGATCTTGAGGAGATAGAAAGGGAAAACTGGAAAGGTTTTCTAAGAGGGTTTGTGGATAAAGCAAGCCCTAGCTATTATTATGATGGGTGTGAGCATTAAGCCACACATGCAGATCCACAGCGCAGTCCATTGCCCACTTGCACTGCCGGAAGGATGGAGGAAAAATATGAGACCATTGGAGGAGCAGCGCTGCAACTCAAAGGTATGGCTCATGATTGTTGGTTTGAAATTCTGTTTCTCATTTTCATGCAACTATAAAAACATATGGTGAATTCACTAAGGGTTTGGTGAATAAATTTGATGGAAATCAATGTGAATCATCATGTATCATAACTTCAAACACTTTGCATGCATTGGGTGGAACCATAAAACCAACTCCATTCCTTACTTCCGAAAGGGATGAAAACATGTATGATGGCTTGCCAAGGGAAATATCCCTATTATATGGAGGGCTCTCTTCCATTTGTGAAGTCATGGAGGTACTTCCTTCAAGAGATGACCAAGATCTAGGGTCACTCCTTGATGATGAGGTAATCTCATTTATTAATGGAGAGGATGAGCATGAGAGATCTAACAGCGCTGTCATACTGGGAGGAGATCCATCACCACATGGAGGTGAAAGGGAAGCCATTGCTTCCATGGGAGGATTCCTTATTTCTATGCAAGGGAGTCCAAGAGATTCAACATGTGGGAACCAAAGCACAATTCTAGAGCCATTTGCAGCAGTTTTTGGGGATTGGGATATGGACGAGGAAGAGAAGGATTAGCGGAAAGGGTTGATACACCCTTTTCTATTCCGGAAATTCTTTGCACAAGGGAGAGAGATTTTACAGCGCAGTGAAGAGAGGGACAAATCGGTCCGCTCATACATACAGTCCACTTTCGAGCTTGATGTCTCACTATATGGAGGCATTCCACCTGGAAGGCCACCTGATCTAGCATTGATGAGGGGCATCTTATCACTTAGTTCACCACTCTTGGATTCCAGAGAGGTGAAGACATTGGAGGAGTCCAGCACAGCGCAGATATTTTGGGATAAACCCAAAGAGGAGGGAGACACTCTCTCTTTTTCAGCATCACCCACTCTCATTAGTTATATTGCGCTAACAGAGTTTGCTGCAGGGATGGAGGATGGCATCTTCATGATGCAGGATGACTGATCCTCAGATTTGGAGAGGAAGAATATACTTCCTTTGAGGGAGGACTCTTTCATACATAGGAGTGGATGGAGGCCACTCATGCTTACTTTGACCCAGCTTGGGAGATTCCTTTTGGATGACATCTTCTCATGGGAGGCCAGCTTCCCAGGATCACCATTTTTATTTGAGCATGAGCAGCTGCATGATAGGAATGGCAACATTTTGGAGGATGAATTTTGCATGGGGGATGTCAAAGCAGCAGGCAATAGTATGAGGGGAGCACCACATTGTATATTACCAGCGTTGTCTATGAGGAGGATGGATCCAGATTGGAGGACTCAACTCTTGGTAGAGTACTCCCAAAATCTAGATGCATGCATGACTCTTGATGACCCAGAGAGAGATGACAGGCACATGATTAATGAGATGGTCATCTATACCAATGACAGGATCTCCTCGACTCAAGCCTCTAGTCTCAAGGAGACATTATTGCATGCAACACATGAGGACTTTCTAGCTATGCACTTTGAGGCATATTTTTCTTTGCTAGAGGAGTTCATTTGGGAGGGAATTTAGCATGATATATATCAGCATATGGATAGATACATAGCCCAGATTATTTTTGACAGGTTTGCACAACCAATTCCCTACTCATTGGAGGTGAGGGAGAGCATTTAGATGAGCCATTTCAGCTCAAGGTCTCAAGTACATGGTAGAGAAGGTATAATTTCACATTATATTTTGTGCTTCTTTACTTTATATGAGTATCATATTGTATCAAGGAGGACCATCCCTTCTTGCATTTTGTATGATGTACTTTTAGCTACTTGTAGCATTGATTTTGGCTACCTTAATGGTGGTTTTTGGGGAAAACCACATACTTCTTGGTGTGCACCATTGGCACCAAATTGTACTTACATGTTTTCAACTTATGAGATGTTTGTGGCAGCAAACAAGTGGCTAGTAAAGCACTTGTTATATTTTATTTTTAGGCAGGCATGGGATGCACTGCACTGGTTCCTCATATGGAACTATGATTCACTCTCCGGTTGCCATGTGGCAACTCGTTTCCATTGTATTTTTCTTCCATATGTTACCAATGTCTGTATACTCATGGGAAGCTTTGTTTGGAGAGTGGGATTGGAGTTGAAGATGCCCATTGGGAGTATGATTCTTCCCTTTTCACATGTTGTATGTTTCAGGAGAAACAATGGGCACACCATGATTTCCATGTCACTTCTCTCTTCATGTAGGAGGAGCTATTGGGAGAGAGTGTGTTGTTGGAGGAGGCAATCCATGGTTAATTCATTTTGTGGGGAGGTTTGGGCCAATTGTGGAGGCCATGAAATTTCAGCCCAATATCAAAAACCCCCTCGTACTTACCATAAATGGAGGGAGAAACCAATTAGATGGAAAAATATAAACTCTCCATTCAGCCCCAACATTTTGCATAGATCCGGGGTTGAGAATTGCTTTGATGAGAAACCTAGGATGGCTCATTTTATCTAGATGATTACATGGGTGAAGGAGTCACTCATTGGGAATAAGACTTCTCATGCTTTCTATCACTCCTACCTTGAGGAGGCCATTGAACAACAAGGAGACTTCCACTTGCATCTTCTATTATCTCATGATGTATACTTTGGTTTTACACACTTGGAGGGATACATGGAGGACAGATTCATTGCACATCTTGATGAGCTATGGTGGGGTCTATTGATGAGGAGGCCACAAGAAGAGGAGGAGGAAATTTTCTCTACCTTGTAGTTTCTTGAGGACAAGCAACATTTTGAAGGGGGAGGACTGTAATGTTCCCAATTTTTAGCCTCAAGCTAAAAGGAACATTATAGTTAGCAGTATTTTATTTAATTAAATGAAATTGGTAATAAGGCCTCATAATCCTTAAGAAGGAAGAATAAACACTCCTCATGTGAAAAGAGGAATAATAAAGTACCTAAATTAAGCACCAAATGGTGTGAACAGGACTGGATCATGCTTGATCTAGACATTTTGACCAAGTCCACATGCACTGTCTAGATACAATGTATCTACTTGATGGACTGCGCAATTTTAGATGAGGATCACATGCATGAGTTGGAAGGCACATGTGGATGGGACCCATGGTGGAGAGGAGCACTTGCTATATAAGGATAGGAGGAGAGCCATTGTTCTTCATGCTTGATTATTATTTTTCTTGGTCTGTTGAGACTTCTCTCCTCTTGTTGTTTAGCAAGAGTGCAGTGTTGCGTAGCACTAAGGTGTTCCCATTCGGGAATCCATACCTCATCCTCAGTGAAGGATATGTTCTAGAGATGCATTTCCTAATTTCAGCATTTGACCAAAGCTAGCTCCTTCATTCACAGTGTTATTCCTAGAGCAGGGTAATTTTGTTCTGCAGGGTCCAGCAACAGAGGATCTCTTGAGTTGTTCCTCAGCTTGTTTTTTAGTGGAGGGCTCAGCTATTCATTGGAGGATCAGTGAGGAGGACTCCCGGGCTTATTTTCATATCATTGGCATCAGGCCAACCATCCAGCTTCCCTCACAGCGCAGTCTCCAGCTTGATCTGCGTTATTTTGGCTAGCAGTTGCTGGGAGGGTTGTTTGAGCTCATCAGGAGGAGTGTTTTTGAGTATAGGGATCAGCCTTTTTCTTAGATACAATGTCATAGGAGGGAATCATTATTTATGATCTGCTATAGCCTCATTTTATATTTTTATTCAGTTGCAGTGACAAGTCAAATTGTCACATTGTATATTCTCCAGCATTTCTAGCAATCTCTTCTAGATTGGCTAGAAATCTTGAATTGGATCCCATCCTTATATTATTTGGAATTTCTTGTATAGTTCGGCCATATTTCATGTTTATACATATATAGCAGCAACTACTCTAATATAGGCAGTGTTATCACTGCCCTCCGGCATTTTGTGCAGTTGCAGCAACTCATGTATTTCATAGTTTGATCATTGGAGATTTATTCTGGTAGCTTGAGTGGCTTGTCCCTCAATATCTTTCTATATATTGTAGCTGATTTATTAATAAACATGATGGCTGTATGATGTTCCATATATTTATATGTACAATTTGCAGAGTTTCATGATTATGCTCACATGTTGTTGTAGGCTCTCTCTTTGAGCATTCTTTAAGGGATCTAGTTTGGGGAGATATCAATAACCCATCTATAGTTATTTCTTTGGGCTCCACTTCTGGAAGAGAAGTGTTTAATAAGTTAAAAAGGGGATACAAACCCCCTTTCAGCTTATTTTTACATATTCTTCCTTATACAGCGTCCTTCAGGACCAAATAGCAAAAATTCCAAAAAAGGAATATTACATTTAGGTTGGAATGATCATTATCACATAGTCAATTAAGTATAGGTCTTGGTGTGCATATATTTGAGGCACACAAAACTTGAATTTAAACCTACAAAATTGATCCAATTTGGCAGATTCCTGCACAACAAAAAAAATTTTGCGAAAAACTAATGTTAATTAAGACTAGAAAGGTACTCTCCAAGTTGAATCATTCAATTTGGCCTTGAAATGAAGGTTGGGCATGCATTTTTGTGAATAAAGACAAAATTTACTTGCTTCACTAAAATGCACAGCCACACATTATTTATTGACCTATCTAATTGATTCAAATTGTAGATTATGTGCGTAATAGTCCAATATAGGAAAAACATAAAACTGGAAAATGCAGTAAACATCAATACATAAAAGATATGAGCAGATCAGCTGAGCCATTTTATTATATGCAATATCAGAGATAAATACAAGTGCTTGAAGAAAATACACTCTAGCTAGACAAAAAAGCCTGAAATGGCCCTAAACCTTAGCACATGATATGTTGTTGCTACAACAACTGCTAGAATGATGCCACTGCGCAGTCCTACTGGAAATATTGCTACTGAAAACTAGGAATGCGTAGATCTGCTAATAGGGTGCTCAGAAATTCCTGGGATCAGATATTTGGGCCTTCTAGCACTATTCCAAGATAAACCAGAAAGGGTTTTCGAAAATGACAATAGTGAAAATTGTAGCCCTAGGGCCGATTTACGCACTGTAGCTGGGAGATTGCTAGGAGTGGCTGAACTGATGAGAAAACTACTATTATTCCTCCCAATAAACTTCCCAGATGAAGGGATTCTCCCCTCACCAGATGCCAAGCTCGGGAACTTGGGTTATTCCTCCTCCAATAGATCTTCCCTCATGGATTGTGCAATTCCTGAAGGAGACTATGCTGCTAATGGGGGTTGCATATTGACCTAATGCCTAATGATGAAATGCAGCTCAAGAACCTTTCCTAAGTGGGAAATCTAAGTCCCCCGAGGATAAGGGTGGGATTTTTGCTCAGAAACGCCCATGTGCTAAACAACACAATAGACTTAGCTAAACAGCTTTAGCATGCAGAAAGTCATAAAGGAAATATATAAACAATATTGAGAATTCTTTCTATGGCTGCCATCCCATTCCTTATATTCTTGTGAGCCATCCCCCCCTTGGCCCCACACAATAATGATGTTACTCTCATGGCCACTAACCTCTATTATGACTATGCTGTCCTCCATTGTCTCCACTACCTCCATGAATGTGTTGTTGATTTTGTCAAATTGACCCCATCCACATGCACTGAACCACATTCACACCAAGGCGTGGTTTATTCATCTTGAACTATTTTGCTGGTGGATTTGGTGCACGAGTGTACCAATCCACACTTGCTTAAGAGGAGTGCTTGTTTACTGTTAAGTTCCTAGTCACAAGCGGATAATCAAGGGAGTCAACAAGTTAGTGAACATGCCAAAACATAAAATATACTAGATAAGAAAATAGCATGCATATATAAAGAGAAAAATAAAAAATAAACTAAAACACATAACACAAAAGCTCTAAATAGAGTCAAACAACTTCAGTAATCCAAACGGTGGTGCTTACGTCCCCTCTTATTGAGTGCTATTGGGAATAAAGAATCAAACGTTTACCCACTTTCCAAGGGGTCCTTAGAACTATGGAATTATAAGACCTGATGCAAGGATGTCTTTACCTCTAAGCTACCTTGGGACAAATTCTCTCTCTCTACTCTGAAGGATTAGAGTTGTTTAATAGCCAACAACTGAATCCCCTCTATCTCTGCTCCGGATCACACACTGAACAATTGCTTGGGGCAATTTTGGACATCATAACAATGAGTTATCCCTTCGTTCATCTCTTGGTGGCCTTTTATAGAAGAATTAAAAATCTCCTTCCCTCTCTTGGTACATTGATGGATGGTGACCCAAGAGAGGAGTATGATTCCATTTTGTGCCACATTATTCCATGGTGTGCTCCCTTGGGGTCCTAAGGAGGTTTGGGCAGGTGTCCTTAGGCAGCCTCAAGTGTGGGATCAATTTCCTCGAGTGTGCCTTGCGGTCCCAGAAAGTGACTTTCACCACTCTAAGGTCCGTGTGGATTTTTGTGGGAAATTCACGCAAAGGTACGCCTATCGAAGAAAAATTCATGTGGAGGCCCATTCTGCTATGGTATTGAGTGCGCAATTTGATTTTTCTTCTAGACCTTAGATATTTTTTAAATTCTTCAGATTCTATAATGTGCCTCAACCATGTAAATCCTTTTGCCTGACATTTAATAATATCATCTTTTCTTTCTTGATTTTCCAGTGATAACAGTTGCCCCTTAATGTGTGAGGTCTAGGAAGAACTGTATAGACGAAATACATTATAGTCTCTTTTCTGTGTGTTATCACCTGATCTGAACCTCAGGCTGAAAAAGGGAAATCACTGTAACATCTAAACCATGCTCAGCCTTGTAGCTAGCCCTACAAGGACAGGAGAGGGCTCTCTCCGTGAAAGGATATTCAACAAAGTACAATAATGGACTAATTTTAGGCTAGGTATGATAATAGGAAAAAGTTTTAAGGAACGAATTTCAGGGATGTATGGAAACAAATGGGATAGTTTGAAACTGGGGAATTAAATCAGGATACAGGGTATTTCATGGGGCAAGATAGGCAAGAAATTTCAGCAATTAAGTTTAAAAAATGATGAGATGGAAAGACTGGTGAGGAGCTGAAAAGGGAATGGGAGATGGATCCTTTTCAAACACAAGAAAAACAAAAATTATGAATGATTTCCCAAGGCAGGGCATAAAAATGGATTCTACATTTCTATCTTGAAAGCATTCAACCAGAAATGTTTATGGATGAAGGGCGAACATAACAAATTCACATATGAACATAAAGGAGAGAACAAATGCTAAATTTCATACCACATGGATCCCACAAATCAGAGCTGCATCTCTTATTAATTCCCTATCCAAAACTGTTCACAATGGAGCGCAGAGCGTTCTAGCTTGATTTCCACACTATTCCCCTACTTACTGTTTTACAGACTACTTTACAATGATTTACAATTACATTAAATAGACTGAAATGTGGGAACATAGATCCAAAGAAAAAGGCAGTTGTTTTACTAAATGAAGAACTGAAGTCCGATCATAGAAAAGAAATCCCACAATCTGCCCCTAAAAATAAGGGACAAAAATACATTTTGACTACTTGAAAATTTGTTGTTGCCGAAGATATCTTACTTTTTCATATTTAGTTCCTCGACCTTTTGACTGTTTCTCATTGTTTTATTTCTTTTGAAGAAAACTGACTTTGAATAAAATTCTTTTGAAAACAAAATGAAATGATGCCTTTAGTGAAGGGAAAAACCGATTTTGGATGGAGGGAGCGAAGGGAAGTGGGGTCCATATTGTAATTGCAATTGGGATCGGAGGGGAGGAAATATATAATGGAGTGTTAAAATTGCAATCAGGGTCGGAGGAAAGGGGAAGTGTTAGAATATATGATATAATCGCAATTGGGATCAGAGGAATGGGAACAGGGCATTAATAAAAAACTCCGATGCGATTGGGAAAAAGTCCGATGGGATTATAAATAGAAGGGTGGAGAAATCCCTTTAAAACAGATTTACAACAAACCTTTCGCGTTATAAGGGAAAAATAAATTTAAAAGAGTGGAGGGATTTTTAAAGTGGGGCCCATGGTAGTCGCAATTGGAATCAGGCTTGGGGATAGGAGCGCATATATTTGGAACAAGACAAATAAATTTCCGATGCGATTGGAGTAAATGCGAGGGGGGGAGGGGGGTGGAGTTTTTTGTAAAATGAAATATAACACAATTTTAAGATTTACACAGGAAAATGGATATTAAATTATGAAAGGGTGAAAGATAATGTGGTGGGCCTGAAATTCCATCGGCATCGGGAGATCAGAGGAGGGTGGGGGCAAAGTCTTAATGAAATCGCCGATTGTGATGACAGTGTATGGGCTGTCCGATTGGATGACAGATCGACAGCGGAGGTGTAGTCAGAGGGTGTCAATCGGGAGAAGTCCATCAGAGGGGATCAATCGGAGAGGATCATTTTGAAAGCACCGTTTGCATACAGGTCATCGGATCGTCGATAAGATTGATGGTCAGAATGACATTGGGCGGGGTCAATCGGGTGAATCGCATCGGAGTTTTTTATCATGGGCCAATCAGGTGCACCATTTAAATTTTGCGATTGTGATGGAAAGGGAAGGGAATGTATCGGCGGGGGTTTTTTATAATAAAATTTAACTTTATTATAAGGTTAAACGGTATGGAGAGGAAGTGGTTATTAATTGGATTAAAGGAAGCGAGATTTATAATAACAAAGTTTAAAACGTTATTATAAATTTTTAAAGGGACATGGGGGGAAGAGGTTTTAATCGCATTGGATTTATGTATTAAAGGTTTAATAATGTGATTTTTCCATCGGATGGGGGTAAAGGGGTTTTATAAAGGAAAACATTAAAAAAAATTATGAAATAAAGTGTAGGAGGGAAATGGGAAAAGGGAGGGTTTAGGTTATAGGGGACTTTATTCACTTAAGCATAAATTTCAATCCAGAAGTAAGTTTTGAGAGTGTAATATACCGTTGGAAAGCTCTTTCCAGGCTCTTTCTATTGAACATACTTAGAGCATGATTTGATGCTGAACATGCTATGGAAAACTTCTCTGAAAGGCAGGGTGATGACTTGTGGAGATAGCAGCTTCTGAAATGTGACTTATTACATATGCTGCCATAAAATTACATAATAAATGATAATAAAGGAAAAGTATCATGTTTTCACGAAAATTGCACCGAACTGAATAAAACATATCTTTGATCTTCCCAAGTGCTGTGACTTTGAGTTCATTGACTTCCTCATGACTTTGCTGATATTTATTGACACTTGACTCATTAATTTGACCATGGTGAGACCCTAGAACCTAATGAGACCCATATTATGACCTACTAACATGAAATTGACTCATGAATAAAGACCATAGAGAGGAGAATCAACAAGTTTCACATGAGGGAAAACTGATTAAAAATCACTACCATCAATGAAACCATGACCTAGTTGAATGGTGAAATTTATTGGTATGGGACTCCTAATATGCAAATGAAAAAGAGAAATTTTGATCACTGATGGCAGTATGACTAGACTGACACTAAAATTGGCTTCAATGGGGATGGTAGCTCCTTGGAGGTGCCAATAAAACCGTAGACCAAGTAGCCTTATCCATTGGGCATGGAGCCAAAATAACTGAAAACTGACACTATGCAGACTGACTCTGACTCAAGACTTAAGACTGAAAACTGAAATAAAACCAAACCATACACATATCATTTAAGTTTTATAGCCTTCACCTTGGGCCCCAAACTTCAATGACTGTGTACTTGGACTATGACCAAAAATAACCTAGTATAGACAATGATGGTGACATAGTTTCTGATCCATTATCTTCAACAATGATAGTGCTTCAAAAGCCTACCATTCACTGCTCCTCCAGGGCAATCTTGGCCATCCATTTCTGAAAGCAAGAAAGCATTATGTCATGTGTATGTTGAAATCCTGTATGGTCCTTTCCACAGGTTATCAAACTTACCATGCTTCCCTTTGTCCTCATTTCTTGCATCCCATCTCAACACCACATCATCCAACTGAAATTTTTCTTCTTTGGTCTTTCATTCATAGATCTTTTTTATCTTCTCCTGCAACTGAATAGCATTCTGTGACACTTCCTCTCTTGTTTGCTGAAGGTGGATCATATGATTGATCCTTCGCTGATTATCATCGTCTTCACTACCAACTTCTTGTAATAATCTCATGACTGGAACTATAAGAGATGTGGGAAAAACATCATCAGTACCATAAAACAATTCAAAAGGTGACATACCTATGGATTTCTTACTGCTAACTCTGTCTGCCCACAGTGCATTGATGAGCTTTCGATGCCAATTTCTTTTGTTTTCCTCCAACGTTTTCTTGATTATATTTATCAGAGATTTTTTCAATGATTCTGTCAAGCCGTTGCCTTGTGGGTAGTACGCTGTTGAATGACCTAGCATGATATTTTATTTGTCACAGAAATACACCATCTTCTTAGACTTGAACACTGCTACGTTATCTGTTATAATTTTGTGAGGACAACCAAAACGAGATAAAATATTCGATTCTAGGAATTGGATAATTACCGTATTTGTAGGTTGCCTTGCTGGGACAGCCTTGATCCATTTAGTAAAGTAATCCGTACCTGTTAATATCCATCGATGTTGTGCAGATGATGCGGGATGGATTTCTCCTATGAAATTGAGTCCCCACTGCTGAAAGGGAGCGTTTACTAAAACTAGTTTCAAAGGAAGAGGAAGCAATTTCCTCTTTCCTTGGAAAATTTGGCATTCATGACAACTCATCACCGTTTTATACAAATATGAAAATAACGTGGGCCAATAATATCCCACTCTCAATACTTTTTTAGCTGTAGTATTCAAAAACATATGACCACCACAATCACCTTTGTGGAAGTCATGCATTACCTTTTGAGCTTCTTCTTCGACCAAACACTTAAGCTGAATGCCTCTAGGATATTTCCAATAAAGAGCATTGTTTAAAATACAATATTTAGAATATTTAAGTTTCAGTGATCTACCTTTACTCTTAGACATTCCTGGAGGAGGTGAAAGATGCTGAAGAACATAAAAAATATCTGAATACCAGGGTGATTGTAGAAAAATATCTGAAATCGGAACAAGAAAACCTTCATCTTCATTCTCTGACATTGTTGTAATGAGGTTTATATCCAGGGCACTTAGATTTGATTGGGCCATTAGCTTTGCCAAGCCTTGTCCTTTGATCAACTTTGTGGTTTTGATCTCCAAATCGTACTCCAACATTGCTGCTATCCACTTACCTCTTCGACCTTCTAGATCAATTTGCATCAAGACATCCTTTACTGCTGCATTAGGGACATATGCTATAGTATGTGGATGTAGAATATAGACCCTAAAATCCTTTAATGCCTTTATAAGAGAAAATTCTTGTTTCTCAATAATATTATACCTCAAGGTAGTATCTTTAATAGTCCTACTGAAAAAGGAAATTGGCTTTTCAATCTGGTCTCTCTTTTGTATCAAAACAGGAGCCATAGTATGCTCCAATGCAAATGAAAAAATAATAAAATCTTGAGTATAGTCGGGACTAATCAAGACTAGGGCATTGGACAAAGTAAACTTTACCAGATTAAATGACTTGATAGCTTCCTCACTCCATTTGACGGTGCTATCCTTCTTCAACATGTTAGTCATTTCTCTTAGATGTTCAGCCAAATTGGGTATAAATCTGCGCAAGAATTTCATCTTAACATTAAATGCCTAAATCTCCTTTTTGTTTCGTGGAAGATCTATGTGCTGAATTGCCTCCACCAATATGGATACCATCTTTAGAGATGATATGCCCTAGCAACTTGCCTTCATCCATAGCAAAGAGACTCTTCTTTGGATTAAGAGAAATCCAAAAATTTCTGCATCACTGAAACACAACCCTCAAATGGTGCAAATTTGCATCATCAGAACCAAAAAATATTGTCAGATCATCCAAATAAACAACAAGAAAAACATCTTTTTCATTGGCAAAAGCAATTTCCATTTCTCGCTGGAAAGTAGCTCCAGCATTCTTCAGTCCAAATGGCATTTTGGCATACTGGAAAGTTCCCCAGGGTGTTGTGAAGGCAGTTTTGTCTTGGTCTTTCTCATGCACCAAGATCTGATTATAGCCTGAGTGGCCATCAAGTAGTGACATCCTAGATGCTCCAACTACTCTCTGCAGAATATGGTCCATTTTCGGAAGTGGATAATTATCCTTTAAGGATGCCTTATTCAAATTCTGAAAATCTATGCACAACCTTATCTCTCCTGTCTTCTTATGTACCAGGACCAAATTTGAAATCCATTCAAAAAATCTAATTGGGACTATGATACCATCTTTGTACAATCTGTTTACCTCTTTTTTAATGGATGGCAGCAGCTTTGGGTTGATCCTTCTCAACTTATATCTAAATGGCTTCTGATCTGGCTTGATGGGAATAGTATGATGGATTATGTTCTTTCCATACACCTTCAAATCTAAATAATCCCGTGCAAACACATCAAAAAATTCAGAAAGCAATTTAACATACTTTTCCTTTACCTTAGGGGACAATGCCTTTGAGAACTTCACAAAATTGGGCTTGTCAGCTGTTCTGAGATTCACATCTTCAACTCTTTTCTCAGTAGGCACCAAGCTTGGTTTCTTTACAACATCATCCTGATCAAAAATCTCCTCTAAAGGTATGAGACCCCTAGGAATTACATTATATTTCAGCTGCAATATGTCCATCTGATTTTTTTCAATTTCTTGATCATCAATCTCATACTCACCTTCTATTGGAGTGTCTTTGAATTTTCCATCACTCTGCAAAAAAGCATTGATCTCATTGTCATCCCAAAACACTTGCCAATACCTTAAATTTTCCGGAACAGCAGACCTATGTTTGACATAAATCTCAAACTTGTTGCTGGAGTTCATCGAAATCTTCAAATTTCTTGTAGTATTGGCAAGAGAATTTGCAATAATGTTCTGCATTTTGGGTACTGCTGTCAAAGTGTACTCAGGGAATGTCTTCAAGATGTCTAGGACTGCATTTCTGTAAGCCCTCAATCTCGGATGCTTTGCTTGGTACTCTCCTTTAACCTGTTTGATTATCAATTCTGAATCTCCATATACAAAAATCCTTTTTGCATTCAACTTCTTCAAAATTTTCAGACCTGCAATCAAAGCTTCATACTCTGCTTCATTGTTAGAGCAGTCAAAATCCAACTTATAAGCACATACTCTAACATTACTAGGAACACTTTCAGGCTAGAAAACAGGGCTCTGAATCCATATTCCTATACCAGCTCCATCCTTACCAACAGCTCCATCAAAATCCATGCTCCATAGGCCTTCTTCTTCTTCTTGTAGATGCTGAATTTTTTCTCCTTTTTCTACTTTATCCTGACTGTTTTCTACATATTTTTGTTGTTCACTGTCTTTTTGCTGCTGGTAGGCAGGAAGCTCAGAAGTGATTGTTGCTTTATCTTTTTCCTGTTTGAGGAATTCCCTGAAATTCTCTAAAATCTCAGGTATTTCATCTACTTGTACCAACTGAACATTCTCATCATTCAAACCACCATCTAAATATAAGACAAAGGACTCTAAATCTGTGTGGATTGTATTAATGGGATGATTTACTGGCTTCTCTTTTCTAGTGATCATATATTTCATTTTCTTCTCCCTAAATAGTTTTCTCAATTGGCCAAACACGGGAATGGTGGCATAAGAGAAGTCGAGTTGCATGGTTCCTTTAAGTTTTGCACCCCAAGACCTGGATAGAAGCATTCCAAACTGTGGTGGGACATCAGCAACAACTACATCCATCAAGACATTCTTGGTTGGGATTTGATCTAAAGATACTACCAAATATTTAATAAGACCAATAAAATGGACCCTACCTGAGTCAAAAGAATACAAATAATGGTATTTACGGGTAATATCAAGTCCTAAATTCTCCTTGATGGCCTTGGGCATCAAATTATGTGAGGCTCCGGAGTCCAACATAGCATTATAAAAGATGAACTCATGTAATCTAAGACTCAGGTAAAAGGGAGGGACTTCACTTTATTCTGATTGAGTTTCTATGGCTGGAACAAAGATGAGTTCAGGGTAATCATCCTCAACATTAACCATATCAGAAACAGAGTCTATTTGCAAAATTATAGACACCTGACTTTTATAAGTGTTGTTTTTCACCAACTCAGTCAAGGGCATAGATACTTTCAGTTTAGAAATTTCATTCTCCAAATTAAAAGAAGGGGAGTTTTATACCTCTTTAATGGGAGGATCTTTCTTCTCTGCTTACTCCTTTGCTGCACTCTATTGGTTCTTCTCATTTGGGTTGTTAATCACTGAAGGTGCTTTGCTGGAGGAAGGCTCGACTGGCTCTTTCCCTTTCTTCTGAGAATCGTTTTTCATTTGGAGCTCTTTTCTCTTTTGAATGGGACTGATCGGAACATCTCTGTTCCTAAAAGAATACTGCTTTTTTTGGGTCGATAAGGTGCTCATGTACCATCTCTGGTAATCATCGGATTCTTCTTCTAATACTGCATCATTGGCCAAAATGAAATTTTCATCCTTTTGAATGTCTACAGTTGTTGTATATTCCTCATCTTCTATGAGAAAAATGGGCGTACCATCAATTGTGAAAAAGTGATTGGCTTCAATCAGAGGATCATCATCGTCATCTGTGTCTGTTCCTTGAACATAATTCTGCTGCAATGGATTTTTAATCTGCTGCTGTGGTGCCGCTTGGTCTTGTGCTCTTTGTTCTTTCTGCTTAATTCTAAATTGCGGCTGCTGCCCTCTGAAATTCGGATTTCTTATTTGAGGTTCAGGTCTATCTAAAATGGTAAATCGATCAACCATATTTTCAACTGTTCGGATCAAAGTGTTCATTTTGGTGTCTGAAGGGGAGGCTTCTTCTTTCATAGTAACTCTTTTTTTAGCTCTGGTTCGAGCTCTTTTGGATAGCAGATTTGCTTCCACACTTACATCTATCTTTTGCATGTCTTCGAGAGTAGTGGGATCTCTCTCTCGCAGCTGATATGCCATATCAACATCGAAACCATCTAGAAATTTAAGCAATGCTAATCCCACAGGAGGTTTCAGGTTAGCTGGAATAGCATTATATATAGCATTGAATCTTAGACAATAATCCTATACAGTTTCACCCACATTTCTTTTAATATTTTCATACTCAGACAAAATTTGGAGTGGGTTTTTCTTTACCTCCCACCGGTCTAAGAACTGTGTATGTAACTCCTGCAAAGTGTGAATAGAGCCTGCTGGTAAGGCTCTGAACCACTTTCTAACTTCACCTCCAAAACTTTGGACAAACAATCTTGTAGTTACGTTCTCTGCCTCTACCTCATGAAGATCAAAAAAGTCATTCATCTTATCAACATGATGCTGGGCTGTGATGCTTTGAGTGGCATCAAAGATAGGAATTTTACTTTGATAATTAGTAAGAATATCATTCAGAACCTGAGGTAAAACCAGGGGTGCATACCAGGCAGCCATGACTCGAGGTGGATTTACAACAATGTTTGTGTTACTAAGATTTAAGGGAGGTGTTGATGGAGGAGATGATAATTGGGAATTGACTGATGGGAATGCTGATGAATTAGGAGGAGGGAATGTTGTTCCTGATGAATTTGAAGGCTCGGGGATATTAGTTACAGTGATAGATGACTGAGGATAATTCAAAATGTAGTCATCAATTGAGGAATTTTTCCTTTGAACTTCAATATCTACAAGGAATTTTGGATCTAAAACTGTGTCATCAAGTGCGGTCTCAGACTTATTTCTAAACAAAGAAAGCTCAAAACTCTCATCAAAAGAAATATCTTCTACAAAAAACCACTCACTGGGCCAAGTGTGGGATCTAAAAATAGGTTAGGGACTTAGTGATCCTTCTTGTCTTCTGACAATTCTTGGAATAAGATTAGGATTCTCAAACACAGGGGGAGGATTTGGATCTGGATTAGCTCTTGTGTATCTTCTTGAAGCCAGTGTGGTTAAATTTCTACTGTACAATATTTATTTCAGCCTAACAGACTCTGAACATCCTCATCCTTAGTTTCAGAAATGTACAAGGAAAACATTTGCTGGGGTGATCTGACTTTATGCTCTGATACCAGAAATATATTATGACTGAGGAAGAATGAGAGCTTGTGATTATATTCCTTTCCAACAGCGCTTTAATAATGTTCACCTTCTCAAACAAATGTTTAAAATTTAACGCGATATAGGGGAACAGATTGAACACTTAAGCGAACCTTACATCCAGTCGTGATATCAAATTATAACAATGGCACGATCCTTTTTTAAAAACACCAACCTTCGAACTTATATCATGAAACCCTTTTATTCTACCAACGTGACATAGATTTCATTCAGCAGGGGCCCCACGCACCCATTATTCGGCCTTTTATGAATTAAATAAACATTAAATAACATAAAACCGCCGGATCATACCTTGATTTATTGCTCGTGCACTTCACTGTGTGATTGTCGTCAGATCTAAGGCTCTTTAGATCGAATGATCCTCGTCGATTTCACATTTTTTCAAAGGTTGAGGTTTAACACCTAAAATTTGTGCGATATGCGTGGTATTGGGGAGATGACATGCCCTTATATTACTGGATCGCGTTTTTTTCGCGTGGTTTTTCTCTGGGCCAAAAGCGGTGCGATATAGGCGGTATGGTTTCTGAAACCCACTGGTGGTAAATGAACTATGCTTTAATTGTGGTTTGGCACTTTGGTTTGGCGCTTAACTCCTTGCGTTAACTTCAATGGCTGGGTCCCACTTAATATTACTCTGCCGGTAAATAATAAAGCTTTTTACTTTAAACAACAGAGATTTGTAAAGGTTTGTCGCGTTCAATATAACCAAAGTTTAACCTTAGAGAAAGGTTTTGATATTCTTCATTAATAGAGGGTCTGACTATGATTTACTTTGAACACAGAATAAACACGTTCAGTTCAAGAGCTGAGAATATGTGCTCGCAGAAAGTCAGATCGGTTTCCCCAGTGGAGTCGCTAGAAATGTTATCACCTAATCTAAACCTCAGGCTAAAAAAGGGAAATCAGGGTAACATCTAAACCATGCTCAGCCTTGTAGCTAGTCCTATAAGGACAGGAGAGGGCTCTCTTCGTGAAAGGATATTCAACAAAGTACAATAATGGACTAATTTTAGGCTAGGTATAATAATGGGAAAAAATTTTAAGGAATGAATTTCAGGGATGTATGGAAACAAATGGGACAGTTTGAAACTGGGGAATTAAATCAGGATACAGGGTATTTCATGGGGCAAGATAGGCAGGAAATTTCAGCAATTAAGTTTAAAAAATGATGGGATGGAAAGACTGGTGAAGAGCTGAAAAGGGCATGGGAGATGGATCCTTTTCAAACAGAAGAAAAACACAAAGTATGAATGATTTCCCAGGGCAGGGCATAAAAATGGATTCTACCTTTCTATCTTGAAAGCATTCAACCAAAAATGTTTATGGATGAAAGGCGAACATAGCAAATTCACATATGAACACAAAGGAGAGAACAAATGCTAAATTTCACACCACATGGATCCAACAAATCAGAGCTGCATATCTTATTAATTCCCTGTCCAAAACTGTTTACAATGGAGAACAGAGCGTTCTGGCTTGATTTCCACACTATTCCCCTACTTACTATTTTACAGACTAATTTACAATGATTTACAATTACATTAAATAGACTGAAATGTGGGAACATAGATCCAAAGAAAAAGGCAGTTGTTTTACTAACTAAAGAAATGAAGTTCGATCATAGAAAAGAAATCCCACAATCTACCCCTGAAAATAAGGGACAGCAATACATTTTGACTACTTGAAAATTTTCTATTACATCCAACAAATGAGAAGGCGAAACCTGTAGAAAATATCTCTTTAAACCGTTGCCAAAGGTGTCTTACTTTTTCATATTTAGTTCCTTGGCATTTTGATTGTTTCTCATTGTTTTATTTATTTTGAAGAAAACTGACTTTGAATAAAATGCTTTTGAAAACAAAATGAAATTATGCCTTTAGTGAAGGGAAAAACTGATTTTGGATGGAGGGAGCACAGGGAAGTGGGGTCCATATTGTAATCGCAATCGGGATCGGAGGGGAGGAAATATATAATGAAGTGTTAAAATCGCAATCGGGTTCGAAGGAAAGGGGAAGTGTTAAAATATATGATATAATCGCAATCGGGATCGGAGGAATGGGAACAAGGCATATATAAAAAACTCCAATGAGATTGGGAAAAAGTCTGATGGGATTATAAATAGAAGGGCAGAGAAATCCCTTTAAAATAGATTTAAAACAAACCTTTCGTGTTATAAGGGAAAAAGAAATTTAAAAGAGTGGAGGGATTTTTAAAGTGGGGTCCGTGGGAGTCACAATCGGAATCAAGCTTGGGGACAGGAGCGCATATATTTGGAACAAGGAAAAGAAATTTCCGATGCGATTGGAGTAAATGCAATGGGGGAGCGGGGTGGTGGGAGTCCTTTGTAAAATGAAATATAACACAATTTTAAAATTTACACATGAAAATTTCTATTAAATTATGAAAGGGTGGAAGATAATGTGGTGGACCCGAAATTCCATTGGCATCAGGAGATCGGAGGAGGGCGGAGGCAAAGTCTTAATGAAATCGCCGATTGCGATGACGGTGTATGGGCCATCCGATTGGATGACAGATTGACAGTGGAGGTGTAGTTAGAGGGTGTCAATCGGGAGAATTCCATTGGAGGGGATCAATCGGAGAGGATAGTTTTGAAAGCGTTGATTTCATACAGGCTGTCGGATCGTCGATAAGATCGACGGTTAGAATGACATCGGGCGGGGTCAATCGAGTGAATCGCATCGGATTTTTTTATCATGGGCCAATCGGGGTGCACCATTTAAATTTTTCAATTGCGATGGAAAGGGAAGGGAATGTATCAGTGGGGGGTTTTTATAATAAAATTTAACTTTATTATAAGGTTAAACGGTATGGAGGGGAAATGGTTATTAATTGGATTAAAGGAAGCGAGATTTTATAATAACAAAGTTTAAAACGTTATTATAAAGTTTTAAAGGGACATGGGGGGAAGTGGTTTTAATCGCATCGGATTTATGTATTAAAGGTTTAATAATGTGATTTTTCCATCGTATGTGGAAAAAGGGGTTTTATAAAGGAAAACATTAAAAAAAAATTATGAAATAAAGTGTAGGAGGGGAATGGGAAAAGGGAGGGTTTAGGTTATAGGGGACTTTATTCACTTAGGCATAAATTTCAATCCAGAAGTCAGTTTTGAGAGTGTAATATACCGTTCGAAAGATATTTTTGGGCTCTTTCTGCTGAGCATACTTAGAACATGATTTGATGCTGAAAATGCTATGGAAAAATTCTCTGAAAGGCAAGGTGATGACTTGTGGAGATAACAGCTTCTGAAATGTGACATATTACATATGCTGACATAAAATTACATAATAAATGATAATAAAGGAAAAGTATCATGTTTTCACCTCAAAACATGGTTTTGAGGTGAAAATTACACCAAAATGAATAAAACATATCTTTGATCTTTTCGGGTGCTGTGACTTTGAGTTCATTGACTTCCTCATGACTTTGCTGATATTTATTGACACTTGACTCATTAATTTGACCATGGTGAGACCCTAGAACCTAATGAGACCCATCTTATGACCTACTAACATGAAATTGACTCATGACTAAAGACCATAGAGAGGAGAATCAACAAGTTTCACATGAGGGAAAACTAATTAAAAATCACTACCATCAATGAAACCATGACTTAGCGGAATGGTGAAATTTATTGGTATGGGACTCCTAATATGAAAATGCAAAAGATTAATTTTGATCACTATTAGCGTTATGACTAGACTGAAACTAAAAATGTGAACTGTGTAGAGAGAGAGAGAGACCTGTGTGTAACATGGAGTTGGAGACACCTTACACCGGGTCGAAGAGAAACCATGTCCTGTGGGAACACTGCAAGTAATGGTATAATACAATAACTACAATTTTTCTACAAGGGGGCATGTCTCATGCTTGTGATGATTTGGCTAGCTAAACAAATTGATTTGACAGATACAGATTATGTCTATCACTAGTATGGTAGTGATCTGTTGGTTGATGACAATGATTGTTGACACCCTCAGTGGTGTTTTTTCTTTGACACTAGGTGAAATGTGGTACCCATATGCGTAAAATTGGTATGGCATATAAATGTGCATCGTACGCATGGGTGTATGACTGGGACCTTCCCCTGTAAACATTGTTGAAAGAGATGCTTATAAATGCATGGGTCTTTGAAAAATTTGATCAAAGTTCAATGGTTGTAAGGTACAGTACCATATTGACATGAAATATTGTGTTGCAGTCAAATGTCAAGAGGATCAATGACATCTGTGGGCAATGATGCCTCCCATAGTGCCACCCAAGGATGTCCCTTTTGTGGTGAGGGGTGATCCAAGGTACCACTTCCTTTTTGGAAAATAGGTTTTGACGTCAAAAAAAGGAAGCTTCAACCGAACGAGAGAGTCACTAATGCAAGGGATCAATATCCTGGATGTGATAGGTTTAACATAGGCATGATGGTGAGGGGTGACTAGAAACTAATGATGGGGATTCAATGGCCCAAGGTCAGAGTATAAAAAGTAGCTTTGCAGTAGTCATAACTATTTCTGATGAGGAAATCTCTGGAGTCAGTAGGACGACCATGGTGGGTCATGAATGTCATGGTGGCGTATGCATGAATGGTGTGATACTCCAAACAAGGGTGACCAAGAACTGCTGCCATGGGAGAAAAAATGGATGGATGAATGGGGGACATAGTGCACCATTTGCGGTCTTTTTACGCTTACCAAAAGAATGAAATAGTGGGGTTTTGATTGTAAAAAACATAGAGATGGGTGCCCAAAAACCTGAAAGTGTCCACTCACTGATGACGTGAGGAAGGTATTTTTCTAAGGGTTGGGGCCCCATTGGTTGGTCTCATGTGTGGCATTGATGAAGCGGATGGAAAATGCTGCAGATGGGCTATGCTGATGGAGGTATGGTAGGCCAAATGCGAGGCATAGTGGTGCGCATTCGATCTACTTGCAAAACCTGGTAGTCTGAGAAAGGGGTTTTATTTCGATATGGTAAAACTTGACCTGATGCATGATGGGTGAATGGGCATGAGGCTCTTCCTGGACTAAATTGGTATGGCCATGGCATCATGATTTTTGTGATACTCTACTGACCAATGAGGATGTTTATCATCTGTAAGGTGGGGTGATGATAAACATGGTTGGGTGATTAGAACCTATGGTTAATTTTTTATGGAGAAATTATGTCATGATATGCAGAGTTTTTTTGGGACTCTATCATGCTAAGGGTAGAATGATTTCTAATCTATAACTTTCAGTGGATGGAGGGATGGATGGTTTGCACAATACCTACAAAAAATACCACAAGTGAAAGCATCTTCTTTATTCAAATATTATTGAAAGACATGCGATAAAAAAGAAGATGAGAGAGGGCATACCTGTCGGCACTGGAAAATTACTTTTTCAGAGGTGTAAATGTGTGGCACCTCCTTTGGGCATTATGAAGTCATGATCACTATGTTGCTTTGGGTTTCGTGATCAGATACACTAAGCTCCAGTTTTCTCTTGGGAGTTGTTACTTGGCTCCTAGTTTTGATTTCAGTTAGGGTTGCCCCCAGACTGAGATCACAGGGGGCGTTGTTGGTTACTACCCCCTGTCTAGGATCTCCCTTTTGTTTTTTCCTTGGCTTATCTTTGTAGCATTTGGAGGATTGTCATAATTCTCCTAGTTTTATGGTTTCTAATGAGCCTGGAAAGGGTTGCACTAGATTTAATGGCGCATTATGCTGTGACAGTGGTCCATTCTGTGTGGGGAATGGGGGATATTGGTCCCTTGTCCCTGATTGGTATATGAATGTTGGGATGACTTTCATGATAAACAAGTTGTGATACGTTCTGAGTAGAATCATATGAGTATCCAGGGTACTGATCACTAATTTGATTTCCCATGGGTATAGGAATCAGTAGATACCAGATGAGAGCAGTGTTGATCGAGGACACTAAGCCAACTCTTCCTCTCTGTTTGAGCTCCCAAAATGAGGAATTGAGATAAAGGGCTCTTGGGGTTGAGGGAACTTTGGATAATAAGGTGTATTCCCTATCTATTAATTATGGGTTGTGTGTGCTCCTTTTCTAGTTTTACAAGTCGATTATCTCCCCCACCATTGGTCATTGTAGAGTATACCCCAGTTGGCACCATACCTACAAGAGGATCTTTTTGGAATTGGCCCTCCCCATTTGGCCAATGGGTTGAGGAGGCTTGCAGGTTTGGGATCCTTACCTCTTGGTAAGTTGGGTATCACATCCAAGCTAGACTATGATTTAGGTGTTCTACCACATTACTATTCAGGGTCATCGGTGATAATATCAATAGGAAATAGGATGGTTTGGGATAACCCTATGTGATTCCGGGTTGAGAGTGAGCTCCCCGATGTGAAATAACCCTATGGGATTTCAGGTTTAGAGTGAGCTCCCCGATGTGACACCAGGATAGAGATAATATCCCCTTTGTGTATGGGTATCCTATTTTCTATACATGGGGTTATAGAGATATAGCTCCCCCATGAGATTCCTGGAGATGCACTCCCTAATATGTGCTCCCTATTGATATGATCTTTGTTGATGATATTCCAAGAAATAGCTCGATGGCAGAAATTATAGAATGGTAGCCTGATGAATGAAGGGTGGTATCCCAAGCTCCCTTTCGGTAACAAATTCTTCTTCCATATCCAAGAATGTTCAGCATCAAAGCCGAGACAATCAAGAGATAAACATAAACAAGCATGAAGATTACATTGATGATTTATAATGAGAAAGGTTCATAGCATGAAGCCTACATGAAAGAGATGTTCAGTGATGACACATGACGATGCATGAATATGAAAATTTCATATTGACCAATGAAAAAATATCAGCAGATTGAGTTGATCTGTGATGGCTCCATGATGAAAAGAACTACAAGAAAAGATTGCAAAGTGGAATTCTTCCTAGTTAAGAGGGAGTGTTAATTTTTGCAACAAGGGTAAAATTCCACATCAGACATCTCAAGTAGTTAAGATAATAATTTAATTATATTCCTCCTTCTAATAGGATCAAAATGACCTATAGATCACCCCAATCAGTTAAGCAGAAGTTAAGTTATGAATTAATTTAATATTTTAATGAGTTGGTTAACTGCATGTTGATTTGGTCAAAGCCTCAAGCGGCCCCTCACAAAGTTATAAATAGAAGCTACCTCAAGCTCATTTGAACGCATTCTCTCATAAGATATCCTCCATCATGTTTTGGTTTAGATTCATATTTTCTATTTCTGGATCGCACAAATATGTCGCAAGAGGCTTGCACAGTGGATTGGGATCAAAGTTAGAGGCGCATTTCAGATCTGGGAATTTTGGATTTGGACCACGGGTAGACAAAGGTGAGGTGGCATCTCTGGGGAGCAGAGTTGTTGGTTGACTGTACTGTGCTTGCAACTAGGGACCCCAAATCCACAGAAACAACATGGGGAGGCCGTAGCCAAGCTTCAGAGTTGATCTGAAGCAGAGTCGCGGGCACAGTGAGTCTTGGTAGAAGCCTAGGACCGCAGAGCCATGAGAATAGCTTTCTCAGGCTACGACCAAGAGAGTTTATGGGAAAATTAGATTTGGTTCATCTTCACTTTATTGCGTAGTGCCTTCAGAGATTATTCATTCAATCACAGTTGCATCAGAGCCATCGATAATAGTCTCCTATATTTAGATCTAGGAAATTTGAGATGAGATCACTTCGTGATCTATCAGATCTAAGTTTTGGTGCTATAGATCTGTTGGTTTGCAGATAAGATCTATTTTTTTCAGCTATATAAGTATCTTCAATCCTCATTCAATAGCATTCATGTTAATCAGTTTTCTACAACTAGTGTTAGTGCATTTCGGTTCTCAGATTCAGTTTCCTTCATGCAGAAGTATGGTTTTAGTTCTTGTATGTTATTGATTTTATGCATTGCAAATATATGTACTGACGGATCATTTTACTCTTGTTTATGAACCATTCAATGAAGGTCTAAGGAGAATAATTTCCAAGGTTTTCCCTCGTAGTGGGCTTTTCCCTGGTCTCAGATCAATTTTGGTGTCTATATGTGGTCATGATTCTCTTCCTTTGATATTTTACTTTCCACTACCTAGATGATGATGGTGGTGGTGGCTGTGGTGTTTTCTCCACATATTTTAATTTTCTGATGGTTAATGATATAGATTTGTATAATGGAAAATTTATTTGGGGTGAATGTAACTATCAAAGTAAAGAACAATGTTGCACTATGAAAAATTAACACAAAATACCCCCATAGCAGCATAAAGAGTGGTTTATAGTTGTGTTATTGCCAAATATTAGGATGCCACTAACATAATAGAAGGTGGAAACTTAAGTCAAATCTTTTGAAATTTATATGAATTTGGAATCTTTGCCTATAGGATACAATAATGTAGGTATGGAGAAAATTTAGACTCAAATGGAAAATCTCACATTGCAGTTACATGATTTCAAAAAGGGTAAAGAAGTTAGAGAAGAAGTATGGTGTACAAAGTGCAAAGCCAAGGGCTATTCCAAGGAAAAATGCCATGTTTTCAAAGATTATTTTGCTAGTGGAGCACCTAATCCATTGAATGCAGGATTTAGTCAGTGATGTGAGATATGTAGAACTACAGTCTAACACTGCCCAGAACAATGTTATTTATTGTAGAAATATGTGAAGTGTTATGAAACCGGCTCCAAAAATAGAATAAAATAGATATCAACGCCTTAGAAATAAGCCACTTCGAGGGGGTAACCTCCTTTACATTACATAAATGAACAATTATTGGATGATACAAATGAAAAAACCTCCTTCTATATATAGGAGTCCATGGGTTCACAATATAATCCTAGTCGACCTAAAAATAATAATGTAAGGGCACAATAATAACAATAATGGGGTTACATGGGTACAACAATAACAATAAGGGGGCTACACTAACAAAAATAAGGGACTAAATTAGTAATATAGGGACCTAACATGCCCCTCTCCTTCAAAAAAGTGTTTTCCTCAATGCTTGAGTAGCTCTGGGTGTTTCTGTAGAAAATTATCATCCTCCCATGTAGAACCTTCAGTGGGTAAGTTCTTCCACTTAATGAGATACTCTGAAATTGATCGATTTTGTAGCTTTCGAGTTCTTGTATCTGTGACTGCTTGAGGTTCCAACATGATTTTTCCTTCCTCATCAAGTTCTGGAAATATTGTTTGAAGTGGAAGATTTTCACCTATAACCTTCTTTAAGCATGAAACATGGAAAATAAGTTGCACTCACGAAGAAGCAGGAAGCTCCAATTTGTATGCCATAGTACCAGTATTTTGCAACACCTTGTAAGGACCATAGTACTTTGGTGATAATTTATTATCCTTCTTAGCTTGCTTGAGGGACATTTGTTTGTATTGCTGTAGTTGTAAAAATAACCAGTATCCTACATCAAAACTTCTCTCGCTGCGATGTTGATCTGCATTTTGTTTCATTTGATTTTGTGCCAAATTTAGGTTATCCTTTAAGAGTTGGAGAACTTCTTGTTGATGCTCGATGTGATATTCCACTACTTGAACCTTAGAATTTTCTCTTAAATATGATGTGATGAACGGTGGATGATATCCATTAGTGCCATAAATGGGGTCATTTTTGCTGCAGTATGGAAGGAAGTGGTATACCACCATTCAGCGAGAGGTAACCACTTGACCCATTGTGTTTGTTTATGAGATACAAGACAATGAAGATATCCTTCCAAAAATTTATTCACTATATCAGTTTGACCATTGGATTGAGGATGATAAGATGAGCTATGAGGTAGCTGAGTACCCAAACAAGAAAATAATTCCGTCCAAAAATTTCCATTAAAAATGGGATCTTTGTCGCTTAAAATAATCTATGGGTATCCATGTAGCTTTTGAATTGTTTCCATAAATGTAGTAGCAATTGTACTTGCTTTAAATGGATGAGATAATGCACAAAAGTGTGCATACTTGGTAAGTCTATCAAATACCGCCATGATGACAGTATTTCCTTCGGACTTAGGTAAACCTATGATAAAATCCATTTAAATCTCCTCCCAACGTTGACTTGGAATGGATAAAGGCTATAGAAGACCTGGGGTCTTAATTTTCTCAACTTTATTTTGATGGAAAACCAAACATTCCACCACAAAATTTTGAATATCATATTTAAGGCCATCCCAAAAAAATTATTTCTTCACCTTGTGGTAAGTTTTTAAAAATCCTGAGTGCCCTCCTAAAGGAGAAGTGTTCAATTCCAAAAGAATCTTTTTTTTTTAGTTGGGAATTATTAGAAAGATATAAGCGATCTTTGTACCATAAGGAATCATTTTTCCAAATAAATGTATCAGATGTACTAGGATCTTCCTGCCACTTTTGAATGAGTGTCCACACTTCTTCATCCTTCTTCCATTCATCCATTGCTTAGTTTATCCAATCTGGTTGGATGATAGAAATGGCACAAAGTAATGCTTCCACCTCTTCATTCTTTCTTGAGATTGCATCTGCAACAACATTTAGCTTCCATTTTTTGTAGATGATTTCAAAGTCATAACCCAACATCTTTGTGACCCATTTTTTCTACTCTTTTGAAGATATTCTTTGTTACAAAAAGTGTTTAAGACTATCATGATCATATTTTACCTTGAAGTGTCTTCCCATTAGGTAAGGTCTCCATTTCTTTAGCACATGTAGTATTTCTAAAATTTCCTTCTCATAAATAGTTTTCTGTTAATACTTTCCTTTGATTAGATGACTTTCAAAAGCAATGGGTCTTCCTTCTAGCATTAAAACAACACCAATTACATTTCCTGAGGCATCACATTCAACAATAAAGGTTTTTGTGAAGTTTGGCATAGCTAAGACTTGTGCTAGGTACATTGCCTCTTTAAGATGTTCAAAGGCCTTAGTTTCTTCAAGAGTCCATGAAAATGTATCTTTCTTCAATAATGTTGTTAGAGGTGTTGCTATTCTCCCATAATTCTTAACAAACTTGCGATAATACCCTGTTAACCCAAGAAATCCTCCCAACTACTTTATGGTTGTGGAGACTTTCCATTCCTTAATGGATTTAATTCTGTTAGGGTCTACCTTAACACCCTCATGAGATACAATATGACCCAAATATTCCACCTCATCATGTACTTCAAAGAAACATTTGGATGTTTTTTCATATAATTGTTTCTCCTCCAATACTTTGAGCACCCTGTCAACATGTTGAACATGATCCTTCCAAGACCTGTTGTAGATTAGTATATCATCAAAAAATACTATAACTCCTCCATTTGCAACCATCACGTGACATTCTGGTGTTGGGTATACGAAACAATTAAATTCCTTGGCTACCTTACAATGAATAAAATTATGAGTACTACCCGAATCAATCAACACTATTACGTTTTTCTTCTTGATATGTCGTTCTATCTTGAGAGTTTGAGGAGTGGTAATACCTGCCAATGCATTACATGATATGGTTGGACTCATTTATTCTTCTTCTAGGGTTGGTTCCTAGTGTATATCCTCTTCTTTTGAAGTTTCTTGTTCATTTTCTTCCTCCTCTTCACAATCTATGTAAAATAATCTATTCTCAGCACACGTATGACCTTCAATGTATTTGCTATCACAACTATAGCAAAGCCCTTTTGCTATTTTTTATTCCAAATTTTGTGGTGTAAACCTTTGAGGTTGTGGAATTCTAGGAGTAGCAACACTTCCATATTTATATATGTGAGTGGTAGGCTTCCTTGTCACCATAATTTTAGATTTATTTTTTCTTGCCAATCTAAATGCCTTCTCCAATGAATCAGGTTCCCAAATGCGAACTCCATGTTGGATGTTATCCTTTAAAGTCCGTATGAAGACATCAATCCTGTGTTCATATGGAATATCAGTTACCCTTATATTCAATTTTTTGAAGTCCTCAATGTGCTCCACCACTGAACCCTTTTGTTTGAGATTTATACATTGGCTAACGAAGGTGTTTCTCTTTGTATCCTCATAATGTGCTATCATTTCCTTCGTAAAAATAGACCAATTGAAAAAAAAATTACGAGATAAAAACCATCGATACCATACAAATGTATTTTGTTCTAAATATAAATTTTCAATGCATACCTTTGTGTGTTTTTCACATTATTGAGATCAAAATATTGCTCCATATGTAGTATCCATGTTACAGGATCCTTGCCATCAAACTTCCTCATATCCATATTTGGAATATGGTGGTTGTTCCATCCAACATTAGAGTTTATAAAATCACAATTAACATTTTTTCTTTTTCATCATGAGTTTCCTCTACTATCTTTTTGCCATTAGGAAACATTTCTTGTATCAACTTTGTCAAACCTTCCATGTCTTCTTTTAGATCATTCTTCATGTTTTCCATGTTGTCTTTCATTTTTTCTTCGATGTCATCCATCTTAACTTCCATTCTAGCTTCCATGCCGTACATATTAGCTTCCATGCCTTTCTTCAAACCATCCATATTAGCTTCCATGCCTTTCTTAAAAACTTCTATTTCATTTTTTCTTGCTCTTTGCGAGATCGAAATTTGGTGCACTTGCTCTTGCAATTTTGATATGTCATGTTGCATTTCTTCATCTTCATGAGTCATAGTAGAGAATTCTGAAGGCTTAATGGGTGTTTAATTCTTTTTAGGGGGGATTTTAGAACCCAATACTGATATATATACCACAATATGCCCTTGGAATCAATTCAAACTGATTCTTCAAACAAGACTTTTGCAATTTGGAAAAAAAAAATACACGCCTTTTTCTTGCGTTTGAGGAGCTCGATATTGAAACTGAATTATCCCTGTGATTTAGGATCTTCACTATCTGAAATTTGGTCCTATAATATCCCTCTGAATCTTCTTTCGAATGCCACAGGTCTAACCTGATTTTGTAATATTCCAAAAACTTAGCCTTCAGTTAAATGGAATATTATAGTTTGTTTTATCACTAGGTAGGTGAATAAGTGGGTAGGGAGGCCCATAAATCTCCTTAGAAGGAATAATAACACTCCTAATGTGAAATGAGGAAGGATAAGAAGTTGTATTAAGCACCTTTGGGTGTGAATTGGAGGGGATGCATGTTGAATAGGTCAACCTTGACCAAATCAACAATGTTGTCATGGAGGAGTGGCATTTATGATGAGACAGCGCAGTTTTAGTGGAGGACAACTTGCATGAGCTTAGTGGCAGTTATGGATAGGACCCAATGTGAGAAGGCTCACACACTATATATGGAGGGGACAGAAGCCATTGTTATTCATATTTTGGATTATTATTTTGTATGTGGTCTATTTAGACTTCTTGCATTCTTCAGTTGTTTAGTTGAGATTGCTGTGATGTTTAGCACCGGGTGTTCCCGAGCGGGAATCCCACCTATTTCCTTGAGAGGCCTCTTGGAAGAGAATTTCATTTCATTTCCACATTCATTTTTTCATACCAAGCTACATCTTTCTTCATCAGCGTAGTTTCTGTAGGTTATTGTGCTGTGTTGCAAGGTGTAGTAGTGGAGGATTAGATCGGGTGTCTTCAGAGATAGTTTTGCAGTGGATGAAGGTTTCCATCCATTAGAAGGCCTGTAAAGAAGCCACTTGAGCTTTATTGACACATTTAGTAGCAGGATAAGTAGAATTTATCCCCTACAGCACATTTTCAGCCCAGATCTGCGTTATTTTAGGGAGGAGTTGCAGGGGTAGTTGCAGTGGTTGTTTTGAGAGTTGATTTCTTCAGTGGAGGAGCCATTATTTCATCTGGAGGATCTATTAAAGAAGATATTTAGTTATCTACATTATATTCAACCATATATTCTCATTTAATTTGTTGCAACATATCTTCAGCCCTAGGGCTATAGCTTACATTGGCACATTGTGTGCATTTTCCGGAAATCCTCTTGGGTTGTCTTAGAAAGTTGATCTAATGCCCGGATCTATATGTTTAGATTTCATTGGGGCCTATATCAGTATTTTTACATCATTTTATCACCTCCATATGTAGTTATACCCAATATTACTACACTATAATAGTTCTCTAGCATTTTGTATAACAGCAACATCTCACTTTTGAGAGTGTCTATGTATTCGAGGCTTGTGTGATCACATTCTATGATTGGTGCCTCATTGTTTTGTACTTATTTTATGAATATATGATTAATAATGTGGCATTATATTGGTATCATGATTTCATTTGTTAAATACTTGTTGTTGCTTTCATTTTATGAGCTATATTTTTGCTTTCCCTATTTGGGGATATTACAGATTTGGATTCTTCAAGGAAAAGTTATGCCCAATCTCCCACAATGACCTAATTATGGATTGGTTCACTAGAGAAAACTTGTACGGTGTACCACGTGTCACTGTTTCCTCCTTCGTCTCTCAAATTGATACACAGGAAACTATAGCCTGTTTAATTGCAACCAATTTTTACTTATTTCCAATTCGATACTCGAAGAGAGAGTTATGATGATTTTCCCACAGTCACCTCTTTGAGATGAAATTCGGGAGCCTGAAAAAACCCTAAATTCCACATATCATATCTCTAAAAATATGCAAACCAAGATCTAAAATTTTTACACGAGGTTCCTCAGGATTTCAACTTCACTCTGTAAAATGTTTTACCTTCTGAACCTTCGTAGAAAAAAAAAATTATAGTGAAAATTCCACAATGACCTGTTTAGGTGAAATTGGGGAGCTTGAAAAAACCATAAATTCCATAGATCATAGATCTAAAGATATTTCGAACAAAAATCTGAAATTTTTATACAACATTCCTCGGGATTTCAGCTTCGCTCTGTAAAAATTTGATCTTTTGAAAATTCGTAGAATTTTTTTTATAGAAACAATGTCACGATGACCTGTTTGGAGCAGAAAAGCCCTAGAATCCAAAGATCTAGGTCCAAATGTTATGAAACCAGCTCAAAAAATAGAAGAAAAGAGAGATAAACGCCTTAACAATAAGAAACTTCTAGTGGGCAACCTCCTTTATATTATATAAATGAACAATTATTGGATGATACAAATGAAAAAACCTCATTCTATATGTAGGAGTCCATGGGGACACAATATAATCCTACCCGACCTAACAATAATAATGTAAGGGAAAAATAATAACAATATCATGGTTATAGGGGTACAAAAATAACAATAAGGGGGCTACGCTAATAAAAATAAGCGACTACACTAGTAATATAGGGACCTAACATGAAGACCCAAACAAATCTATTTTGAAACTTTTGTAAGTCGGTAGGACATGATGAAAATATCTAATGAAGTTATGACCTTATGATAGAGCATAATGATGATACTTATAGAATGCAAGCAAAAGAGCTTGCACATGAGTACAATGGACAACACGGTTACCAAGGTCGAGGAGGTTATCAAGGAAGAGGTCAAGGGCATGGATTTGGTGGAGGAAGAGGACAGATTATCTTCTACAACTACGGCCACGAAGGGAATTTTTCAAGAGATTTCCAGAATCCTACTATGACATGTAAGTATTACAAATATTTTGATCATTTAATTGAAGATTGTCCTTTACTTATGGAAAAAATGCAAGAGAAAATGAATCAACAGTCCACATAGAAAATCCAAATGATGAAGGCTGAGAGAAGCACTGATGAACCTTGTGTTAATATTGTCACTAGAAGTGGAGCTACATCTAGAGATGATAAATAAGATGGAAAGAAGGAATTTGAAAATCTAGATGCATGGATTATAATGAATCTAGAGAAACTTCTTGTTTTTTATGTTCACAAAGAAAAGAAGTGCTTATGGAAGTGAAGCGAAGTTTCATGGATTTAGGAAATTCAACTTCTACTAGACATCCAGGGCCTAGTAAGTATAACATGATAGTAGTTCTGACATAGAACCAAGTAGTGACGCAGAACCAAGATTTGAAACAAAATTCAATAGATCAAGTAAGATCCTTTTTGTAGACTTGTATGAAGTTATTAAGAGATAAAAATTTTGTAGAAGGACTTCAGGAATTTCTCAATTCCTGTGCCTCCAAGGATACACTGTGAAGTGAGGTGCACACAATTAATAATGTACATTGAAAGAAGAGAGTTGGAAAATAGATAAGACTTAGTGCGCAGATTGGAGAATATGAAATGGATCAAGTTATTTTGGATTTGGGATCTGGTTCCAATGTTTTAACAAAGGAGATGTTGAGCCCCACTATTGTTCTTTCTTTCATCTTACTTCACTCCATTTTCCTTTATCCATTGTTATCCCAGGCCCAAATGATCGATGAAATTAGTTAAAATTACTTTAAGAATGAATATCATGGCTAACTTGCTAAGTTTTGTGATTTTGTCATTGTAATGCATTTTGAACTGAAACTAGCTACAGAATGCAAACATTCCGTAGCTAACCGCCAATTCTGTAGCTGTCTTCACGTTCAAGCATGTTCTAGGTGTCCTCTCAGGAAAAGCCACACATGGGTTTATTCCACATCATGTCCTCAACGTTTGTTGCTCACCATGAAGAATGAACTGAATTCTGGACATGGTTTTGTACGTGGGAACTCATACAAGGAGGCAGACTCCTAATAGGACAAGGACAGTCCAGATGTCCTTTGTCCCTTTACGCTGCCATCTTTAGAGTTCTAGTACGATTTTGATATGAAAATACAATGATCCCCGTATTGTTGCAAGTTCTGTTATGAAGATTTGTTATAAATGTACTCGGGAAACCGAGAGACAAGCTCTAGATTTTGATTAGATTTCATGGATTGACTGCTATATTTCTGAAGACCGAGAATACTCTGTTTTAAGTTATTTTCCTTTAATGAAGAAGACAACATTGCTTTGAATGCGTTGAGTTGATTTTGAGTTAGATTCCGTCTGGTGGTAGAGGGCCCCTGCCTCCTGAACGACTTTACTTTCGTAATTTAGATAAGTATCTTAGTCGTTTTCACGTTTTTGAAGTTTGAGTTCATAGTTAATTTCATTAGTCACTATAGCTATACTTGTTCTAAGAAACTCTTCCAAAAGATCATTATAATGAATGAGAAATGGTTGTAGTGTTATAGATTTTAATTGCAATTTATTTTGTTCATTATCACAGTTGAACTTATTCTAGTAAACTCTTCCAAAAAATCATTATGATGACTAAGGCATGACTGTGATACTAAAGGTTTCAGTTGCTTGTTTACACTAAGTAGCATAGCTGATCTTACTCTTAAAAAGCTCTTCCAAAATATCATAACAATGGGTAGGAAATAGCTGTGATGTCTTAGTTTTTAATTGTAATTGCTTTCAGTTTTCATGTTTGCATTTGCATTGAATTGTACAGCCAGGATTGTTCTAATAAGCTCTTCCAAAATACCATTCATGATGAACGAAATAGGTTGTAGAATCCCATAGATTAATTTCATGATAACTTAGTTAGAGTACTCCGGAGTCAAATTGCATTCAATTCATGCTCTGTTATTTCGTTTTAAGTTTGATAATGGCTTGTTAGTTTAGCATTGTTTATTGTAGACTGGTAGCACTCTAGTTCAGTTCTAGCTTAGCTCACTATATTTACATTCCACATTTAGTTGTCATCCATTGCATATTAAATTACATTAGTTGTTAAACTTAAATACCACGGCCTTCATTATTTACAAAACTTCTTTTGTTCCAAACCTATAATTAACTCATAATCATCTGGTCAGAGGATAGTATCAGTCCAAGGCCTGGAGTACTTTTGCAACCTTTTTACCATTTCACAAACAAGCCTTTCTTCAAAATATTATTCAAAAAGGAAATCTATAATTTTTTAGTGAGGTTTAGTGGTGTTAAACTAAGTTGCAGAATAGAATTAAGAGCTAGTTTTAGAGTAGAGATCTTATGATGTTACAAATGTTCTTTTCCAAATATGTTTCAGCAAATCTTTAATCATGGATGGAATGTTGTATCATTATGAGTTGATTGTTTAATTGTTTAGTTAGGAGAATTTTTATACTTAGCTACCAATTTCTCAAGCTCTTCCAAAATACCTTTAATGAAAGAATTGGACAAGTTAAGTTCATGTTGTGAATTATTTTCTTGAAGTCATTATCAAGCTTTGTATTCTACTTAGTCATAGTTTAGGGTTTGGTTCTGTCTTAGTATTTGCATTTGTCATTTGTCATCATCAATTTAGGCTTCACTCTGTTTTTAACCAGTAGCTTCTTTCCACCAGCATTTAGTTCTTTCCCTTGTGAACATAAAACCATAAAAAAGACCAAAAACATCATAAAACACTAGACACAACGCAGTAAGAAACAAACACCTAGGCACATACAGTGCACCTCACTTCAGCAGTTTACCAACCCTGGTTGACAATTAAATGAACTCAATTTAGGAGACTAGGTTGAGCCCAAACATTTTGGCGCCGTTGTCGGGGAAGTGAAAACTAGGTAACCTTTGTTTCTTAACTCCCAAAAACAATTATATGCGTAGAGAGAGAGACTCAAGGGGTAGATTTATAAGCAGCAGAAACAGAAGTTTGATTCCTAGAACACCACTTGTTTCACCTAGACCAAGAGCTAGTACACCTTCAACTCAGACCCACATTCCATCCTTTACTGATCCTAGACTTCTAGAAGACCTAAGATCGGATATTCCATTAGAGAAACTTTCCACTTCATCAACTGAACCTGCCTTAGAAGAAGATCCAAAGACTCCTGTTAGGGACACAAACTTTTCTACTTCCACAGGAGAATCAACCATGGCAGAAGAAGGGGGAGGAGGAGTATTTAATGGAGAACACACATTATTTGGAGGGGGTAGAGGTAGAGGTAGAGGAGAAGGAGGTAGAGGTGCAGAAGGAGGAAGAGGTAGAAGAGAAATGGGAAGCTCTTTTGGGTTTCCTATAATAGATGAAGAAACCAATACAACCATGAAAAATATTTCACCCTCTGTCCTTCCAAACTTCTATGGACTTAAAACTGAAGATCCTGAAACCTTCCTATTTGAATTTGAAGTCCTATGTAGAACTTATGACTACTTACAAGATGCTCAAAAACTTAAACTATTTCCTTCAACATTGAAAGGGGCAGCATTGAAGTGGTTTATGAGTTTGATCAACAGTTCTATTAGGACATGGGAAGACATGAAACAAGCATTTCTAGAGAGGTATATGGATTATTGTATGCCGGTCAATCATAAGGAATAAGTGTTTAAGATGTTACAAAAAGAAGATGAAAACTTGGAAGATTTGTTGGAGAGATTTCATTACAACATCAAAAGAGAAAAAATGGAAAACCTAGATCAAGACACCTTAAAAGCTCTTTTGTTGAAAACAATTAAGGATGAATGGTTGGATATCCTTAACATGATGGGAAAAGGGGATATATCACAGCTCACATTACCTGAAATATCTGAGTTATGTATCAACCTTTCAAGAGGGAAATCTAAAACTGTAAAAGGTCCAAGAGATCCTGCTCTTGCAAGGGTAAGTAAGTCTGCTTCTGGGACAGTAAGTAGATCAGAAATAGGACACATGCTTGATGATTTTAAATCTAACATCTTAGGGAGTCTTAGTGAACAAATAGACACCCTTAAGATACAAAACAAGCAAAAAGCTGAATCTGATGCCTTGGCAATCTTTTGTCCCAAATGTAGAAAGAAACATGCCTTGAGAAAGTGTCCTTTGGATGTAAAAGTTGTAGAAACCTGTGTCATTTGTTCTGAAAAACATGAGACCAAGAATTGTCCTTCTCTTCCTGGTCTCAAAGCTATCTTTCAGGAGGAAACTCCTACAGATTCCACAGAGTCTCTCAATTTTGTATCTAGAAGGCCTTGGCAGGGACCTCAAACACAAGGATTCCATGATCAAATGTATAATCAACCTCCACCTTGGAATTCTTGGCAGCAACCTTGGCCTCAATTTCAAAATCAATCTCAAGCTTGGGCACAAGGAGCACAAAATCCCTATGGAATATACTCTCAGTACTATCAGTATCCACCATCCTATCCACCATACCCACATTTTTATCCTCAAAATCCTCAACAAAATTTTCAACAAAATCCTCAACAACATCATCAGAACCTATCACATCAAAATCAACCACTTCCATTACCATTTCCTCAAAAATCAAATCAGTTACCTGCTCAACCCATACCAAACCCCAATAATAAAAATCCTCAGAACACATACATGATAGAAGGCCAACAATTTCCAACTTATCTAATTACTCCTTTAGACCTTAGTGATGTTCAACTTAGGTCTGGAAGAATACTTGAAAAGAGGAAACCTTCTATGATCATACAAGAACAAGATAACTATGAGGAAGATTCTCTACGAGTGAATAAAAGTCTTGAAGAAGATACATCTTTTCAAGACCCAAACACTGAAAAATTAAAGCAAAAAGATCCAATAATTTCAACTCCTGTATTAGAGCAACCATCCACATCTACTTCTATACCTCCCTTTCCAGAAAGATTACAAATTGATAGAGGTGTAAAAAAACAAATTATGGTGCCTAATTATGATTTCCTAGATGAGCTGAGAAATGTTTGCATTAAAATTCCATTATTACAAGCCATCAAGGAAATTCCAATTTTAGCCAAAACAATAAAGGAGTTGAGCATGAAGAAAACAAGAAAAAGAATAAGAGAGACAAAGAAAATTCAACTGGCAGGAAAAATAGCAGACATTATGATGGGTAAGATTGTTATTCCAAAGTATCTTGACCCAGGAAATCCAGTTGTTAAAATTCACATCAATGGAATTGAAATCCAAAACACACTCATTGATTTAGGAGCAACAATCAATATCATGAGTAGACAAATCATGGATAAAATGAAACTTCCTAATCTTCTCTTTACACCCACATTATTACAATTAGCAGACAGATCTGTGATCAAACCAGATGGGGTAATAGAAGACATTCTAGTGTCCCTAGATTCTTGGGAGTACCCTGTGGATTTCATGATCCTAACTCCTAAGAATAATCTAGGAGGACATCATGTTATATTAGGAAGACCTTGGTTGGCTACAGCTGATGCTTTTATTAGTTGTAGATCCGATGATATGTACATCTCTGATGGTAGTTCAACTAAGAAATTCACTTTGTATCCTCCAGCTAGGACAATTACAGATTTAGATGATACTCAATGGATAGAGGATGAAGAAGACTTACAACCTCTCTTCACAATTGCAGAAATTAGTGAAGATAATCAAATTCTTAATACTTAGAAAACTTTGAATCCCCTTCAGAATACAAACATGAACCATTTCAAGAGGGATCCAACATTGAGTTTTTGTCATCAAGACAGATGTCTCTTCATTCTATGGATAAATTTGGCAGCTCTACAAGTGAGATATTTCCAGGCAAAACTTTGAACATAAACAAGAACTTAGAAAAATCTCAACAAGAAGAGTTAGTCAAGATATTACAGAGACATTCTTCTGCATATGCATGGGAGTACACTGACATGAAAGGGATAAGCCCCAATACTTGCACTCATCACATCTATATAGAGGAAAATTGTAAACCAATCAGACAACCTCAAAGACGGATGAATCCAAATCTTAGGGAGATTGTTAAAGAAGAATTGCAAAAATTTTTAAATGTCAACTTCATCTATCCCATTTCAGATAGTCAGTGGGTTTCTCCTTTGGTAATTGTGCCAAAGAAAAATGGTAAATGGAGGGTATGTGTTGAATACCAGGAATTAAACAAAGCTACTCTTAAAGACCATTTTCCCTTACCTTTTATAGATCAAGTGTTAGATACATTAGCTGGCAAAAAGTACTTCTCATTCTTAGATGGGTTTAGTGGTTACAACCAAATCCAAGTAGCACTTGAAGATCAAGACAAAACCAAATTTACCTGTCCTTGGGGTACCTATGCTTACCGAGTATTGCCATTTGGATTATGTAATGCACTTGCAACATTCCAAAGGGTAGTATTAGGAATTTTTTCAGATCTAATACATGATTGTGTAGAGGTATACATGGATGATTTCACAGTTTATGGAAACACTTTTGAAGAAGCTTTAGAAAACTTGGAAAAAGTTTTAAAGAGATGTCAGGAAGAAAATCTTTCACTTAGTCATGAGAAATTTTTCATGATGTTTACTGAAGGTATTGTTTTGGGGCATCACATTTTAGGGGATGGGATTAGAGTTGATGAGTCAAAAGTTGAAGTCATCTCTAACTTATCTATTCCAAGTTGTCAAAAATATGTTAGGAGTTTTCTAGGATTTACAGGATATTATCGGAGGTTTATAGAAAACTTCACCAAGATAGAATCTCCACTCTTCAAATTACTTACCAAATATTGTGAATTCAAATGGAATTCTGATTGCCAGTTAGCCTTTGAAACCCTGAAAACAAAAATTTCTGAAGCACCTATTTTAAGGGGACCTAACTAGAAGTTACCTTTTCATATCTCAACAGATGCCTCTGATACAACTCTAGGAGCAGTATTGCGACAAAAAGACCTGATTCCTTATGCCATCTACTATACCAGTAAAAATTTGACTCCTGCAGAGTTAAACTATACCGTAACTGAAAAAGAGTTTTTAGCTGTTGTTCATGCCATAAACAAATTTAGACACTATATAACAGGCTATGAAACTTTTGTTCACACTGATCATTCTGCAATTAGATACTTAATGAAAAAATCAATTACTAATGGAAGAGTCATAAGATGGTTATTGCTTTTACAAGAATTCAACATTACCATTCTAGATAGGTCTGGAAAACAAAACACAGTAGCTGATTTCCTATCTAGACTCCAAAACATCAAAGACAATACTCCAGTTGAAGATCAATTCCCTGATGAATATCTTTTGCAATTTCTACTCAAACTCCTTGGTTTGCTGACATTGCTAATTATTTAGTTTCAGGGAAATTTCATTCAATAATGAATGCAAGAGACAAAAGAAAGATCATTTATGACAGTGCAAAATATTCATGGGTTGCTAATGAGTTATACAAAACAGGTCCAGATTTTATCATTAGAAGATGTGTTCGGGAAGATGAGATGCCTGAGATCCTCAAGGCATGTCATGATGAACCTTGTGGTAGACACTTTGCTGATAAGAGGACAGCTTATAAGGTCCTTCATTTAGGATACTATTGGCCATCCCTTTTTAAAGATGCTAAAGAATATGTCAAAAGGTGTGACAGTTGCCAAAGGGTAGGGAAACCTTCTCCTTCAGGTGAGATGCCATTGCAGCCTCAGGTACATATTGAACCTTTTGAAAAATGGGTTTTGGATTTTGTAGGACCTATTAGTCCTCCATCAAGACAAAAGAAATATATATTAGTTTGCACTGATTATGTTACTAAGTGGGTAGAAGCTAAACCATTACTTGTTGCTAATGAATCATCTGTAGTTACTTTTCTTTTTGAGGATATTTTTACTCGTTTTGGTGTCCCAAGGAAAATTGTTACAGATCAAGGAGCTCAATTTACATCAAGGCTAGTGGAGCAAATGATGGAGAGGTACAAAATCAGGCATAGAAAATCTACTCCCTATCATCCACAAGCAAATGGTCAAGTGGAATCTACCAATAAGGTCATTGAAGGAATCCTAACAAATACTGTTCATTTACATAGAAGAGATTGGGTAGATAGGCTTCCTGAAGCCTTGTGGGCCTATAGAACTACATGGAGAAACACAACAGGTCATACTCCTTATGAACGTGTTTATGGAAAGCAAGTTTTGTTTCCCATAGAGTTCCAGATTCAAACTTTCAAAATGGCAGTTCAGCTAGGACTTGATTTAACGGAGGCACAAAAGCATAGATTGGAGCAGATTAATGAATTGGATGAGATCAGACAAGATGCAGTTCAGAAAACAAGTCTAGTCCAACAAAAAAGGACTAGATGGCATGACAAGTACATCAAAGAGAAGAAATTCAAAGAAGGTGACTGGGCTCTCTTGTTTGATTCAAAATTCAAGGATTTTCAAGGTAAATTTCAAACACATTGGCTTAGGCCATATGAAATTGTTGAAATTTTTGACAATGGAGTAGTAAAAATCAGGACAATAGATGAAGAAGAGGTCACTTTTCTTGTGAATGGTCATAGATTGAAGCTGTATTACAAACCACTCTCAAGAGAAGAATTTGTCAAGAAGTTCCAGGAAAACAGTGATGTGAAGTTAATGAAGAAGAATCTTTCTTCTTCATCAACTTGATTGAATTTTCTGAAGCATTGCTTTGAAAAAAATATTAAAAAAAAATAAAAAATAAAGTATAAACATGAAAACCAATCATTGATTGGCAAGTTTATACAGAAAAGATAGGGTGAAAATCAGAGTCTTTCTGACACTCTAAATTTTCCATTTTATTTTTGCAAGCAGCTATTACAAAATCATAAGTTCAGATCCATTTCACTTATGATCCATCTTATTTCATTTCATTCCATTTACTTATCCATCCATACTCAATTTCATTCATTCATTCATACTTCACTTCATTCCATATTTCATTCATCTCATTCCATACTTCATCCACCTCATTTCCATATCAAAATTTAAAGTTTGATGTTTTTCTGCAAATGAATAACACATGTCATGGATTACAGGCCATTTCTTATATTCTTCCACTCCATTTCATAAATTGTAATCCATCCCATTCCATCATTCACTTCATACATATTCCATTATACCATGTTTCATCATCTATCTTCACCCATTCCATAAAATATTCCATGTATATTCCAAACCACTCCATTCCATGATTAAAATTCTCTACAGGTACATTCTGCAGCTAATCAGACTTTCCGCAGCCAGACAGTCATTCCGCAGCTACAGATCCTGAAGGCACTGATCAACAGACATTTGAAGTGCAACAAGATGATCCAGTATATCCATGAACAAGAAGAATCAAGAAGGATTATAAAGACTCACAAAGTAATGGTGTCCAGAGGAGAAATAAGTATACAAAGACCACAAAAAGCAGATGAAAAGCAAAGGTAAAAAGTTCCGATTATAATGGCATTTCATGAAAAACTTTAGTATAGTCTAGTTATGAATCATTCGAAAATTTGTTTTGATTATTTTTATTGATCATGCCAAATATACCCTCCGCAAAACTTTGGATAAAAATCCTTCATTTCAAATTCTATACCTGATCATCATTTAAGCGGTTAAAAGGCTGAAGTGTTTGATTTTCTTACGTCACCCAGCCAAATCATTTAATGATGATTTTTGAATCCGTTGTAAAAAAATCTCTGCAGTCTTTTCACTCATTGATTTGTTTTCTTCACCTCACTTCATTAACTCATTCCGTAACCACTCCCTATTACTCCATCCCGTAGCCAACCCTTCATCATTTCATTCTGTAAAACAAAGGTATCTCTATCACCGTGAGCAGAGGTATATTAGCTTGAAAGTTGAAGCCACTGTCACTGTGAAGCAAAAGTATATCAGTTTGAGGTATATTAGTTTGAAAGTTGAAGCCACTGTCACCGTGAAGCAGAGGTATATCAGTTTGAAATTTGAAGCCACTATCACCGTGAAGCAGAGGTATATTAGTTTGAGGATTGAAGCACTATCACCGTGAATCAGAGGTATATCAATTTGAGGATTGAAGCACTATCACCGTGAAGCAGAGGAATATCAGTTTGAAGGTTGAAGCCATTGTCTCCATGAGCAGAAAGAGCACTAATCCGAAGATTGAAGAAGAAACTATCGGCCTCATCGTGAGAACTGAACCAGTGGGCACAAAATACCTGGAAGGATACCCTCAAAGCAGAGAAATGTTGCAACAGGCAGGATGGCTACAATTCCTTGAGAAATTTAATGGCTTCCACAAAGAAGTTACTAAAACATTTGCAAGTTCATTCAAAGGAGCCGAGGTTGAAGTTGGAGATGTTAAATTCACTGTCACAGAGGTTTTTATTGCAGAAGCAACAGGATTGCTTAGACATGGAGAAAGATGGTTTAAGAACAAATAATTTCATAATGAATCATGGAAGCAAATCCTCAAATCACCAGGTATGGATGTCACTGTGTTTAAAAAGGGAATTCCAAGCTCTGCATTAAAGAATAAATGGAGAAATATATTGCTTATTCTACAAAAAATTATCACTTGTGAAGGTAGATATGGTACTTTCTATGTTTACCATATTAGGTTGATAATGCATTTCCTAGAAGAAGAGCTTAATTTGCCCTATTTATTGCTTCAAAGTTTAAAAAAGATGGCTTCAAGTGTTCAAAGGAGAGTCCAATTCCTAGAGACAACTCTATACCATCATGGCTTGGTTAAGATTCTAATCGAACACCATTTAGCCAAAACAAAAGATACTTGGGATAATTTCTTGGTGAGAAATCACTTTGAGGAACCAAAAGAGCCTTCACTTGAACATCAGCCTACAAAGAGAAGCAGAAAATGGAGAGCCTCTAAAATTGAAATTGATAAAGCAATTCAAGATAGCAGTGAAGAAATAATCTCTGAGAAGTTGACCCAGATTAAGAGACAGCTTAAGGAAGAGAGGGTAATCAGAAAGTTTGCCACAGAAAAAGGAGAGGGACCATCCCAGCCGAGAAGAAGCCATAGACTCAGGGGGAAGGTAAGGAAAACACAGATCAAACAAACCAGGGTGATAAACATAGAAGATGAGGAAATATCTATTGAAGAAGATGTTGAAGAAGATTTTGATGAAGAAGCCCCTGAAATTGACCCTGCACAGCAAGAAATTTATAACTATGTTGAAACATTGGAAAGGAAAGTTTCAGAGAGTAGAGATAGAACCCCTAGTCCTCCACTGTCTGAAATAGATGTGTTAAGAAGAGATAGGTACGAGCTGGAAGTACTTAATAGACATATCAGAACTGAGAATGATATTCTAAAGGAACAAGTCAAACTCAAAACCAGTATGAACTCAACCTTGTCTCTACAAATGGACAAAGTGGAAAAGGCTAATGAAAAGTTGAAAAAGAGGAACAAGAAGCTAATCAGGGCACTTACCAATTTAAGGTTCAAGTTAGTCATCAGGAAACCCAGAAGACCTTTAACTTCCAGGCAAAGAAGAAGAAGAGGGTTAGATGTTCTTGCAGAAGTCTCTTAGTTTATGGAATAAGTTTCGTGAGGACATGCAAGAAGTCAGCAGTGGGGGTATGTTGAGCCCCAAGATTGTTCTTTCTTTCATCTTACTTCACTCCATTTTCCTTTGTCCATTGTTATCCCAGGCCCAAATGATCAATGAAATTAGTTAAAATTACTTTAAGAATGAATATCATGGCTAACTTGCTAAGTTTTGTGATTTTGTCATTGTAATGCATTTTGAACTGAAACTAGCTACAGAATGCAGACATTCCATAGCTAACCGCCAATTCTGCAGCTGTCTTCACGTTCAACCATGTTCCAGGTGTCCTCTCAGGAAAAGCCACACATGGGTTTATTCCACATCATGTCCTCAACGTTTGTTGCTCACCATGAAGAATGAACTGAATTCTGGACGTGGTTTTGTACGTGGGAACTCATACAAGGAGGCAGACTCCTAATAGGACAAGGACAGTCCAGATGTCCTTTGTCCCTTTACGCTGCCATCTTTAGAGTTCTAGTACGATTTTGATATGAAAAGACAATGATCCCCGTATTTTTGCAAGTTCTGTTATGAAGATTTGTTATAAATGTACTCGGGAAACCGAGAGACAAGCTCTAGATTTTGATTAGATTTCGTGGATTGACTGCTATATTTCTGAAGATTGAGAATACTCTGTTTTAAGTTATTTTCCTTTAATGAAGAAGACAACATTGCTTTGAACACGTTGAGTTGATTTTGAGTTAGATTCCGTCTGGTGGTAGAGGGCCCCTGCCTCCTGAACGACTTTACTTTCGTAACTTAGATAAGTATCTTAGTTCGTTTTCATGTTTTTGAAGTTTGAGTTCATAGTTAATTTCATTAGTCACTATAGCTATACTTGTTCTAAGAAACTCTTCCAAAATATCATTATAATGAATGAGAAATGGCTGTAGTGTTATAGATTTTAATTGCAATTTCTTTTGTTCATTATCACAGTTGAACTTATTCTAGTAAACTCTTCCAAAAAATCATTATGATGACTAAGGCATGACTGTGATACTGTAGGTTTCAGTTGCTTGTTTACACTAAGTAGCATAGCTAATCTTACTCTTAAAAAGCTCTTCCAAAACATCATAACAATGAGTAGGAAATAGTTGTGATGTCTTAGTTTTTAATTGTATTTGCTTTCAGTTTTTATGTTTGTATTCAATTGCATTGAATTGTACAGCCAGGATTGTTCTAACAAGCTCTTCCAAAATACCATTCATGATGAACGAAATAGGTTGTAGAATCCCATAGATTAATTGCATGATAACTTAGTTAGAGTACTCCGGAGTCAAATTGCATTCAATTCATGCTCTGTTATTTCGTTTTAAGTTTGATAATGGCTTGTTAGTTTAGCACTGTTTATTGTAGACTGGTAGCACTCTAGTTCAGTTCTAGCTTAGCTCACTGTATTTACATTCCACATTTAGTTGTCATCCATTGCATATTAAATTACATTAGTTGTTAAACTTAAATACCATGGCCTTCATTATTTACAAAACTTCTTTTGTTCCAAACCTATAATTAATTCATAATCATCTGGATAGAGGATAGTATCAGTCCAAGGCCTGGAGTACTTTTGCAACCATTGTACCATTTCACAAACAAGCCTTTCTTCAAAAGGCTATTCAAAAAGGAAATCTATAACTTTTGAGTGAGGTTTAGTGGTGTTAAACTAATTTGTAGAATAGAATTAAGAGCTAGTTTTAGAGTAGAGATCTTATGATGTTACAAATGTTCTTTTCCAAATATCTTTCAGCAAATCCTTAATCATGGATGGAATGTTGTATCATTATGAGTTGATTGTTTAATTGTTTAGTTAGGAGAATTTTTATACTTAGCTGCCCATTTCTCAAGCTCTTCCAAAATACCTTTAATGAAAGAATTGGACAAGTTAAGTTCATGTTGTGATTCATTTTCTTGAAGTCATTATCAAGCTTTGTATTTTGCTAAGTCATAGTTTAGGTTTGGTTCTGTCTCAGTATTTGCATTTGTCATTTGTCATCAACAAATTAGGCTTCACTCTGTTTTTAACCAGTAGCTTCTTTCCACCAGCATTTAGTTCTTTTCCTTGTGAACATAAAACCATAAAAAGACCAAAAACATCATAAAACACTAAACACAACGCAGTAAGAAACAAACACCTAGGCACATACAGTGCACCTCACTTCAGCAGTTTACCAACCCTGGTTGACAATTAAATGAAATCAATTTAGGAGACTAGGTTGAGCCCAAACAACAGATAACGAGAAATAATGGGTAAGTCGAAGCTACAATGGTCAAAAATTATGTTAAGACTGGAAAATAAAAAAAATATCTTTCTTATGGGAAGACTATCTGGTGTCACAGTAGACATTGAAGGAGTTCACACCATTGCTTATTTTGACATGATAGAAATTGTTGATGACACTAATCCCTATCCTGGTCTACTTGGAATTGATTAGGAAATTGAAAATATGGACATCATCGATCTAAAGAAGATGAAAATGATATTTGAAGGAAGAAATATGAATTTGATTGTTCCTTTATATCAACCAGCAAGAGTAAGATATATATAGCCAATAAGAGAAGAATATAGTGAAAGAGACATTGATAACATCTATAAATTTACAACTAAGGAAGAAGACTATATTAACCCTAATTCATATGGTAAATTGAGTTGGGATCATGATAGTACTGGCACATCAGATTTAGAAGAAGAATTGGAGAATTGGCAGAATGGACTGCATGAAATATCCACAAAGTGTTGTGCAAGAATAACAAAGTTAGCTCATTGCATGACATTTGAGGTATGTAATCTGCCTTATTATTATGGTTTGGTTAATGTAGAAACTTTTATTAAAGATTAAGAAGAGAGGGTACCAGAAGATAAGAGACTATTATCTTTGGGTACAACCCTAAGATCTACCCCTGGTAGATGGTGGGGCACACACAATACAACTATAGGATATTGGCAGATGTGTTGAAGGTTAATGTGGATCAGGTTTGGACAAGTGGAAATGGACATGCAGTAGAAATATGATGGTGATACTTACCCAAGGAAGCATATTCATCGATGAAATACAGTGTGGAAAGAGATTCCACAATAGGAATGGGTGCATGGATTTATTCACACATTGGAGACAATTCCTATGAATTGGTACCTGGAAACATAGTTGCAACATGGTAGTATGAACTGGGTAGATTCGGTTGATAGGTTTATACTAACATTCAAATTTTAGGATGAATTTCCAGCCATAGATTCAGCTTGTAGATAGTAAAAGAGAATATATTTGAAGGTGTAGCCACACTGACATGGAAGCAAACTAATTGGGTTACGCAGCTAGAGTATGCACTAGAAGGCTATAATATTACTGCAAAAGAAAAAGAAGACCCCTGAAACATTGAAATAGTAGAATCATAAGGGAAACATGAAGTACATGGACCAAATATAGAGATGTAAGATACCACACAACCATTTAAGAGCAAGAAAGTGAACATTGGATCAAAAGAAGATCTGGAGTTTGCAACAATAGGATATTATTGGGACGAAGAAACAGTCAGAGAAATCACAAAATTACTGCATGAATATTAGGAATTGTTTCCCACTAAATATTCAGATATGAAAGGAATATTAGGAGATTTGGGAGTCATGAATATTCCCCTAAACTTGATGTGAAGCCAGTCAAATAGAGACCTTATAGGTTGAACCCAAAGTACAAGGAGAAGGTGAATCTAGAATTAGATAAGAATATAACAGCTAGGATTATTGAACCTATCGAAAAGTCAGAATGGGTAAGTAATATGGTGGTGTAGGAAAAGAAGGTAAAGGATGAGATCAAGATATGTGTAGACCTAATAAAGTTGAATGATGCATGCTTACATGATCATTTTCCCAGACCTTTCACAAATGAAGTATTGTATAATGTAGGAGGTTAGGAAGCCTATTCATTTATAGATGGGTTTTCATGATATCATCATATCATAATTGCACCAGAAGATCAAAACAAGACCACTTTTGCTACAGAATGGGGTCCATATCAGTATACATTGATGCCTTTTGGATTCAAGAATTCCCCTGCTATATTTTCCAAAGTGGTGGTCGTAGCCTTTAAGGAGTACATTCACAATTTTTTGGAGGTATACTTTGATCACTGGACATGATTTGGAGTATTGAAAAAACATTTTGGGAGCCTAAGTATTACGTTTGACACTTGTAGACAACATCAGATCTGTTTGAATTTTAATAGGTGCATATTTTGTGTACCTTTTGCTATATTTTTGGGACATGTTGTTTGCAATTAAGGTATCATGGTGGACCCTGTGAAGATTGTTATTATTTTAAATTTGGATATACCTAATATAGTAAGACAATTTCGCACTACATTGGGACATACAAGATACTACAAAAAATGCATTAAGGGGTATGCACATATCACTACGCAATGGAGAAATTACTGAAGAAATATTTGAACATTTATGTTGGATGAAGAATGCCAAAAGAGCCTTGACATACTAAAGGAAAATATGGTAACTACACATATTCTAGTATTCCCTAACTGGAATAAGGAATTCCATGTTCATGTTGATGCTTCTTGCATAGCTTTAGTAGTGGTATTGGCACAGCCTAGTGAAGGATAAATTGACCATACTATATATTTTTCAAGGAGGAAGTTGTCTAAAACTGAGAAGAATTACACTACCACAGAAAGAGAAGGCCTAGCTATGGTGTATGCTATGCAGAAATTAAAACATTATTTGTTAGGGTCACATTTTAAGATGCTTACAAATCATTTTTCAATGAAATAATTGGTTATTAAGCCTTTCCTAGGAGGGAAGATTTGTAGATGGTTATTACTATTTCAGGAGTATGAATTTGAAGTTGTTGTTAAACCAGGATGGTTGAATGCAGGACCTGACCATCTGTCAAGATTGGAAATACGAGAAGAACGAATTAGTATAGAAGGTAATCTCCATGATGCGCAGTTATTTTCAACTAGAGTAAGAAATGACAAATTTTCAAACATTATTTACTTTTTAACTAGATGTATGGTTCCTTCAGAATATACTATGCAATAGAATAAGGAATTGGTGGTTAAGGTAGCTGATTTTTCATTGAAAGCAGGACAATTATACCAGATGGGACCAGATGAGATACTGTGCAGGTATGTCCCTAAACTTGAATGATCAAAGATTTTAGCAGAAGCTCATGGAGCTGCAGCTAGTGGATATTATGCAGGAAAGCCTTTTGTACATAACATCTTGAGAATAGTATTGCGGTGACCCACACTACATAAGAGTGCAAAGCTGTATTATAGAGCATGTGATATATGTCAAAGGACAGGGAAGCCCCGTAGAAGAGATGAGATGCCATTAGTTCCCCAAGTGACATTGCAGGCCTTTGAAAAATGGGCTATTTATTTTGTGGGACCTATCAACCCACCTGGAAAGAAGACTAATGCGAGGTTCATATTAACTGCGACTGATTATCTAAAAATATGGGGCAAAAAACAACTAGTAAGGAACTACAACACAGACACTATAGAAAAGTTTATTTTTGAATATATATTGTATATATTTGGGTGTCCAAAGATATTAATGAGTGACCAAGGCTCACATTTTTTGAATAATACTATTGAAGCATTAAATAATGAATTTCAAGTCTATCACTAAAATATTACTCCCTATCATCATCAGGCCAATGGGACAATAGAGGCATTTAATAAAATTTTGGAGACTGCACTCACCAAAGTATTCAATGTCAACAAATATGACTAGGATCTCATCATTATAGCTGTGTTATGGGCTTACAATACCACATGCAAGAAGTTGACAGGTCAACCACCTTTCAGGTTGGTATTTGGACAAGAAGTTGTGATTCCCATGGAGTATATTGTGCCTAAGTTGAGAATTTCATCTTTCACATATATGGAAGATCCTCAAACAATCGAGGAAAGAATGTCACAGTTGGTTTCTCTAGAAGAAGACATATTTATAGTAGGATTCCATCAGCAAGTGCGGAAATCAAGAGAGAAGGCCTAGCATAACAAACATATCAAATAAAATAAGTTCAAGGAAGGAGATCTTGTTCTCCTCTATGATAGTAAGTTTGTGAAATTTCAAGGAGAATTCAAAACACATTGGTTGGGCGCATATATTATAAATCATATCACTGGTGGAGGCACAGTTCAATTTGTGAAGTTCAATGGAGAAATGATTTATGGAAGGGTAAATGGAAGTAGGTTGAAGTTGTACAAGGATGACCCTGCCTCTACAGCTTCACACTGAAGAAGAAAAAGGAGGAAATTCTTAGTTCCACATGCAATTGAAAGTGGGCACGGACTATAAACTACTTTGCATAAAAAGGGATTCGACAAAAGGGAATAGCTTCAATATAGTCTAAATGATGCTGGATTTCACAAGAGCCATGACGTAAGATTGGTTTTTCACCATAGTAAACGATTCGTCGAAGTGAGCCAGAAAAATATGACCATTGAAAGGGAAACTTGTCATTAGAGGAGCAGAAAACTGCATTTATGGAGATAGGATGGCAAGGATATAGGAAGATATATGTAGTTAATGAACCAAATCTAAACAAGATTCAATCAAATGATGGGATTAAAATAATAGGAGTGCTATAAAAATCCATGTCCCACCAAGAATTTTCCATTTTGTTGTTTGAAAGCTTCGAAATAACCAAGCATTGAAAAATTGTAGAGCTTGCGCTCTTGTATGAAATTCGATGAATTCATCGACATTTTTGAAAATAATGGGCTAGAAGGTTTCATGGAGGCTACAACACCATCTAATACACCCACAACATCACCATCAACTGTAGAATCACCCTTCTTACACCAAACATCACCAAGAAAGAAGACAAATAAGGAAGGGGGAACATAGACGAAGCAAGATAAGAAGACTGCTAAACCATAACCAAAACCCCAACCTGTCGATGACAGCGAAGAAGAAATGTAATAGATAGAGACATAGGGCACAACAATTTCATTACCACTGGCACCATATTTTCCACCTAAGAAAATAGATGCTAAACCTATGAAGGATGCCAAATATGTGAAGTATGGTACATTCACACCATTACTGCCAAAGAAAGTGCCATTTGAGGGAGAGACACTAGCAATAATCCCACAACTGAAGTTTTCATATTATGAATTCAATGATTGGACCAAGTATCTGCAGTTTTAACCAAGTAAATACCTAAAAATGGTCCACTATGCAAAGAGCATAGTGATGAAATTGGAGCTGCTGAAGTGGGCAAGAGGGTTGGAATTTTCTGGACTCATTAACAAGTTGTATGTGCCACACTTTAGCAGGAGTTCCATCAACACAGCTCGTGTGATAAAATTTCTCATGATGTTGCACGATGGATACCCCTAGCTGGGGTGAAGGATCCCTGTTGATGACATGCTGATAGAAAGAATTACCAAATTTCCATACCAAAGAAGGGATCCTGCCGAATAATTTTTGGGTAAGGACCAAGACAAGTAAGTAACAAAGACCATGAAGGAGAAGTATGAATAGATCAAGGGAAAGAAAGGCTATGACAAAAATTCAATCAAGGACCAAGGAGTACACTTTGCCACGCTTATCTTGGATGGAAATATTATGTATAAATTTCGAGCTAATGAAGTCCTCACAACAATGGTTTCACTAGTTTTGTAGTGCAGCAAAGGGGTCTAGTATAACTGGGTTGGGTATTTGTGCAGGGAATTTCTGGAGGATTTTCGCGAAGCATAGGAGGAAGTTTCAGCCTTTCACTACACATGGTTGTTTTTTATCATTTCAATGATGGCATGGAAAGAACCAGAGTAATCGTAGTTTCCCACAGTAGACGAAGATGTGTGTGAACGAACATAGTATGCCTTTCTGTGTCATACTACCAAACCATCAAGAGCACAACAAAACCGTGTTTTCTTATTTTTATACCAAATAGACCTACATATGGTGGTGAACCAACATCCTACACTGTCACCTAGCCTGTACCAGGAGTATACTATAATTGCGAAGTTAAAAGAGGACTTCCATAGAATATATGTGCAGGCCAGAAAGGATACAACAAAGACATGGCATCCTCTGCCATAATTAGTCACCGAAGATGACCTAACTACATTGATACGGAAATGGCCCACAAATTGGATGACTTTTGCAGCGGAGGAGGTAGAGGGTAGTCAGTGAGCTAAAGAAACATCATAGCATGGAGGCCTGAGTAGAAAATATAAAGATAAAGAGAAGAAGAAGAAAGATAAGGAACCAGAGCCTGAAGAGGATCAACCAGATCCTATTGGAGGCATAGATCCGCTTGAAAGCAATATATAGGATAAAGAAAAGACAACGATAGGTAAAGGAAAAAGGATGATGCACAATGAATTTTCTCCAAGGAATAAGAAAAAGGAAAATAAGTCGAAGGGTATAACACCCTTGGTCCTTATTGATGGGGAAATCAATGCGATTTGGGAGACATTTCAACTAGTAGTAGAGGAATCATGGGTAAAAATTGAGGATTGCTATGGCGCACTCCTTACTGGAGTGGAGCAAAGTGTTAAAGAGCTAATTTTTTTAACACAAATAGCTAGACAACCAACGCCGCTAAGTTAGCCACTTAATCTAGTGAGACTGATCGAAACAACATTTAGAATGATGATTATGGAGCTACTTGCCGGAGCACTGTTGTTTGGAAAAAGTAAAATGAAGAAGAAAGAAAATACATGGGACAAGGTCGATATCAAGCTTGCAATGTTTCCCAATCCGATATTGCATGAACTACATCATGGTGTTGTAAATGAATTAAAGGAGTGAGAGCAGTGCACAACAACACTAAATATTCACATAGAACAAGAGCGAGCTGAAGTGAAGACACAACTCAACCGGGAAATAATGGAGAAGGATCAGGCATAGTAGAAATAACATAGGTTGAAGGAAGTCGTCGAAGACACTTGCAAAGAAGTTCCAGACATAGATTTCTACGAGGATGTACCTATAGAAGACAAGGTCGTGAATCTTGGCCTTGCTATCAATGAAACCAGGAAGAAGGTTGCAAAATTATAGTTTGAGTATGAGCTCAAAATCAATGAGCTCCAAATGAAGTTGTAGCCAACTATGCCACCATAAGTATCGAAACATAGGCAGCGATACCTAAAGAATGAGTGGAAGGTATCTCTGGAAAAGTGACAAAATTAAAAAACACTATTGGAAGATACCTCTCATATTTGGAATTTGCTACAGGAAGATCCAAATGTCTAGAAGATAGAGGAATATATCTAACAAAAACAAAATCAATTGTAGGAAATCAAGACAACAACGAAGAAATTTATAGTTCCGCAGAAGCTCACAAGGATCAGTGAAAGCAAGGCTCTTCAAAAGAAGATTGAAGAGCTCAGGAAGGAAGAGAAAAATTTTATGGAGAAAACTCAACCTTGGCAAGATGAGGCTCTCCAGTTGTTGCAGCAGGTGGATGGGAAGCTCTAGGAGCTTCGCCAATAGGAAGAGGTAGCACTAAAGAAGATTTCAAGACCAATAATAGAGGAAATTTTGGAAGAAGTCCACAGTCAGGAGAAGCAAGTTTCAGAGGTGTTTCAGAAGTTCAACACTTCTTACAACAACGTAGTAGTGAATATCAACGGTAAAGAAACTGAGTGACTAGAGATGAGTCACATGTGAGTGTTGGGGGCCTATTTGGCGCAGTCCAACTTGGCCTCTATTTTGACCAAGTATCTAGATTTTGAGTAGCGTACCACAAAGTATAAAGTGTAGCATCGAATTCTAGATATACTTCACAGTATCTTGTGGGCTTTGGGGTGGGTCTAAGCCCCTCCTTTTATAACGGTTTGGGTTATATTTTATTATATTTTTCTTTGCCCATGGTATTTGGACCATGATTTTTTTTTCTATGCAATTTTATATAAAGCGATGTAATGCTAGATCATAAAGGAGTAGAATATAAGTTTTATTGTCAAGGGATAGTTGTATCTGTCTTTTGTAGCAAAGGGAAGGCTCTACAGCTAAGTGCACAGAGACCTTGGAAGAGTCTACAGCTTAGTGCGCAAACCACCTAAAGCTATGTGTGCAAGTCGAAGAAGCCAATTTTACTTAAAGATCCATCTTAATTGAAAAGAATAATATTTTCAAAGATATCTTGTGTTCTTATGTGTTTATGTCTATTTTCTTGATATCAGTTGTTGCACAGTAGTTGTTATATTTGTGTGTTATGACAACACATTTTAAGATGTTGTATAATATATTTTTTTAAATGTGGCGGAGCCAGTAAAGGGTTTTATGAAGCGCAACTAGTTTATATATGTTAAGAGATACATGGTAGGTTTTCCACATCACATAGTCCCTCAAGGTTGTAGAAACTTGGTTCTGCAACCACCCATAGTCACCTTAGGTGAGACTGTGATTTTCTTGCAGGTCATTGTCGAAAGGGATGGGGATCAATGGTTTTTTTGGTGTGCAGCATAGATCGAACCTAGTTCAAGCCCAAACAGACCAACATAGTGGAAAGATAGATATCGATAAATTTAATGGTCAGAGTTTTGAGTTGTGGAATATCCATATGGAGGATCTGTTGGTGGATACATATCAGTGGATCATGGTAGATCTAGGTACTAAACCAATGACAATGTCAGATGAAGATTGGGAAAAGTTGGATCAGAAGGCAAAGAGAACAATACGGTTGTGTATCACAGATTCGGTATTGTTGTTGTATCTGGGGAAGCTACGACAAAGGATTTGTGGGACACGTTAGGGACTTTGGACCAATCTAAGTATGTAGTGAATGAATTTTTCCTATGGAAAAAATGTATAACCTAAGGATGAAGGATGGAGACTTGGTGACAGAGCATATGAATTCCTTCAATACTCTGGTAAGTTAGTTGTCATCTGTTGATATTAAAATCTCATATGAAGATAAGTGCATCAATATGTTGTGTTTTATACTAGATTCGTGGGACATTCTAGCTGTTGCAATAGGTAGCAATACAACTACCTTGAATTTTGATGAAATTTTCTAAGCCTTGTTCTCAGAGGAAATGAGACCGAAAAATATGAAGGGCCAGAATGGATATTCCTTGTCTGTACGAGGATAGACCCAGAATTGAAATAAAAATAATTTCTTGAGTGGGAGATCTAAATCTAGAGGGAGATATAAATCTCCGGGAAAGCCTGTAAAGGTATGCTGGAAATGCGGAAAGGAAGAGTACTTTGAAAATTACTATAGATCTAAGGCTCCTAAGAAAGGAAAGGGATATGATGATGCTCCTTCTGTAGAGGCGAAAACTGCCTCAGATGAAGGTGGGGATGTGTATTTATCTTCTTCGTCAAATACACATGTAAATCATGAGGCATGATTGATTCACTCTCATGCATCCTTTCACTTCACTCCCCATAGGGAGTGGTTCTACAAATATGAGAAATATGATGTTCATGATGTATTCCTAGGGGATGACATTGTACAAGAAGGCTAGAATCATCAGACGTAGAAAATTCAAGTTGAAGCTGTAAGGTAGAAGGATTAGAACACTTCTTGGTGTTCTCCATATTCTTGCATTGGCTAGAAATTTGATTTATGTAAGAAAGATGGATGATGTTATTACATAGTAATTTGTCAGCATGCTCATTTTTCCATCACTGATCCTGAAATGCCCCATGAAATATCTTGTGCAATGTTTCCAACATCAAGAAATATGTTAACATATCCCCTTGAAGATCCAAAGAAGAATACCTTGGAAGATTACTGAAGAAACTTGGTCAAATTCCTAGTTTCCTGGGTCAGCGCCCTTGCTGGTGCCATGACCACGATGATGTCCTTTTCACAGTTCTGGATTAGCACTATTAGTGCCCTAATTTCTTGGAAAACCACGTTGATACCATTTTTGGTAGTGTTTCCTCAAATGGAGGAGAATCTTTGACCTCTAGAAGCTCAAGGGCAGCGAGTTGGTTGTTAAACGGTGGTGATAAGATCGAGCTCTCTGATTTTATAGCTTTGATCTCATCCATGGGGGTTCATCCCTTAGAAAGTGGGCCTTCCTCCTCCTTTCATGGGCTCCAAATCTCTTCTCCCTTCCTATAAATTCACATCCTTCATTCCCACAAGTTTATAGCTTGGTTGTTCATTGTAAGACTCATCTTAACTCTCATCCCTTTTCATCCTAGAATTTTGATAAAGCCTAAGTGTTCGAGAGAAGAAATTATTTTGAGCTTGGTGAAGGACTCATATTTTCACTAAAGGACGCCTCCAACATCAAGGCTTGGGTCATAAGACATAATTTTTTATTTATCAATAATAACATCTAATGTTTTCTTTCTATAATTTTTAAAATATTTATGCAAATATTTTGATACTTCTTGATCTGCTAGATAGCTAATGTTTACGTTTATTATGTAATGTACCACATTTGTTTTTTTTCTCTTAATCATCCGTAGGTATTCGCGTGCCATCAGTAGTAGGGAGTGGGCCTACAAGGATCATGGATCAAGGTCACCATCAACGGATTCAAGTGTAGCATTGGAAAAACGGTATTTATGTTTATTTCCTTGTTGCATTATAAACATTAGTTAAGATATATTTGCATTAGAAGAATCATGTGTTGCTAGATCCACTTTAGGGTTAGAAATATTGCCTCTTTCCACAGAGGGGATTTATCTTGACAAAAGAATTGGTGACTCCACATATTTCAGATCACATTCATGATTGGCAGTGTCATCGTCGCCTCATAAAATTTGAGATCCCTGATCAACTATTGACTGAATTGCTTACGAAATCATTTTTTCCCAGGATTGCTAAATATATTTCTATGGGTGGTTGTGTCACAGAAGAGGAGGTCATTTCCAGATCTCAATACCTCGATTTGGTTTATTCCCAGTCTAGGACTCTACATGAATTATTACTTGACACGCCACAACCTTCGACCTATCCTACATCATCTCAATCTCTTGTTACACCTTTGGTGGATGGTGTTATTGGGACAATGGCTCATACTAATAGTAGTGCACCTAAAACTTCTTTGATGTCTAAATCCACTACTTCCATTGCGGCCCCTACCCCTTACAATAACCAAAAGAATCATGGTAAAACCTTAGAGGTAAATTTTGTTCAATATACCGCAGCAAATAAATCCTCAAAAGGTAAGAAAAAAGGGTAAAAGAAATTCTAAATCCGAAAACCCTAAACAGGATTCAAAGAAGTCATCTTTTGGCAATTATTCAACACGTAAGCCCAAATATCCTTTCCTAATATGTGATGATGATCATTACACGAAGGATTTTCCTCAGTGTGTTGAAGTTTCCCGTCTTCTGAAGGGTGCACCCAGGACTCCGGTCATTTTGAAAGAACCTTTCCCTTCTCAATAGACGCAAATGGTAGACCAGGCTCAATATTCTAGAAGTTCTTAGGTTTTCATGGTTAGAATGAAATATATTTCCATTACCATGAGAAAAAAATATTATCCCAATCCACCCAAGGCTCCTGTGGAATAATAAGTTAAAATCACCCTTCCTCTTCCACACCTCCTACCTCCGGTCCTCTGTAGAGTGAGAGACCGAGTAGTGGCTCCATCATCCTACCACCCCCAAAAGGTGTTCTTCAGAAGTCATCTTATAATTAGAATGCGAGAGAATTACAACACTACAATATTGTCAAAGATTTGGCTCAAGCACCTTCGACGATGTCAGGTTTGGAGGTCCTTCAGTCGTGCCCATGACAATGGAAGGCACTACTCTCTTCTATTGAAGGGATTGGTCCAGTAGATTCTAATTTGATTACTTTCTATCTTAAGAATTTCATTCCTCGCCTCCCATCTCAAGTAGCTTTTCCTATTCAAGTTACCCTTATGGGAAATATTATTCATCGGAGTATTTTTAATGAAAGAGCTTCAACTTCCATCATGTCCATTGCATGCTGGTTGTTGCATGCCGGAAAATCATCGTATACCTCCAGCCATCTACTTTCCATCTCGACACCTTTGTAGCTTTCCATGTATATAGTTCTACCATAATGATATATGAATTCTCCATCTTATTGGAGGGGAAAACAAGAATCATGGCTGAAGTGGTATATGCCAAGTTGAACTATAATCTCATTCTTGGATGGTAGTTGGATAAAAGCTATGGTTTTCAAAAAGCTATGGTTTTCGTGGTCTCCACCCTTTTCTTGTCCTATGTTTCATCAAGGAAAGATCATCGACCGCTTGGCTTTCTTCACTTTGAATGATGACTCATTCAACATATATAAGTAATCGGATGTTTCAATAATTTGCATCTCTATTGAGTCCAACTCCCTATTATCTGAGAGTGAAAAAACTACATATCGATCCAAACTGACTGAAAAAATTTCTTAGAATGGACCAGTGAGTTCCATATCATAATCAAATAAGGGATTGAGTTTGGCACGATTGTATTTCTGCAAAAGAAAATTGACTTTAGTATGAAAGCTACCTTGCCAGTTTCAAGATTTGATACCAACTTCAATTTTTCCAACATGGTACGGAAAAACATTTACATGCTGTCCATTTCTGGTAAATAAAATTGGAGCTAAGAGAAAATATTTTAGCTACCATCATAAAATCAAATCCTCTGCATCTGCTGAGTAAGTTGGTTTATGCTTTAGAGGACATGTCCCTATCATTTAATATAAATTCCTATTATATATATTTTATGTTGCAACTCACAACTTACCTCACCTCATCGAAATTTCTTCAGAGGACATGTCCCTATCATTTAATGTAAATTCCTATGATATATGTACTTGTAGATAAAATCAATTTTTTGATAGTAATGGAAGGAATCGATTTTGGATACCACTGGATCAAACACATAATGTAAGCATTGTAGAGCTAATTTCAGTATGGTGTTTATGTAATAAATATAATCAAAAGCTTTTGGCATTAGTCAGCCTAAAATATATCATATCTAATCATCTTTATCATTATGTCCATAGAAAATATAAAACAAAATTTGCGATTTGCAAGCATAAGTAACATATGCAACATACTATAGAGTTTGCATCAGTTGATACACATCTTTAATAATTAGACATTGAATAACTCAGCTGCTGGATGCCTTTGGTTATTTTGTTTAAGAAATGCATTATGTATGGTCATTATCAATCCTCTCAGAGCATATACAAACATGCACAAACTGCATAATGATTATACTGGCAAATCAATGTTAACATCTTTTTATAGGAAACTCAAACCTCTCTAATAATTAAGGTTGCATAAATCGATTTATGTTTTGTGTTCTGTTTTTATCATATAAGATAAGATAAGACTAGATAGATAATTTTGCCCATGTCCACAAATGATGGAAAAAGTGGGTCAGTGGGACTGAAATGTACAACTGGTAACAATATATTGTGGGAATGCCATGCTGAAAACTAAAGAATAAAGATATCAGCAAGAAAGTACAATTTAATAACAAAAATAAAAATTACTATTCATCATTAGGTAATACATTAGAATTAGAGGAGATGGAAGAAGGTTATGCTGCCATTTCACTTGCTGAGGTGCAATTGCACTACCTGAAAATTTCATTGGGGGAGTACCCAGGGCTGAGACGGCCTGGCTGTGTGATCTTCAAAGGAAATTGGAAGTACTTAGTGGAAGTTCTAACATTTGATGTTTCCAAGAAGAAGCTAGTAATACAAGTTTCATGCCAGACGAGGGCTGGTTTTCCAATTGGCACTGGAAACTGGCAATCATCTGTGGCTAGCTTTTTGTATATGATCATTTCCAATCCCCTATGAGCACATGCAAAAAGTAGATAGACTTATTGCAAATGCTTCTGGACTAGAACTAGAATTTTTTTTGGATAGCTTCAGCCATATCCTAGCCTAGGATGTTGCAGGTGCAGCTAGGCATGGTCATCCCCTTGTGCGTTATGCCCATATCTGCTTTTGGTTGTTTGGTGTAAAGCATATCTATAGATGTTTTAATGTGTAAACTGGCACATTCTCCTGGAATATTTTGGATATGTGCTTTCCTCCACCGAAATATATTTCCATTATGTCAGAGGATGACAAGATGCAAGTCACTTCTGTCCAGACATAGTTAAGCATTACACTCAAATTTAAAACTGGATTATCAGATAGCACTTTGGCTAACCAGTGCTATGCAAAATCAAAACAGAGCTGATAATCGTATCAAACAACAAAAACAACAAAATCAAACCTGCTTGGGTCTGGTTGCTCAGGGAAGAGTTGTCCATGCTCCAAAGTCTATATTTTTGGATAGGTCCTAAAGCCTAGATTTTTTTAATTGATCTGCAACTACTACTTGGACTCTGCCATACTCTATATTCATATTTGAGGGCAGTTAAGGTTTCTAACTCTCTAAGTCAATGCAATATACAACTTAATGAACTGGTCTCTAGCTATCTATGGTCTTACTCTTTGTCTACACTCTAGTGTCTTCAGCTATCTTCCTTTGTCCTCATCATCTACAAGAAGAAGCTTGCTGTGATAAAAAAAAAATGAACTGTTAATTTTGTAATTGGTAAATGCAAACATAAAAGAAGAGAAGAAACGTTTGTATAAAAATCGTTAATATTAGAAGGCTTCGTGTAATGGAAAATAGGGATATTATATTTGCTACTTGTAGAGAAGGGAAAACAGAGCACCACAGAATCAACTGGGGAATTCTTAGATGGTTAAACCATTTTGCAAGTACCATAGTTTTAAAAATTGGCTCAGACTGAACTAGAACCGATCAAACTGGCCAGTTGGATAGGGCCAGGGGTCAAACTGGCCACAAACCTGGACTAGTGGACTGGTTTGGTACCAAACTAGTACAAACCAGTCCAATCTGGTCTGAACTGGTTAGTTCCATCTTGAACCGATCATGTCGTAAAAGTCTAACTCCTAAACTCTAAATGAGAAACCTAACTCCTAAACCCTAGAAATTCTAGCAATCAATGATAATCTTTCCTTTTTATCCTTTTTATCCTTTCTATCCCCACCAATTCATATAAGCTCACACAATCTCATCAATCCAAAGCAAATAACATTTCTAAGCATGTCCATTGTTACCCTGATAAGTTATTGTGGAATAACCATCTAAAAGTTCAAGAATTCATATGGAAGAGGGATAATCTTTCTGTATCTAAAACAGTCTGAAATGTCAACACTCAAAACTACTGAAGTAGAATTATACTTTTAATACAATTATTTTGTGTGGTCTTTGTAAGGTTAGCAATAGGTCCAAGGTGTTAATGGAATACTAAAATTCAATATTTGGGCCAAATGGATCTGTGTGCATAATTTATTTAACATTGTTATATTTCCACTATGCAAAGTGCTTGTAATTGAGTAAATTCATTGTGTTTCTGATCTGGTATAGACATAGACCAGATCTGGGATATAAGGAAAATTCAACAATATGGAAGATAACACTAAAATCAAGAACAGATGGATCATTGAACCCATTCATTTGACCTTGGGACTAATGTAGTTGGTGACATTTCCATATATGCAGCAGGAAAACACTCTTATTATATGCTTCAAGATCAAAAAATAGGTGCACAACAATAACTGAGTGCTGAAGATGTGTTGAATGACAAGAAAATGTTCAAGATGGGCACGGTTTCCATTATCAAAAAACAAGAAGAAATACTATGCCGAGATTGTCTAGAAAGCATGTGTAGCAGGATATTTGAAAGGAAGTGTCACAGATTTGGAGCACATGATTTTTCTCTCATCAGTAGAAGTTTATTATTTTGTGTGGTCTTTGTAAGGTTAGCAACAGGTTCAAAGAAAAAATTCTAGAAAAATCTATAATAAGCCTAATAATGAATCATTCTTTCGCTTAGCCCTGCTATGGCTTTATGAACCTTTTACCTGTACTCGTTATAACCAAATCAATGTTCCCCTGACCTTGGAATCTTTGGGATTGCTTTAGCTTGAGAATTTGCATATCTCCTTAGTATCCTTTCCTCTCAGATTAACTACCACTTAATACCATTTCTGACCCTTCTATGTAACGTCTTGTACAGTCCCATCAATGGCCTTTTGATGGATCTCATTTATCATATAAAATAGGTTCTTTGAGTCTGCTAACTCTTAATAACATGTTTTTTCTGAGTTGCTTACCTTTTTCTCTCTATTTAGTTTTGATCCACAATTGTGGTGATGATATGTCAAAGATCTGCACTAGATCATCGAACAGTTACTGTTCTAAACTTCTTTAGGGGGGCAATCAGAGAATGGGGATATTTTGGCTACCCTGTTTTTTGTAGGGAATGTCACAGGGACAGTTCCTAGGCAATAAATGGATGACCAGGGATGCTTTCTAGGTGTCTTCTTATCTCCAACGAAAAGAAGGGTATGTGTTCCCTTTCATACAGGGGATGTGTTCCTTTTCATACTGGTGAATATGGATCCTTCTTAATTCACTAACAATAAGTGTTTTAATGGCTTCAGTTAATCACTGTAGGTGTGCCTATTTTCAGCTTTCACATTGGGACTAATTCTGACCTGAATAATGTCATGAACATAATGATTGTAGTATATCCAGAAAGAAATAATTTCTTCAAAATTGACGATATCTTTTTCTTCAATCATGCTTAGAAGGTTTCTATAATCATAATTTGTCGTTTGATGTATATTTTGCCTTTTATTGGATCTACTAATGAATCATAATGATAGGGGCAAATGACCTTTTTGTCTTTAGACTCTGTTTTTTCTGCTATAAGGCTGTATCTAGTCTTTGAAAGTTTGATTGAGATATTATCTGTTAACTGTTTAAAAGCACAGAACGTCCAGTAGACTTTTTTCGTTAACTTATTTAATTAAGAACTAATAAATACTCAGCCTTCTATGGTTAAAGCAAAGCATGAAATATGACAAGGTTTTATTATATGTTAATTCATTTAAACTTTAAATTTTATGTGAACGGTTCTGTGCACATTTTAAGTGAGATGCAGAAAATATTTCCTGGACAAAAGTTGCTTATATATTTCCCATAATATCATTATGTAACTTGTGACTGCCCAATGGCACGTTATCTAAACACAGACTCTGAGTTAAGACTTTGTAAACCTCGTTTTATAATCTATTGGTATAAGTGATTGAAGATTTTGTTGTTTGAGCTATTGATGGTCATAATTTTTGTTTAATTATTTTCTGATCATAAATTTGTTGTATTTTGACTCTCCTCTTTCCTTTGTATGTCCTTTTTATCTTCAAGAAAAGAGATTTTTAGTGTTGCATTTGATAGTCTCCTTTCTTTAAGAGAAGGAAAAAGAGATTAACTTGGACTATTATATTGTAAAGTCTTTTAGACCTCTTGTATTTAAGAAATAAATAGTATTATTCTTTTGTCTGTTGTTTTACAGATTCCATGTTTCCAAAGGAGCTGGGCATTTCTGAATTTATGTAATATGCAGGGTGTGAATTTGGAGCAACAACACACCATGAGATGTTAACTTCTTTCTATGGCACCGCTGTGTTGAGAAATTCTTGTCAGGTGCCAAATAATCACCTTTGCATGAACTTGCGCCTTGCAAATGGCCACCTTTGCATGAACTTACACCTTCAAAATGGCCAAGATATCTGAAAGACAACCATTTTCTTTTACAACTCCATATTCTTATAATTTCTTAATAATACGTCTCCAAGCCATGAGATTTTCCCTTGTAACGTAGTTGTGAAGTCTCTGACTTTTTCTCAACTTGCATCTGAACTTTTGAAGGGTTAAGGTCTCACATTTTTTAGGTATAGGTATAGTTCCTACATTTTATTTGGAGTATCATGAAGGATAATCTCAAATTTTCTTACGAATCCAAAGTGTTCTCCTGGTTTTTTCATGTTTTTTGTACTTGGGGAATCATACATGTGTGTGTGTGTGTGTATATATATATATATATATATTAGTGTATTCATGCATTCTCTTGTAATTTTATAGAACAATCATTTTGGGATTTGGAAGTGTTCTTTATTACTTTATAGATTGATAAAATGGTTACAAATCATTGTCGTTGTTTTCCAAAGAATCACTTAGTGAGAACTGATATTACTATTCTCTTTTCTATGGTTGAGAAAAGTTCCCAGTAGTAAAGTGTTTTGTTTGTGGAAGCAACATTGATGTTAATATGATTACATATAGTAGTGTTCTTTAATTGTTTGTACCAATAAATAGAGGCCTTCGTCGGGAAGAGAGGTAATCTCAGGAGGCATTTGATGTCGGGCGTACCCTTCTAGCTTGGATACGAGAAATGGTAACACCCGACAATTTAGTTGTACATTTCAGTCTTTTGTAAGGTCCTGAGTTACATGAGATTTATTTCCAGAGTTTTTTTCCAATATTATTTGAATATGCTATATGGACCGATATCAAATAATTATCTATTTATACATTTAAACCTTGTTCGGGCATTCTTTGGCCAATATTTGTGCCTTGTAGGTCCGCTGCAGGGATCATGTTGGGCACGATTGTTTAGATCCTGGAAGGTGTAAATAGCTTATAGCGTGTTGGCACAATCTTTGTAAAAGTGGTGAGATGGACGCATATCTATAGCGTAAATAAAAGTTCTCTCTGGAATTTGCTAGGTTAAGGATTGATTTGCAATTTTCTTCTGGTGATTTTAACAATTCTCTTAGAGTATCAAGAAGGGTAATGTAAAAGCTCTCGTGCACACGTATGAGCCCTCTCAGGGTACATTAATTTTCTAAAAGCTGTTGAATTGAAAGCATATGCTTTTAGTGTATGAGCCCTGTAGGCTATGGATTTTTTTTGCAATTTTCTTTTGGTCGAAAGGTACCAAGAAGGAAATATAAATAGTTGTTGGGCAATTACAAACAAAACATTTGTAAAAGGCAAAGAGTATGATGTCAAGCTTGTGATTTGTTCCCATTGTGACAGCATTATATATGGAAGGTGGCATTGCAAAGACGAGGATAACTGCGGTGAAAAAAATCGACTAAAAAGGATTCATGTAACTGCCATGACGCCCCGGGAGTTTATAAAATTTTCATAGTAGTGTTGTTGCATATAGAGAATATATTACTGATTTATGGATCTTGTATCTAAGAGTAGCAAAATATGATCTATCAGGGAAGGGTGAATATTTTAGGTATATATTTCAAGGAGAATTATTTTTCACTTTAAAGTTGTGATGCAGGGGCATTAGGCTCAAGACAACCTTTGTACATAAATAAATATAAAGGGGGGTCTCATGTTTTGTTTCCCTATGAAATTATCCATAGTTGACTTAATTTTAGCTAATTTGTGGAGAAACATGTAACTGCCTAAATGATTAGTGGGCATAGGAAGAGATAGTTCGTTTCATTCTATCAGAGGGTTAGGCTAAAATTAGGATTGTAGGAATTGTAGATTTCTGTTGAACGTAAGGGAAGATGAAGAAATTACTGTTAGTTGTATAAATAAACCTCTGTGGCATAGTCTAGGGGAGACTTGAAAAGTCCTGCATAGAGCTTCATAGAGCTGCATAGAGCTGCAAACCTGAAAAATCTGTAAAGATAGAGTGTGAGGTAGGAGGGCCATTGAAAGAAGATCAGGCCAGAATCAAGAAATGTTCTGTAATTGATTTCATGTTTATTTATAAGAGGACTTATTCTGAATTATGTGTGTGATGAAGTTCTGCGTGAATATGCCTTGAATTTCCGGAACCTTACATGAATGGAACTCTGTAATTTGTTAAGAATCTGCCTATATATTCATGTGCGAGAACCAGTGTGATTGAACCCTGCATTAAGAGACATGAAAATTATATTAATGTATGAGAATCGTGTGTAATTGAATTCCTGTGGCAATATGAAACCCTGTGATAGGTTTATGTGCATATAGGTTGTTGGATCCTCTGTGGAGCCCAAGTTAATGGCTCAGGGCTCATGAGCATTGGTGTATTTCGCACCTGAGTGAGAATGGCTTAACCTCTGTGAATCATATATGGTGGAGGCTCCGTAGTGGTGGCGTAGTGATGCGCTATTCTGATGGGCGAAGATCCCTTCTTAAAGCTAAGAGCGTACTTGAATAAGAATCTGGAGCTTTGTATTTGGTGAAGTCTTAAAGCTGCAGAGGAGCTACTTTAAGGTGGTCCATCTGAATTTGGTATGTTGAGATGGGGCGGAAACCTGAGTGGTTATAAAAAAAGGTTGAGGGTCTCATTTAAAAGCCTGTATTAAAGTGTTGGATTTTCTTATCAAGGAGTCGAAGCGAAATCACGTAAGGATCAGAGCGTGTTAAACCTCTGTCTTAAGTGTCAATATCCTATTATCCATGTGTGTCTTCCTGGTGAGAAGCGATGCATGGTTTAAGACTGCAAGTTAGAGGCGAAGGTGGAATAGCACGAAGCATTGAAATTGCACAATGAAATAGTGGAAGCGGTGTGCATTGGATAAACTGTGTGTAACAAGGAGCAACAGAGTTTGTAACGCGGCGAAACCTTGTTGAATGAATTGGAGGGACGGAACCTTGAGAGGAACAGTGAAACTGGAGTTCTATATACCAGCAATGTCGCACAAGGCGAAGGCGGTAATACATTTTCATAAAAAAAATGCGATGTATGTTATGGACTGATGCGTGGACAAAAGCGGTTTGAAAAAAACCGCGTTCATCGCGCGAATTCGGAGAGATAACCTCTGTGTACTTCCATAGTGCGATGTCCACTCATGTTCGTTCGATCCGTGGTTGGAGAGTGATACACTGGAGACCATCGGATCCATTCGACACTTAACGCGAGGAAATGAGCTGTGAGGCCTGAACATTTCAAAGGTTAGTGCTGGGGTTTAATCTTTAGTCCAAGGTGAATCAATGTTCTTTAACGTTGAATTAAGGAGTATATATATGTGTTGGTATATATATATATATGGTTGATCTGATATGTGTGTCCATGTAGTTTTTGCATATGAGAGAAGATTATAGGCGTTGTATTATTGTGTTTTGAACCATAGAATAGAAATGATACTTCCGCATGTGGATTGTATGGTTTCATTGTAATTTTGGGTTCTATAACCTTTGAATAAAAAGAGCCTCTGCATTATTAGTTCTGAGAGAGGAGGTGTGTGGTTTCATAACTAAGGGAGGAATTTAAATTAATATCTCAATCTTAGATTGAGATATTTAAACACAGATTTTATTTAAATTTCTAGTCAATAAATTAGAACAGTGTGAGTTTCCCAGATTGTTTAATTTTAATTGGGACGTGAATTTGAATGCAATTTATATGCATAGACAGTTGAAGAATGGGGACTATGGGTTTTATAGGCATCAAGTTGTTTTTCATTGAAGTTACTTTAACTCAGTACCGGTAGTATGCTGGCCTGGACCATAAAAGCTTAGTTGCATAAGATTTAATTTGAGAGTTCAAGTGATCTCTTGTTTTTAACTAATAGGATCTTTTGATCAGATTGCCAAAGCTATTATAGATTTTGTTTCTTGATTAAATTTAAGTTTTATTGAAAATCAATTCAGTGAATACTTTTCATTTGAAGTTATCGATTTTGTTTTTTGAATTTAATTATTTAATGTAAATCAAGGATTTCCATGATTTCATGATTTCCATTACTTTAAGAGAGTATATTGCTTCACGGTTGTTGGCCTCACTTTTACTAGATAAAACTTATTGGCCAACAGAGGCATGCCTAATTACAAAGTGTATTTCCAGAGAGACAACCTACAAACCATAATTGACACACATTGTTAAAAAACAAACCACACGAGAAAACAACAGAAATACATTAATTATCATTCTAATTTAGCGGGATTGGATGTTTTGGAGCTGAACCCGAAGGAGACGAGGGTTTGACCTTGCAATGGATGTGACACTCTTATTATATGCTTCAATATCAAAAAATAAGTGCACAACAATAACTGAGTGTTGAAGATGTTTTGAATGACAATACAATGTTCGGGATGGGCACAGTTTTCATTATCAAAAAACAAGAAGAAATACTCTGTTGAGATTGTCTAGAAAGCATGTGTAGCAGGATATTTGAAAGGAAGTGTCACAGATTTGGAGCACATGAATTTTCTCTCATCAGTAGAATTTTATTATTTTGTGTGGTCTTTGTAAGGTTAGCAACAGGTCCAAGGAAAACATTCTAGAAAAATCTATAATAAGCCTAATAATGAAAAAAAGTTGGAGGTGGCAGTTAATCTAGATAAAACAACACTAAAAATATTGAAGAATACAACTGTGGCCATGGAATATCCTTTTTTCTATATCTATGCCTAAAATAGAGCAATGGTAATTCATTTTACTTTGATGGACCACCTGTTTGTGCTGGTGAGCATCATGATGAAAGGGTGTTTTATAAAAATTTCATGGAATGAACTACAACACCAGTCACCAAATGAGAGAAAAGGTGCAAAGATGTTTTTCGTGGGAAGTGGACTCTCATTTTGAGGACAATTTATCCTACTACCGTGGTGAGGAACAACAAATGGATCATTGAACCCATTCATTTGACCTTGGGACTAATGTAGTTACTGACATTTCCATACATGCAGCAGGAAAACACTCTTATCATATGCTTCAAGATCAAAAAATAATTGCACAACAATAACTGGGTGTTGAAGATGCGTTGAATGACAAGAAAATGTTCGGGATGGGCGCAGTTTCCATTATCAAAAAACAAGAAGAAATACTCTGCTGAGATTGTCTATAAAGCATGTGTAGTAGGATATTTGAAAGGAAGTGTCACAGATTTGGAGCACAGGATTTTTCTCTCATCAGTAGAAGTTTATTATTTTGTGTGGTCTTTGTAAAGTTAGCAACATGTCCAAGGAAAAAATTCTAGAAAAATCTATAATAAGCCTAATAATGAAAAAAATTTGGAGGTGGCAGTTAATCTAGATACAACTAAAAACAACAATTTTGTGGGACCTCATAGTTGGTGGGTGGGATGTTTCCTATTGGCCAGAGTTTGTGCTAAGTGCACAGGGAAGCTATTCAACTCTAATTGACAAGAAAAAAAATTTGCCTTCATTTGAGGAGTCAATTTGCAATTCCTTCAAGGCATCAAAGGCAGGGAAGGTAGTTATGATAATATACAACTCCTCTTCAAACAAGAAGAAGGCTGCAACCTATAGATACATGGTAAAAAAGAACATATTCTAGGAGTTTGAGCCTCGTAGTAGATTAGATGTACTTAGAAAGCTTTCTTACATTTAGCAATCAGAAATGTTAGTAGTTAAGAATGTGCCATCATGTTGGAGAAGCAAGTTTGTCTCTTTGGAAGCTGGAAATTTTATCTACATATGTGCTACTATATAAAAGTTAATATTGGTAATAATAAAGGTTGGTTGTGTTTCCAGAGCAGATCATCACTATGAATTCCATAACTTTTCATGTTTGTGATTGATAGGTATATGATATACATGGTAAAGCAAGTATAAATAAAATTTATAAATATTGACCACCCCAAGGCTAGTTAAATTTTTTATTTATTGTTTACCCCATACACAAATCTATATAAATAATATTTTTAGTTCGAAAAATGAATATTGTATTAAATTCCTCATCAATAAAAATGTTCTTCAAGGAATGGTCTACATTCAGAGGGTTACCTATATCTAAATGAAACCAGTTTGTTGCCTTTGGCTACATCTTTTCTAAAAGCTCAAACTTATCTTAAAATAGAACCGATTTTTTTCTTTGTCTTTTTGGTTACTATATAGTAAGTATATCATGAATTCAGGACCAATGCAACCTAGAGAACCCAAATGAAGGGGGAGAAAAACTATATTTGAGGGTGAAGCACTTTGTATTATACATATGAACATATTCTAATTTAAGATAATGCAACCAAGTGTATTTAAATGAATGGGATACGAAAGGTGACGGGTTTGGATAATAGATAGAAATTTGGTCAATTATGTTTTGATGTATATATTTGTTTAATTAAATTTTTTATTTTATTATATTAAAGAGATGTGACCAATTTTATTTCATGGAAATGATAATATTTAGATAAATATAAAAATTTTAAGATTAGGGAGGAGTTGAAGTTGTTCACTATCTTATACTTTCAGTTTATTATATTTTAAACAAAGATTAATGCTCCTCTCACGAACTAGGTACATATTCCATAGAGGTCGTTGAATATGCATTTTGTGGATAGTTTTTTTGAAGGTTTCAGAGGTAGGCATGAAGAGAACAAAGCAATTTTCAAGATAACTCACAAAAGTTGATAAACAAACCACCCATTCTTCCAAAACATTTTGTATTGCCTCAACTTTATCACCTACATCACCTTTATCTCGCATGGAAGATGTATCCCCACTCCTCGATGTTACTTTGCACCTCTCGGTGCAAATGCTAGTATTACTTGATTTTCCATGCTTATGTGGAACATGGTCAAGAGAAGGAACTATAAAAACAATGGATTTGCATGAAAGCTTTATAATATTTTCAAACATGAAAGTTGTGATGTGTTACTAAGTTTCTTCATTATTTTATAGATCAATACACGTTAAACCGACTTTACTCCTTGACTAGCATTGCATTCAACATTGTGCACAAGTATGTTTTAAATGTATCAATCAAAAGTATGATTTTATCTATATTTGATAATGCAAGTTGAATACATCATACAATACATAGGAGCGCTATGGCTATGAAGTTCAATATGAAATAATCTATTGATTGCTACTATTACTATTATATAAGGGGTGCTCTTCTAATGGCCATTTATTAGCTATGTTAAGAAGGCTTTGTGGAATTTTTATTTACTATAAGATTATGTATAGTTGAGTTGCGGACAACTAAGTAGAATTTGGTAGGAAGTTTGGAGTATGTGTAATTCATAATGATCTTGTCTTCTCTTCATTGATGACTTTTCAATGTGTGATTTTTGACCTAAGCCATTGCATTATCAATGTGTCAAAGCTCAAAACTCGACCTATATGTCAACTACTTCTTATGATCGTTCCTAGGAACATGAATCCTAATTTTTGTAGGTTTAAAATTTATCACAAGTTTTCTCTATTGTGGTCAAATTTGTGGATGTTATCTCAAAATTTATTTAAGGTACCATGGATCTAAATTTCTTATGAACTTTCAACACTATAACAAACTTTGGTGAAAATTGTTGATCAATTCTCACTTGGTTAGGGTTATAGATGTTAATGAAAATTTTGTGTGCGTGCATGAGAGTTGGGTGCAAATGCACAATGTTGTGTAGCATTAGTGTGATAAATATGGGATAGTGCAAAGAATAGTTTTTAAGATTAGTCTAAGTTGACTCATACCTAATCAACTTAGTCAAGTTGATTGTTGGTTGAACGGTTAATTGTTGGTTCAATGGACATAAGATCTTGTAGGCACAAATACCAAAGGGAAAAATGGATTGTAATTCTCCACCACTGCTACCTTCCATGCTTCCTCAAACTCCTCTCCAACCTCAATATCAGTTCTAGTAGTAGCATGAGAAACAACACTACGCTTAGCAGAACTAGAAGAACGCGTTTTCCAAACTACACGAAAACTACTTCCCTCACAAGTCACCATGTGCCATGCTTAGTCTCGGTGGTTCTCTTCCTTCTACTCCTGGTTCAATTACCATATCTTCATTGGAACCAACACCCCGAACTCCACTAGACAACGATTCACCATTTTGTAGTAGTGATTCGCCATTTGTACTGGTGATTCGCCATGATTTTACAAGATAATATAATATCGTGAGAGATTCACCAAAAAATTATATATACATATTATATTATTAATAAAATCGCCTTCCATTTTTCCTATGTATCATGGGGATTCGCCCATTTATTATACATATAAATTTAGGGGGGTTCTTAAAATTTTCCCTAGTGACCACCGCAAATAGCTATCATCACGAGGAATTAAAATACTCATGGAGGCAACAATGGGTTTTCTAGAGGTATTCTCAAGGCATGGAATCTGAAATACATTGGGAACCATCATTCCCATGTGAAACCTCCATCCCCAAGCTATCATCCATACAAAATGAGTCGCCTCCCAACATGGTAACTCCTGAAAAATTCCCTCCACCTGCAGCTCCTGAAGAATAGGTGGGCTGCATAGCTGAACATGATGGGTCAAATTACCCATCCCACACTGTATCCCTCTCCACTCATGGTAAGTGTAGAGTTGCTACTAAATCTAGGCTGCAATGATGTTTCCTTCATGAAGCAAAAAGGAAGTTGGATCTTCAAAGATCCACTCTCTGGGTCTTGCCCATACTATCCCATATAAAGTGAATATGACATGATCATCATATGGGATCCAAATGAGAGTGGTATTGCAGATTTTTCATGGTGCTGGAAAGTACCAACAGTCTCTCAAGTATTCACAACGCAATTTCTCTAACTGTTGTTTCAGAAAATGACATGGCAAGTTGTTTCTCAACAAATTTCTAGTTATGTATGTCATCACATATACTAATGAATAGTAAATGGTGTTGTACATCAACTGATCATACAAAAAATAATAAAACACTTTCCCATGGCCATATAGGAGATGGCTATCTCCATCATAGTAGTTGGCCCAAAATTGACCATGAAGCCCAATGAGCGGCTTGCCCTCTTGTGGAGACATGCAATGTATAGAAATGGTAAGAGCATGAAAATACTATGTTAGATAATCAATAAATACAAAAAAAATATTCTTACGATGTACTGAGAGTAAGATGATGATAATATCCATGAATAAGCCCTCCATAGTGGTATGACATACTCCCATGAAGAGAGATGAATCATATGTTGCATGAAGATCCTTCTTCTTATGCTTGGAAATCCAGGTCAAGAAGATCATATCACGGTAATAGATGTCTCCATACACTACTCCATCAATCTCACCTCCTCCTTGCCCACCAAGTGCATCATATGTTAAGTGATCCTGGGAACACTCCATCAATAAACCGAAGCTCCCAAGTGACAACATTGTTGGCCTTTGTGACAAGGCTCCTGTCATCTCATAGCTCCATATTTTGACATTCCACATGTCAAATTCATCAATCATAATGTTTCTACATATGAGAGACTCCTTCCAAAGTGGAAGTACCTCCTGATCCTCCAAGACTAAGGAGTAGCCTCGTTGCACCATGATGGTGCCATCAAATACTCTTGCACATTATGCAAAGTATGGAAGAAAATCAATCCATACTCTCCTAAGAACATCCAAAGAAACAACAACTCGTGTTGCCTCCCCACACCATCATCATATAAATTATGGAGAAACAACATTATGGCTGACATGAAAGATATCACATCACCCCAATACACCCAAACTCCTTGCTGCCATATGACGCAAGTGCCATGCCAAGGTCCATCCTCCAACCTACTCCTTGAAATAGAATGTTTCATATGATGACCAAACTCTTTCAAGAGTAACCAACGCAGCCATGCCTCCTGCTACCTTGTGTCATAGATATGCAAGTGGCTTACCAACCACCTTCTCACCATCCACGCCCTCTTATGAAAATGTGGGTGTCTCCTACCATGCTCCATATTGGTATCCCTCCCATGGAGAATACCATCCTCCCATATCATATTTATACCTTAGCATTTCATGGGATGTTGAAATGAAACCTCTTGGAGATCTCCCAGTGAATATCCCACACCAATGACCCTATTGAATCCATAAGGATCCAAGTATGCTGAAAGCAAAGTCTTCTCATAGAGTTGTACATTGCTCAACAAGAAAGACCCATCACAATGCTAGAATATGAGAGGAATCTTACCAATCATCTTCTCCTCCAATGTCAGACAAGTGCAATGGTCATCAGAATTCTCTATCAATAGCTGAGCTCCCAACTCATCACTATTGCTCAATTATAGCATTGTTGATCTCCACAATGGTGTATTGGCTATCTCATGCTCAAGCTCAATGCTGAAAATATAGTCCTGCATTGGATTATTTAGGAAAAAGCACATCCCATCCTTCAAAAATCCACACCCCAACCTCAAGTGTTGTGTGCAACCCAACAATGACACACTAGGATGATTTTTCACCCCCTCCTTGAACAACTCAAGGCTGCATAGTGCAGTGAAAGTCTGATGCTCCAGATTAGCAATGTGTTTTTACCCTTGCTCATGCAATAGCATATTTCCACAACCTTCCATAAGATTTTCTAAAATAACAGAAAGTGGAAATTTAGGCATACCTTGAGGAAACTTGGGATCATCTTGTATGGTTTCAAGAGTTCCTTCCTCTAATGTGGTGGCTCTCCCAACTACTGATGATGATGGCTCCTCCTCCATAGTTGTATCAACACTGGTACAAGTCTCCTCAAGTGGTGGTGAAGGACTTTCCTCCTTTGATTTATTCTTGTCAAAAATTTTGATCAAAATTCGAGTGAAATCTGCAAAAGAATTCACTCTTGCATGACTCAAATGGCTGAACCACCAAATGATTGCTACACCCTCCAAGTGCAGTGCTGCAATCTCAACAACCTCTCTTTCCACTATTGGATGTATCAGGAAGAATGCATCTAGATTCCTTGCCCAAGCCCTTTCTATACATTTGGATGATCCATCAAAATTAGACAATATAAATCTATTGCCCTTTATTCTCCTATTGCTGAAAGGTCTCCTTTCTTCTTTAAGATGGATGAACTATGGAAGAGTTAGATTTTCCTTGAAAGCTCTAGGTTGAGACTTATATTCTGACAGGTATCCACTTAGGATCTCATGTTCCAAGTGCCCTCCATCTCCATGTTTCTTGTCTTCTTCCTCAAAAGGAAAGGGCATAGTGGAATTCTTTGGGGCCCTCTACAACACTAGTTCTCTTTTCTGATCATAGGAAGTACATGGGCCTTCCTCCTCTTGAAACCCCCTAGAGGTCTCACTGCAACTTTCCTTTTTCATTTGCTTAACATCCTTGGAGATTTTCTTCATAGATATGAAAAATTATGAGACAAAGCTCATTATTTCCATCATTCTAATATTTTCCTTCTTCTTCTTATTCTCCTGATAGCATAATGACTGAGATCCACATGCTGAGACAAGATTATGCTCTGATACCACTATAATATCCCAAAATGGGGAGAAACAATATATGAACACAATAATGGAAATAATAGTGATGAATCAACACATAAAATGTAATAATATCATATAGCCATCATATTAATGTCACAGCAGCAAATGTATACAAGATCTTGAGGAAATAATCACTCAAGTTAGGCAACACAAGCCTCAAGAAAACATGTACATGAAATATGAAGAACATTTATACACAAATAATGTGCAAGGCTATGTCAGCACAATTTTATTAAGAAGAACTGTTGTTGGAAAGTTTCAATACATAGATCTGAAACTATATGGCTCATACAATGATGGGAGTAAATATCTATGCTCCCAAACACAATTTCAAGACAACCCGGGAAGGATTTCCTGAAATATGCAAAGTGCAAAAATGCCAGAATGCGGCCCTAGGACTGAATAGAAACTACAACTCAATAAATGGATGAATATGGATGTAGATGATACATATCATGAATGAATCTCATCCAATATATCCTTCAGGTGAAAGGCTGATCAAATCACTAAACATCTCACCCTCCAATCACACACTGGAACCCCTCACTACAATTGCTCACTGAAATAATGCAGTCAAGGAGGGATACTGCACTATATGTGATAGAAAATATGTTGGCCAAGTGCCAAGATGTGAAATATTCTCCAGAATATTCCTCACTAATCTCCCAAAGAGAATAATGCTTCCTCCTCTGAAAAACTAGCTCCGGAAGTGGGTTTCTCAACCCTCCACTGCAACACCCTGCAACACAACACTATACTCTGTAGAAATAAAATTGTAGCTGAAGGCTGAAGCTTGGACTTAAGCCTGAGTGTGGAAAAATGAAGTACAATGATCCCCCAAGAGGCCTCTCAAGAAAGGATATGGGACTCCCACTCAGGAACACCCGGTGCTAAGCAGCACAACAATCTCAACTAAACAGTTGAAGAATGCACAATAGTCATGTAGACCATAAAATAAATAATCAATAACATGCCTCACTATGGCTGCCTTGCCCTCCTTATAAAAAAGTGTGAGACTTCTTACCTTGGGTCCCACTCATTAGGGTTTCCACCTTCAAGGAATCTTCCTCCCACTATCACTGCATTGTCTCTATTGATGAGCTACTCCATCCATACCAGCACTATTGATTTGGTCAAAATTGACCTTGTCCACATGTATTTTCCCCTGTTCACACATGAGGGTTCTAGATAAAACTATTATTATGATCCATTTTCACATCAAGAGGGATTTTATGCCTGTTTAAGATATGTATGGGCCTCCTTACCCATTTATTCATCTAACTAGGTGTTGACAACAAAATTAATATTCCCATTAGCTACATGCCAATTTAGGAATATTACAGTCCTCCCATCCCAAATGTTGCTTTTCCTCAAGCAACTGCAAGGATAGAACTAAAGAACGTCCTCTCCTCCTCCTGTATAATCCCCATAAAAAAAACTCCTCCAAGGAACAAGATGTTGTCTCATCAATACATCTCCAAGTTTCCCCTCCCAAATATGCAAGTTATCTTTTGGTGACCACCCCAAATAGCTATCATCATGAGGAAGTAAAATACTCATGGAGGAAACAATGGGTTGTCTAGAGGTTCTCTCAAGGCTCTGATACCACTGTAGTATCCCAAAATGGGGAAGCAACAATATATGAACATAAAACTGGAGATAGCAGTGAATAACATTACACCAAAATGTATGAAAACCATGGAGCCATTTTATTATGTAATTCAACAACAAATAAGTACAATAGAAGTGGGAAAAAATCAAATAATCAAGGAAAACAAGCCTCCTATGAATACATATTCCAAAATTGAAATGTTGCTACATAGCAGAATGCCCAAGAACAAGTACAACACAGTCATAGATGGTATACTGAAGCTAGCCATCGAACTATTTCCTAGTGCTTTGTCGGAAGAGGAACGTATGTTGTACCTCGAGCATCTTGATTATACCCAAGGGATTATTGCTTTAGTTCTTAAAGCAAAAAATCAATGATTTAAGGCTCAATATGAAAAATTTGTCACACACCACCCCCCCGACGCACATTTTCTCCGAAGGTAACTTGGTCCTACTTTATGACCAAAGCCATGATAAGTTGGGAGTAGGAAAGCTTGAGCCAATGTGGAATAGGCCCTATATCATTCAACGTATATTGGAGCGAGGAGCCTATGAGCTATAAAATTATGAAGGCAATCCATTGGCTGAGCCCCAAAATGGGCTCTATCTAAAGAAACATTACGCTTAATAATAAGTGTGATACTTTGTACATTAGTGTTATACTCATTAGTGTGCTTTGAGTTTATTTTTGGTGTGATTATTTGCCTTGCAGACATGTTTCCTCTGCTCACCTTGTGTTCCACTTGGTTTGCAGGTGTATTCGAATTATTATGTTGGATTTTCTGATGGTGCTTTTTGTAGCACAAGGAACCTGTCTTCCGCAGCAACGGAACTCTTTGTTCTTGACAGCAACTTGATTCATTTACAAGGTATTTGTTTCGGTCAAACAACTACAAATTTTGTAGAGTATATTGTGATGATCAAAATATTATCAAATGCCATTGATCTTGGGATTAGAGATTTGTTTGTTAAGTTAGACTCACAACTCATTTTCTTACAATTAAATGGGAATTATTCTGTGCGCAATCCTAAATTTTTTTGTATGTATTTTCATGTTAGATTGTTGGAAAGGCATTTTAATTTGATCACATATCAACATATTCCAAGAATTTTAAATACATTAATAGATACATTAGAAAACCATGCATTAAATAGACATTTGCACAATATGTAAATCAAGACATCATCATGATACAAAAGTAGTCGTAGAAACATGCATATATATATATATATATATATATATAGACACACACACACACACACATATATATATATATATATATATCAGTTTGTGAAGTGTGTTACATCCAAAATCTTAAAAAATATGTGTTATGTTACAAAAATGGCTCTCTGTTATGAAACTAGCTCCAAAAATAGAAGAAAAGAGAGATCAACGCCTTAGAAATTAGCCACTTTGAGGGGGTAACCTCCTTTACATTACATAAATGAACAATTATTGGAAGATACAAGTGAAAAACACTCATTTCTATATATAGGAGTCCAATGGATCACAATATAATCCTAGCCGACATAACAATAACAATGTAAGGGCACAATAATAACAATAGTGGGCTTCTATGGGGCACAACAATTTCAATAATGGGGCTCTACTAACAATAACAATTAGGGGATACACTAGTATTATAGGGACCTAACATGCCCCTATCATTCAAGAAAATGTTGCCCTCAATGCTTGATTATTTCTGGATGCTTTTGTATAAAATTCTCATCCTCCCGTGTGGAATCATCAGTGGGTAAGTTCTTCCACTTGATGAGATACTTTGAAATTGATCATTTTCGTAGCTATCGAGTTCTTATTTCTATGGTTTCTTTAGGTTCCAATATTATATTTCATTCCTCGTCAAGTTTTGGAAATATTGTTTGAACTAGGACTTGCTCCATCTTTTCGCCATTAGGAATCATTTCTTGTAGCAACTTTGTAAAACTTTCCTTTAAACCTTCCATGTCTGATTTTATATCATTCTTCATGTCTTCCATGTTGCCTTTCAAATTTTCTTCTATACCATCGATCTTAGCTTCCATTCCATTCTTCAAACCATCCATATTAGCCTCCATGTATGCTTTTAAACCATCTATGTCATCTTTGGTTTCTCTTTGTGAGATCAAAATTTGTTGCACTTGGTACCGTAGTTTTGATATATCATACTGAAATTCTTCCTCTTCATGCATCATAGTAGAGTTTTGTGAGATCTTAATGGGTGTAGACTTATTTTTGGGAGGAATTATAGAACCCAATACTAATAACAATGCTTCAATATGCCCTTGAAATCAATTCAACTTATTTTTAAAACAAAAGTTATGCAATTTTAAAAAAATAAATACACACCTTTTTCTTTATTTTAGGAGCTCGATATTGAAACGGTTGTAACTCGGTAATTTATGATCTCCAAGATTTAAATTTGGTCCTGCAGTATCCCTTTGAATCTTCTTTCCAATTCCACAGGTCTAACCTAATTTTGATTCTTCAACACAAATTTATGCCCAGTTTCCCACAATGACCTAATTATGGACTAGTTCAATAGAGAGAACTTGTATGGCATGCCACATGTCACTGTTTCCTCCTTTAGCTCTGAAATTGATACACAGGAAACTAAATTCTGTGTACTTTCGACCACTTTTAGATAATTCCAATTTGATCCCCAAAGAGAGAGTTATGACAATTTTCCTAAGGTCTCCTCTTTGAGATGAAATTCGAGAGCCTACAAAAACCCTAAAGTCCATTGATCATATCTCCGAAAAATATTTTGAACCAAGATTTGTAATTTTTACAAGAAGTTCCGCAGGATTTCTTCACAAATGTATTTTTTTATAGCTTTTGAACCTTCATAGAAACAAAGTTATATATAAAATTACATGATGACCTGTTTGAAGTAGCGAAACCCTAGAATCCAAAGCTCTGATACCAAATGTTATGAAACCAGCTCCAAAAATAGAAGAAAAGAGAGATCATCGCCTTAGAAATCAACCACTTTGATGGGAAAACCTCCTTTACATTACATAAATGACAGCCCCATGATAGTATCTCTAGATGATCATGCTAGTACTCTTACCCCCTGTGCGAGCTTCGAAGAGTTGGATTCTCTCCCCTCTCCTGGATAGTCCAATGATGAAATAGATGGCGATCACATCTAACTCTAACTCTTGGTCCACAATGACAAATAACTGTCAGTATACATCCCATATACTAATCAAGTATTGTAGTAGCTCTAGTTGGGCTATTAGCCCAGATGTTTGAAATAATTTCAACAACTTGTAATTGTGCAAAGAATTGATGCAATTTTGATCCTACAAATCTTGGTGGTCTTCCACCTCATGGCCTCGTTCTTTCCACTTGACTGGAATATTTGACAAAATCACCTGAAAATCATGTTCAATTGGATTTTTAGGAGTTTTCATTCGAGTAATTTTATAAATTAACCATGGATCTAGGTGGATTTCTTGTTTTAAAATCCATCCCGCGGCCAATGTAACTATTTGAATTAATTTAGCGCTGGTGGCACGCTGCCATAATGGGTTAAGCACGATCCACACGACAATGATAGCTCAAAATTGCATTGGTCGCGGGTGATTTTAAAACTTTAAATTCTCCTCCTAATCTCCCTATTTCTGAAACAAAATGACAAATGAATGGAATCAAAATGAAAAACAGGCTTAGAGATCTTACCAGACGCTGACAGATTGACGAATGGTTTCCTGGATCGGCATCACCACTGATTTAAAATTCAGAGGGAAAATGGAAAAAATGCTATTCTCAAAATAGAAAGGTGAAAATGAATTTTTTTTGGTCTATTTATAGATTTTTGAAAAAAATCGCCAATATTTTGTTATTTTTCCTTGATATCCGTGATATTTGTTTTTCTTGTGCTGTATATGACTCCCACACTATTGATGATTATTTCCGATACAAATGAGATGTATTTTTTCGGACTCATTAAATGTTTACGAAAAAGGAACCCCCATGGAGTCAACTTTCAGCTCTTTCTTGACTCTTGAAAAATGAAAAGATTGTCGAGTACTCGTCATTTAGAACTATTTAAAGTGAATGAACTGACGTGATCTCAGTATACATTTACCCTTTTTAGGGCAGAGATTTACTATTTATGAACAAGTAATGCCTTGATCGAACATGGTCAAGAGGTTCTCTCGGATATTGTTTTCTACCTTTTCGGATTCGAGAGATGATTTATGAAAAGGGACATGATGGAGTTTCATTTTTTTCTTTTCAAACTCCTTAAACATGAAAATTCTCTGAGTTACCCTTTTGTTGGACTCATTAAATATTAAATGATGAAAGACTTGTCACCATGATGAGACTGAGCTCCTCCTTCCTAGGGCTCATTAAACTTACTAGGATGGATTCATTCGAAGAATGAAATTAGACACTTAGCATATGATATCCTCTTCACTTTGTCTATAAAAAATAAAGAGGTATCGTTAGCAATAATAGGGGAAAATTGAAAGTGAACATCCTAAGTGTATTTTGGGTAGCTTGTCGCTCTTGAACATGATACTCATCTACAATCTATGTCGGGTTGGGGACATCCTACATTCATCACTTTGCCTCCATGGGTTTGAAAATCCGTTTGCATCTCATTTGATTACCAATTTTTTCAGCATGACCACTGATCCTATTTGAGTCAAATGTTTCCACACTCCAGAGTCGTGTCGCCAGTATGTTTAAGAGAAGTAATTTTTGTCAAACATCCTCTGATTATCTGACCTCCTTTGTTACAATCCTGAATCACTCCCATCATCTTAAGATATTTTTTGTTTCATGTCAATAATTTGGAGATCATCATGGCTCTCCTTCTACAAATCACTTCCTATGACTTCAGTTCATTATCCAGGAAGGTGATTTAGAAAATTGTGTTCAGTACCTTGGAGCTTGCATGCCTCAATGGAAAGTTCTTCATGTTTGATGACAGGTTCACATCATTGGCCTTCGATCGAATGATTATGCAAGTGTTTGACTTCAACACATTCATTCACATGTGTAGATTGTGGTGTATTACCTTGAGTTCCATTGTCATTATTGGTGGTCTCTCTCGTGCCTATTAATGGTTTTCATCATTGACCGGTAATCAGTTGGTTTCTACCATGTTCAATGCCAACACATTTATTCGCATGGCTATATTTGTACATTGGGTTGATTGAAATTGAGGTGAAGACCCTGGGTCATATCTTATTTTTTGGTCCAGGCTGTGAGGAGTTATTGAGTATTCATGATTTTATACATGATCCTATATATATGGATGGATGCGTCCATACTGTGGATCCATTTCTATGATCTTTTTAGATGGAAGGATGTGACCTGCCATGGGTTCATATGTTATTTGATGCCTAGTGAAGCATTATGTGGTTAGGCATATTCATACTAGAGATGCCATATATTGTAAAATTTTTGGTTTGGCAGGTTTTATGGAGGTGGTTTGTGTCCTTTGCCTTGGTTCATAAAGCATTTCAGCCATCACTCCATGTTCTACCTTCATTCTTTATGGGGCATCTATTACAAAATAATTTTTCACCATGCTCATTTTCCCATCCCTAATCCTGAAATTCCCTATGACAGATCGTGTGCAATGTTTCCACCATCAAGAAATATGTTAACATATCCCCTTGAATATCCAAAGAAGACTTCCTTCGAATATTACTGAAGAAACTTGGTCAAATTCCTAGTTTCTTAGGTCAGCGCCCTTCCTGATCCCATGAACATGCTGATGTCCTTTTCACAATTTTGTCTTAGCACTGTCAGCGCCCTAATTTCTTGGAGAACCGTGTTGATCCCCTTTCTAGTAGTGTTTCCTCAAATGGGGGAGAATCTTCGACCTCTAGAAGCTCATGGGCGACGAGTTGGTTATTAAACAGTGGTGATAAGGTCAAGCTCTTTGATTTTATAGTTTTTATATCATCCATGGGAATTCATCCCTTATAAATTGGGCCTTGCTCCTCCTTTAATGGGCTCCCAACCTCTTCTCCCTTCCTATAAATTCACATCCCTCATTCCCCCAAGTTTAGAGCTTCGTTGATCATTGTCAGATTCGTATGAAATCTCATCCTTTGAATCCTAGAATTTTTATAAAGCCTACATGTTTGGGAAATGAAATTATTTTGAGCTTGGTGAAGGACTCAGATTTTCCCTGAAGGATGCCTCCAACATCAAAGCCTGGGTTGTAAGCTCTCATTTTGTATTTATCAATAATAACAATTGATGTTTTCTTTCTATATTTGTATAAATGTTTATGAAAATATTTTGGTAGTCCTTGATCTGTTAGATAGCTAATGTCTATGTTTATTATGTATTGAATCACGTTTTATGTTGTCTCTTGATCATTTGCAGGTATTCACATGCCATTAGTATCATGGAGCAGGCCTACAAGGATCATGGATCAAGGTCACCATCAACAAATTCAAGCATAATATTGGGAAAAAAGTATTTATGTCACTTTCCTCGTTGCATTATTAACATTAGTTAAGAGAGATTTTCATTAGAAATAATCTTGTGCTGCTAGACCCACTCTAGGGATAGAGAGATTGCCTCTATCCACAAAGGGGATTTATCTTGACAACATATGCAGGTGTAAAATCAGTATTCAAGAAAGGTACTTGCAAGATGGTTCGGGAAGCACTGATATTGATGCAGGGATTTCATATTAGAACTCTGTACAAGATTCTGGGTAGCACTGTTATTGATGGGTGCAACATTTCTATGGTTTCTGAAAGTGGATCAGAAATCCTAGCGGTCTCTAGAGAAAAGACCATGCTATGGCATCAAAGGCTTGGAAATATTTGAGAGAAGGGCCTTCAAATACTGCATGGTAATGGTAAGGTAGAAGTTATGTCTATTTTCTCTCTGGATTTCTATTTCTATGAACAATGTGTATATGGGAATCAAAATTGAGTGAGTTTCCCTTCTGGTGCTAAGAGGGGAAATAAGAAATTAGAGCTTGCGCACAGTGATGTGTTTGGACCTGTGTCTGTTCCATCACTGGGTAAGTCTATGTACTATCTTTCATTTATAGATGACTTCTCAAGGAATACAGGGATATATTTCCTCAGGAAGAAATCTGAAGCTTTTGACAGGTTTAAATAATTTGAGGCTCTGGTGGAAAATGAGACAGAGAAGAAGATAAAGGTGTTGAGGACAAATAATGGTGGAGAGTTTTTCAAGAGGGAATTTGATGAGTTCTATAAGAATTGTGGTATATCATGGTAGAATACTAATCCATACACACCTAAGAAAAATGGAGTTGCAGAAAGAATTAATAGGACTTTGATGGAAAATGCAAGAAGCATTCTCAATGGTGCCAGATTAGGAAAGGAACTCTGGGCAGAGGCAGTGCAGATTACATGTTACCTAGTTAACAAATCACCTTCATCAGTGTTGGAGGATAAGACTCCACATGAGATATGGATTGGAAAGAAGCCCTCTATTTCACATATGAGGGTATTTTTCTGTGATGCATATGTACATTTTACAAAGGGTAAAAGAACCAAGTTGGATAGTAAATTTGAAAGGTGCATCTTTATTGAGTATAAGGATGGTTTGAAACAGTTATAAGATTTGGAACCCAGAAAAAAGGAAGGTTGTGTACATCCGAGATGTGGTGTTTAGATAGGTGAAATATATTGTTAAACCTAAAGTCCTACCAAAGGAACCTAAGAATATAGAGCTTGAACTAAAGGAGGAAGAATTAGAATCTACAACGAAATAAGATTCAGAAGAGGAAGAGCCGCAAACTCTAGCTATTAGAAGATCAGTTCGAGAAGGAAGGAAGCCAGAAAGGTATAGTCCATCTGATTTCTGTTCAAATATTTATTTATCCATCACTACTGATGATCCCGAAATTGTCAAGGAGGGAATGGATTCAAAGGATTGAAAACTCTGGAAGGAGGCCAATGTTGATAAGATGGCATCCTTGCACAAAAATGAGGCACGGGATTTGGTGGAGTTGTTGGCTCAAAGAAAACCCATTGGAAAAAAATGGGTGTTTAAGAATAATATTAATGTAGAAGGAAAGGTGGAAAAATACAAAGCTTGGTTGGCAGCAAATGGTTATTCCCAGGCGCCGGGAATTGATTTTGGTAACTTCTATTATATTGCATTTATTTGTTTTTGTTTCATTTTATTTTGAGGTAGAAACAGATGGGTGTGAAGACAACATTCCTTCATGGGGATCTGGAAGAATAGATCTACATGAAGTAACCTAAAGACTTTGCAGTGAAGGGTAAGAAAGAACAGGTATGCAGGTTAAAAAATTCTTTGTATGGATTAAAACAATCACCAAGGATGTGGTATCAGAAATTTGATACATATATACGGGGACTTGGCTTCACCAGAAACAAAGAGGATCATTTTCTGTATTTTAAATTAATTGGTGACCATGTTATTTATTTGGTCTTGTATGTGGATGATATGTTGTTGGTTGGAAATGACAAAGAAATTGTCTAGGATTTGAAGACCCAATTGTTCTCCAAATTCGACATGAAGGATATTGGTGCTGCCAACAATATTTTGGCATGCAAATTAAATGAAATTAGGAAAAGAGGAAATTTTGGTTAAACCAAAGGAAGTATGTTGAGACAATATTGCAGAGGTTCAATATGAAGGATAGTAAACCTGTGAAGGTTCCTATTCCTATAGGTGTAAATTTATCTGCTAAACAGTGTCCTAAGACACAAGAATAAGAAGAGGAGATATCTCGTGTTCTAGATGTAAGTGCAATGGGTAGGCTAATGTATGCAATGATTTGTACTAGAATAGACATTGCACATGCAGTGGGAGTATTGATCAGGTTTATGTAAAAACTAGGGAAGGAGCATTGGACAAGATTGAAGCGGATTTTCAGGTATTTGCGTGGTACTAGTGATTATGGTTTGTGCTACCAAGGAAAACCAAGATTGGATCAATTTTTTAATATCCATGGCTTTTTTTATGCATACTGGGCTCGAGATATGGATCAAGAAAGATCTACAGGTGGGTATTTGTTTAGCCTAATTGGAAAGTGGGTTAGTTGGATGAGTAAAAGAAAGTGAGTAGTGAATCTTTCAACTATGGAGGCAGAATACATGGTAGCCACTCATGCAAGCAAGGAAGCAGTTTGGTTACAAATTTTGTGCTCAAGTATGTGATTGGTGTAACGAGCTATAAGGATAGACTATGATAGCCAAAGTGAATTTTTCTTGGTTAAGACCCATGCATATCATTCAAAGACAAATCACATTGATGTTCAGTATCACTTTGTGAGAGATATGGTTGAGGATAAAAAGGTGTATCTAGTAAAGGTGGAGACGTTGAAGAATGTTGCAGATGCATTGACGAAGTTTGTGAGTCTTAAGAGTTTATCTTAGTGTATAGAAACAATGGGCGTTGCAGGGTTGGACCAATTACTAAGATCTCCTATGGCCCCTTATGGAAATAAAACAACAAGTGAGAGAATGTTGGGTATGTGTTATATTCTTTCCACGACTAGCCCCGGGTGAGTAGCAAGGGGTAAGAGGGGGGCAGGCAACCAACCTACTCTTGAACTGGGCGCATCAGGGGGTTTTCAGGGGGGTGGTTGCCCCCTTATATGGGGTCCAGGGCAATGCCCGAAGAATTTTTTTTTGGACCCTATATTAGGTGGGTGGACCTGCCTACAGTTTTTTGCATGGGTTTGCACATGGTTTTGGGCATGATTATTTTCTGCCCATGGTATTTTGTAGATCCGGTCAGGGAGACTAGAGTTATTTTCTAATCCAATTTTAATGGATTGGGGTTTATGAATGCTTCGGCATGTATATATATGTGTTGTAACATTGAAAGGAATATAGTGAAAAATCAAGTCGGTAGTCCCGATTTTGAGATCTAGGGGAAAATCTATGTGTATATATGTGTTATGTTTTATGATATCTCTATTGTTTATTTTCTCTTTTAAGATTTTTTTTGCAGATAATTTATGTACAGGGTTAAAACCTACATCATGATGAGTAGTCAAGAAGGATAATTTTCTATTAAGTCACATTTATTTAATGTAACTAATTTTGTATTTTGAAAAGTCAAAATGAAAGCATTTTTTTAGTTTCTTGGAGTTGATGTATGGGCAATTATTGAAGGTGGATATAAATACCCACCCTCCATTCCCATAGACGATGCAGGGAAGAAAGAATATGAGGCCAAATAAAAGGTAGACAAAGCTCTCTTAGGAAGCTTGGATGGATTAAAATTTGTGAAGGTCATGGAGCTAAATACAACAAAGGCTATTTGGTACAATATTATCCATAACTACAAAGGTGACGCTAAGGTAAAAAGTGCTAAATTTCAAACACTTAGAATTAAATATGAGACCCTTAGAATGCATGGTGATGAAAGTATTGCTAGTTTTTTCCTTAGAGTAGATGATATCGTTAACTTAATGAAAACTATTGGTCATGAAATAAAGGATTCTACTATTGTTGAGAAAATTCTAAGATCTCTAACCTCAAATTTTGACTCCAAAGTCTCCGCCATTGAAGAAATGCAAGTTTTGAATAATCTCACTATTGAAAAACTCCATGGAATTTTAACAACTTATGAGATGATAAAAGGGGGTTCATCAAACATCATAGAAGAATAATTCAAATATACATACAAAGGGAAGGGAAAGGAAGAAATTAAGGAAATAATTTATATTTCAAACAAAGAAGAAGTGAATTCTGTGAATAAACTTTTGGTAGGAACTAGTAGCTTTAAAGATAAGCTTCATTTTAAATTTTTCTCTTGTGTAATACTAAGTAACTATGCTACCAAATTTCCTTATAAAGAAAATCATGATAAAGAGAAAAATGTTCCGAAGAGGAATGTTAAAATAGGTTTTGATACCAAGAAAATTTTTTATACTCATGAAGATAGTGAATATTCTTCCAACAATGAGGATGTTGAATTTGATCAATATTATTAGTTTCTTATGGAATTTGAAGAAAAATGTGTAGATGATTTTGACGATATCTTTATGGATGCTCTAAAAGAAAAGGAAATTTATAGGTTTAAGAAAAAAAATCTTGTTGAAGAAATAACTCAGCTAAAAATATGTTTAGAAGAAGCTAAATAAACTAAAGAAGTTTTGAAGAAACAAATTCTAGAAAAGGAAAGGCACTATGAAAATTTAGAACTTGAAATAGTGGATCTAAGAAAGGAACTTGAGAAAATAAGGGCTCTAAATTTTATATTTTCTAAAGGATATGACACTTTAGAAGAAATCATAAAAGTGTAATGCTCTCCTCTAATCAGGGCAGGTCATGGGTACAGTACAAATGGTGAAACATCAAAAACCATGAAATCTTCTGTAACAAGTACAAGAAGCTATGTCAATGCAGTAAAAGGAAGTAGTCATCAATGTTCTAGTTCTCAACAAAAGAATGAAGGATCAAATCCTTCTGATATAAGACAATATTACCATAATCAAATGGCATGTTACTAAAGAAAGTATTATACTCCCAGGTACTCCTACTTCAATGGTCAATGCTTCGCATGTCATAATTTTTGTCACAAAGTTGTTCATTGTGTTACTTATAAAAGAATTATGACTAGAGAAGAAAAAAAATAAAAGAATGAGATCGGAGAAAATAAAAACTCTTATAATTGTTTCTCACCTCTTACAATGAAATTGAATGTTCTCTTTGCAATAAATTTGGTCATAAAGAAACTGAATGCATAATAAGAATGCGGCCATCTCACTAGCATGAATAAAAAACAATACCACCCAAGGTATGGAAAAAGAAAATTATAGACACTGAAAATTGTGGTTTAGCTTTTTTTACAGGAGATAAGAAAATATATGGTACATCGTCAATGGATGTTCAAATCATATGACATGTGATAGAGATAATTTTACTGCTTTTAATGAAATAAAAAAAGAAAATAATGTAACTTTTGGTAATAAATCACCTTCTGCTATCAAGGGAAAAGGAATTGTGTTGTTGAAGAAAAAGGTCAAGGCTAGAAATGTATTACTTGCGGATGGATTAAGAGATAACTTGTTAATTGTTATTCAAATGTGTGACCAAGGGCATGAATTTATTTTCAGATCAAATAATTGCATAGTAAGAAATATAGATACATGTAAGATCATAATAAAGGGAACAAGGACTCCACGAACTGTATATGTCTTAGAAGTCATCCAAGAGAATTGTTATTTAAGAAAATATGAACAAAGTCGGCTTTGGCGCAAAATTTTGGGGCACCTTAAATTTGATCAATTATATAAATCAATCAAAATAGGATTAGTTGGTGACTTTTCCAACATCTCTCCACCTGAAAACCAACATCTCCAAATCATGTCAATTTGATAAGAAAACCAGATTTTAGTTTAAAGCTAAAGAAGGTAATTCATTTAATCCACCTGAACTTATTTATATAGATTTATGTTGTCCTATAAGAAATAAGTATTCTTGTAGTGAAAAATACTTCATATTCATTAATTATTTTACAGGAATGTGATGGATTGGCTTACTAAAACATAAAGATCAAGAATTTTAAAATTTTAAAATATTCAAGTCTCTAGTATAAAATGAATTAGATCTGAAAATTAAATGTCTTAGGTATGATAGAGGAGGAGTGTTTATATCAGTTGAGTTTTTTAATTTTTTTTAACAACATGACATCAAAAGACAATTTTCCATAGTTAAGGCTCCTCAACAAAATGGAGTGGTGGAAATAATGAATAGAATAGCCCAAAAAATGGCATGTGCCATGCTTGATGAGTTAGGCACCCCTCACACCTTTTGGGGAGAAGTAGCACATAAAAACATGGATATTCTTAACAAAGCTCATATTCGAGTAAACAGTGATAAAACACCAAATGAACTATGCTTTGGTAAGCTTTCAACTGTAAAACACTTTATAATTTTTGGAAGTAAATATTATAGAAATAAAAATGATGATAAGATTGGAAAGTTTGAATCTAGAGATGATGAAGGAATCCTCCTTGGATATTCTTCTAGAAGTTAATCAAGGTTGTCATTGATGTCAATATGGCATTATTGGGATGAAAAATATTCTTGTGATGCATAATATGATGATTTCCTTGCTCATGGTGACATGTCCCTCTTGTTTGATAAGGATGTCATTAATGAATATGTCAAGCTATTAATGATGCCATTATGATGTCAAGTGACTAATAATATGTCTTGTCCTAGATCCTTGAACTAACCATGAAGACACCATAACTTCATGTATCTTTTCTCTTGATAATGAAGCCCTAGAAATCATGATGGTGTTCTTACTCTTGATGAAGAAGCCTAGAACTCGAATGATGTCCTTACCCTTGATATTAAAGGACTATACATGAATTACCACACTTTATGATGTAATACATGATGGCACTTGATGAAGGTCTCAATGAAATGGACAATGATTGGAGACATGACATGAAGGACTTGAAAATCACTTAATGGCAAGACACGACATAAAGGACTTGGAAATATACAAATGAAAAATTAATAGATGTTACACTATCGTTGGTAAAATATCACTGCACTATTATTAGATGACATGGATATCCTACATGATCCTATGATGATGAAGAACCCAAACAATGGAGAAGCCATACTATCCCAAACATTCCTCATGTTGTCCCAAACATTCCTCATGCTATCCCAAAATTTTTATGCATAAAATTTAATGACAATCACAGAGAAAAATAAATTTTCCACCTTAGAAGCATATCATCTCAATGGGACCCTCAACATCTTAAAGAGAATTTTTTCCTCTTTCCAATGAGCCCTTATACGCCCCAAAACTCCCAGTATTTTGTGAGAAAAAGAATTTTCAAGTTTAAAAATAATATTTTTTAAGGCCTAGCCAACCTATGTTCAGTTCCTTCATGTTGTCCCTCTAGCCCAATAGATATGTATTTTCATAAAGACGAATTACTATAAATACAAAATTTTTTTTTTAATCAATTGAGAAAGCAAGTTCGGTGCATATTTAAGAGAGAATTTCAGTGAATATCAAAAAAAAATTCAGGAGATAAGAATAGGTTGAGGAAGACTTTCAATATCATTGTTTGGGTTATTTTTTAAGGTCATAATTAAATTTGGATCAATGGAGATAATTTTGAATAGACACAACTCGAAAAGGAACATAACTATGTTTTAAATTTTAGGATTAATTCTTGTGGTGGATACGACTTATCAAACTTAGATTATAGTGATAATATTTGACAGGGTCTCTTACGTGTGTTAGCCTGGTTCAATGGTAACTAAACCATGAAAAATTGAAATGAAAGGAGTACGGTCAAGGTTAATTTGTAGGCAAATCTAAGTGATCTTTTGAAGACTTTCAAGAAACCTCTTGAAACATCCCTGGATCTTGGAATAGTGATTTTCCTTGAAGAACAGACACTTTTAAATATCAAACCTAAAGAAGGCTATACTAGGACCTATGACAAGGATTGTGGCTCGGACTTTACCATAATTACCTCGGATCAACTTGAAAATTAGTCATTATGCTTCAGAACTGTGGATTTGGATCAGTGTGGCAATTCATTAACAATTGTGGGCATGGATTAAGGGCATGTTTTTTGGGAATTGTTGGAACAACCTTGTGACACAGTTCAAAATATCTTTGGAGCAGGCTATCAATCCTTATATGTAGCATAGGATCACTAATTTCTGGCTCACATTTAGAAAAAAATTGGATACTGGCTAGAACAACATTGAAAGAAACATTAGAAGATTTTGGAGAGAATATTTTATAGTGGAGTTACAATGATACCCTTTGAATACTTTGAAATTTTCACAAATTTGTTGGACACACTATATTGGGATCAATTTATAATGAAGTATTTATTTTTTTTGTTGAATATACAATATTTGGATTAATTTATTGGGATTTTTCACATCCATGAAGGACAGTGGTTGAGAAATCTTGATATCTGGAACATTGGAGAAGTTTTTGAGGTGACATGATGAAAAACTGAAGCCTTGATGGCGTTATGTTGAAAATGGACCCCTTGAAGTCTTATTTAAGAAGCTTGCTGAAGGGAATTGTAAGAATGGTGTGCAGACCTATTGAATACCCTCTTAAATACATCTTGAAATATTCTTGAAGACATTTGAAGGACTTATAAGACACCCTTGGAGACATCCTTGAAGACCATGATGCATTGTTGAAGCCATCATGAGGTAACCTTGAAGAGAAGTGTTTGGGTGCCATGAAGAGTAGTGGTGACACATTCTAAGAAGATAAGTTGTCATTTATCCTTTAAGTGCCTTGGATATCATTTGAGAGAAGTGATAAAGGTGAAGAGATTGACAGGGCTCATTGAAGAATATATTGGGAGCCTTGAAGGAACAATAAACATATATTAAATAATTGAAGTTGTGGGTTGGAGCCCTGGAGGATAGGAGTCCTCAAGAAGACCAGGTCTATGCCTATACCAAAGATAGGGTTGGAGCCCTAGAGGATGGAGCCTCAAAATGACAAGGTTGGAGCCTTGGAAGATAGGGTTCAAGCCCTACATGCTAGAACCTTGTAAATTCCAAGTTAGTCCTTGAAAAAGTACAGGTTGGAGCCTGGGAGATTGAAGATTGGTGTCTTCTTCTAGGGTTGTAGCCCTAAACTATTATTATACTTGATTCATTGTAAATAGGATTGGAGTCCTATTCCTTGATTAATAAAAGTATTTATTCTTATTGTTCAATTTTTTTTCTAATTATAAGTGTTATAACTGTTAAAAATAACAATTGAAAAGAAATATTGATTCTCCCCTCCCTTAGTATTTCCAAAAATTGGTATCAGAGCTAGTACCTTCACTCAAATCCTAACATCTTTAAGGTTGATCCTTATAAAACAAATGGCAATGCCAAGGAATAAAGTCTCCAATGCTCTAAAAGATGTGTCTTCCTCAACCATCGAAATTGAAGTCAATAAATTTGTGAAGGCTCTATTGTCAATGGAAACTTTGATATATGGGAGGAAAGAATGAGAAATTTCTTAAACAATAAAGGTTTTGAAGCCTAGAAATCAGTAATTACTGATAGCATGATGGAAGGAGAATCCAAGGAGTACCATACAAGAGCAACAAAGGAAATTTTGGATGGGCTACCAAACTCTATGAAGGCCATTTTTGAAAAATGTTCGTCATCAAAAGGCATATGGGACAAAATTCATGATATTCACTCAAAAGGGGAATTAACAATGATCTATAGTCAAGAGGATGATGGAAAGCAAGAAAAAAAAATCTAGAACCCATCAATGAAACTAAAGATAAGAAAGATGAAAACAAGGCTAAAGAAGACCTAGAAAATGAAGAGAATAAGGAAGACTTTGAAGAATATCACCTAACTAAACTTATGGCTTCCATGGAATATATTAATAGGTTGAAAAAGGAAAATGATGAACTTAAGAAGAAAGCACAAGATGGCGACCAATACAATACAAGGAAGGAATTTGATCTTTTCAAGCTTCGAGTACAAGAAAGAGATGAGGAGCTTGCCAAAATTAAGGAGGAATTTCCTCAAAACAAAATAAAGCATCATGATGAAGTCATATCTATGACAAATCAATTGTATAAGGCAAAGAAAAGGGAAGAAAATTTATCAAGCCACCTTGAACAAAGACTTAGAAGCTTGAACAATCTTGAAGAAGATATTGGTCTATACAAGGAAGAGGTCTCCTCTCTCAGATCTCAACTAGAAGAAGCAAGGAAACAAGCACAAGGAGACCAAAAGGTGATGGAAAATTTGGCATTCATAGAAGGAAAATTTGATGAGTCAGAAAAGGAGAGAAACACCATGATATGCCAACTAGAAGAAAAGGATGAAAAAATATTCAAACTAAAATTAGACATCAATCTTCTCAAGGCCGAACATGTGAAGCTGCAAGAATAAAAGAAACAATGGAGAGAATACTAGCAAAGGAGAATGAAGGAATCTTCATAATGAAATCAAATATCATCTCCCTTAAAATAAAAACACACAAAGAAATAAGGATCATGGAAGCAATGAAGAACCAACTAGTCATGAAAGATGAGGATTATGAAAAATTGAAAGGAGAAATTTTCACTCTTGAAAAGGAAGTTGACTTGTTGAATAAGAACCTGAAAATATCTCAAACCCTAGATGACATCCTAAGTCATAAAATGGCTCCCCTTGATAAATAAGGTCTTACCTATGCATGTTAATCCTCAAGCAAGAATGATAATGTTTCAAAAAAAATGATGTGACGAAGCCAAGAAGAAATGTTGATGCTCCCAGTTCCAACAAAGGAAAAAAAAAAGTCAAGGCAACAATGGAAGAAATCCTATTCCAATAAGACTTGTAGATGATGTCAAGAATACAAAAGGAAATTAATATCATCAAATAATCCTAAGACAAAAGTACTTCATAAATACATCAAGGAAATATTCATCTCCCAGGTACTAAAGTATATTTCTTGGTTATTGCTATTCTAGTACAAACTTTGGCCACATGGGAAAAGATTTTAAGGTATATCAAAAACACAAATATAATGGCCTCCTTCAATATTCTAGAAGAAATTTTTCAAGAAGAAATAATTATTATTCATTCATGAACAAGATTAAGTGCTTCAATTTCCATTACATTGGACATATGGCACGCGAGTGTAGCTTCACTTGGGTCCCTAAGACCATGAAAACCAAGCTAGAGACAAAAGTTACACAAGTGTGGAGGAGGAATAAAATTGGGTCTGAAATTCTCTTGAACACTCCAACCAACAACACATGTTGTTGACTTGATGAAGTCATTCTTGATATTCCAAGTGTTTGATTGTGAGACTCTGCCAAAAAGATACCATAAAGTTAGGGGGAGATTTGCGATTCTTGAGCTTATGATTCTTAATAATTCTTGCAGATTCTATCCGTAATGGGCCTTATGAAATCCTTGATGAGTCATACATGGAAAATCATATTTTGATAGATCATCTCTCAGGAGAAACTCCATTTAAGAACATGATTCCTTACTTATCTGATGGACTATTGTTGAATATTTCTTCCACTTGATCACAAGGAAGAAATATTTCTTATCTAAATAAGCTAGAGGAGTTTATGCAAGAAGGGGGAGTTGGTTCATCACATGAAGAACTAATGGACCAGATTTCCAGAAGGAAGAGTGCCATTATAGCGAGAGTAACATACTTATGAAGAACCATTATTGATGAAGAAAAGAAGCATCTTGACAAGCGGAGTACTTGGGAACCTCATTTTCCATTGATGTCAATGGGGGAGATAATGTTGGAAGGGAATGAATATTTCCATCAATGAAAAAAGGGGATATTGTTAATCAAGTTTGTCAGTGATGTCAATATGGTATTATTGGGATGGAAAATATTCTTGTGATGCATAATGTGATGATGTCCTTGCTCATAGTGAAAAGTCGCTCTTGTTTGATAAGGATGCCATTAATGAATATGTCAAGATATTAATGATACCATTATGATGTCAAGCCACTAAGAAGATGTCTTGTTCTAGATGCTTGAACTAACCATGAAGACACTGTAACATCATGTATACTTTCTCTTGCTAAAGAAGCCCTAGAAATCATGATGATGTTCTTACTCTTGATGAAGAATCCTAGAACCTGGATGATGTCCTTACCCTTGATATTGAAGGACTATACATAAATGACCACACTTGATGATTTCATACGTGATGGAACTTGATGAAGGTCTTAATGACATGGGCGATGATTGGAGACATGAAAATAAGGAATTGGAAATCACCTAATGGAAAGACATGACATGAAGGACTTGGAAATCTCATAATGGAAAATTAATAAATGTTTCACTATGGTTGGTGATGTATCACTGCACTATTATTGGATGACATGGATATCCTACATGATCCTATGATGATGAAGAATCCAAACAGTGGAGAAGCCATATTGTCACTAACATTCCTCATGTTGTCCCAAAAATTTTATTCATAAAATTTAAGGACAGTCACAAAGAAAAATATATTTTTCCCTCTTAGGGGCCTCTTTTATCAATGGTACCTTTACCATCTTAAAGAGATTTTTTTCCTCTTTCCAATGAGCCCTTACACGCCCTGAAACTCCTAGTAGTTTCTGAGAAAATGAATTTTCAATTTTAAAAATAATATTTTTTAAGGTCTAGCCAACCTATGTTCCATTCTTTCATGTCAGCCATCTAGCCCAACAGACAGGCCTTTTCATAGAGGTTAATTGCTATCAATACAAGTATGATTTTTTCATCAATTGAGCAAGAAAGTTTGATGCATATTTCAGAGAGAATTTTAATGAAGATCACAGAAAAATTTAGGAGATAAGAAGAGGTCGAGGAAGAATTTCAATATCATTGTTTGGGTTATTTTTTAAGCTTAGCATTAAAATATAAATATGTTGAGATAAATATGAACAGACACAACTCGAAAAGGCACAGAATTCTATTTTAAATTTTAGACTTCAGTCCTGTGGTGGCTCGAACTTATCAGACTCGTATTACAATGATAATATTTGACAGGGCTTCAGACTTATGGTAGCTCAAATCTGTGGTAGCTAAACCATGAACAGTTGCAATGAAACGAAGTTAGTCAAGGTTAATTTTCGGAAAATATGAGTGATATTTTTAATAATTTCAATAAACTCCTTGAAACATCCCTAGAGCTTGGAATGGTGATTTTCCTTGAAGAACAATCACTTTTCAAGATCAGACTTGAAGAAGGCTATACTAGGACCTGTGACAAGGACTGTGGCTTGGTATTTACTACAATTACCTTGGATCAACTTGCAAAACATGGATTACGCTTCATAATTGTGGATTTGGATTAGTGTGATAATTCATTAACAGTTTTGGGCATGGATTATGGGCATGTTTTCTGGGAATTGTTGGAAAAACCTTGTGACAGAGTTATCTTTGGAGCAGCTTATCAATCCTTATATGTAGAATAGGACCACGAATTTTTGGCTCATCTTTAGAAAAAATTTGGATACTAGCTGTAACAACATTGAAAGAACCGTTAGCAAATTTTAGAGAGAAAATTTTATAGTGGAGTTAAATTGATACCCTTTGAAGAATTTAAAAGTTGCATAAATTTGATGGATGCATTGTATTGGGATCATTTTATAGTGAATTATTTATTGCCTTTGTTGAAGATACAATATTGGGATTAATTTCTTGGGATTTTGCATATCTATTGAGGATGGTGGTTGAGAAAGCTTGATAGCTGGAAGATTGGAGAAGTTTGTGAGGTGACATGACGCACAACTGAAGCCCTAAAGGTGTGATGTTGAAAAAGGTCCCCTTGAAGTCTTATTGAAGCAGCTTGTTGAAGGGAATTGTAAGAGTGGTGTGCAGACCTATTGAAGGCCCTCTTAGAGGCATCTTGAAATATTATTGAAGATTTTTGAAGCCATCATGAAGTAAACTTGACGAGACGTGTTTGGGTTCCATGAAGAGAAATGGCGTCACCTTATAAGAAGATAATTTTTCATTGGTGATTTAAGTGCCTTGGAGATCATTTTAGAGCAGTGCTAAAGGTGAATATATTGGGAGCCTTGAAGGAAAAATAAACATATATTCAAGAATTAAAGTTGTGGGTTGGAGCCCTAGAGGATAGGAGTCCTCAAGAAGACGAGGTTGGTGCTTGTACTGGAGATAGGGTTGGAGCCTTAGAGGTTGGAGCCTCAAAGTTACAAGGTTGGAGCCTTGGAAGATAGGGTTTGAGTCCTAAAGTTTAGAACCTCGTAAAGTCCATGTTGGTGCTTGGAAAAGTATAGGTTGGAGCTTGGGAGATTGAAGATTAGTGTATTATTCTAGGCTTGGAGCCCTAAACTATTATTTTACTTGATTCATTGTAAACGGGATTGGATTCATATTTATTGATTAATAAAATTATTTATTCTTATTGTTCATTTTGTGTTCTAATATAATTGATCTAACTAGTAAAAATAACAATTGCAAAGAAATATTGATTCACCCCCCCCCCCCCCTCTCAGTATTTCCAACACAAGAAAGTGATATAAATTTTATAATAAAAGGCTTCAAAAGATTTTGAATGCATATATGTTGTGATTGGTGAAGCATCCATGAGTACCAAAAGAGAAGCACCAACATATGGCGAACTTCTCCCTAGTACAAACCAAAAGGTTGTAGTAGAAGGAAATAGAGAAATATAAAAATAAGGAAATGAAAATAGAGATGTATCAAAAAAATCTCCATTAAGGTATGTTAGAAAGAATCATCTTGAATATGAAATTTTAGCTGAAAAAGAAGCAGGAATACAAATTAGAGAACTCTTATTTGAACTTTTAGTCACTTAGCCTTATTATCCACAATTGAACCTCAAAATATGAATCAAGCAAGAAAAGATGAATTTTGGGTTAAGGAAATGCATGAAGAACTTTATCAAATAGAAAAGAACCAGACATGGGAATTAATACCAAGGCCTCATGATAAAAATGTAATTTGGACAAAATGAATATTCAAGAACAAAATGAATGAAAATGGAGATATAATTCGAAACAAAGAAAGACTTTTATGCAAAGGATATGCTAAAAAGGAAGGGATAGACTTTGAAGAAACATTTTCACCAATAGATAGACTTGAATCAATAAGAATGTTTCTTGCATTTTCAAGTTTTCATAACTTTAAGGTATATCCAATGGATGTTAAATCTACATTTTTAAACAAAGATCTAGAAGAAGTTTAAATTGAACAAATTAAGGGTACATTCTTGGGAATGATAAAAATATGTTTTTCAAACTTAAGAAAGCATTGTACGAGTTAAAACAATCTCCTTTTGCATGGTATTATTATCGCGGCGGGTATATTCACCAATAAGGCTTCAAAAAGGGGTCTATAGATAGAAACCTATATATCAAATTTGATAAAGAAAAACTTTTGATAGTTTTTTTTTATGTAGATGACATCATATTTGGAAGCAATGTAGAATCTATGAGTCAAGGATTTTCTTCAATTATGTAGCAATAATTTAATATGTCTCTACTTGGTGAACTAACATACTTCTTGGCCTTCAAGTTCAACAAACTAAGAATGGTATCTTTCTCTCTCAAACCAAGTACCTAAAACAATTTGAAGAAATATGGAATGGAAGACTGCAAGCCTGCATGAACACCTATGGTAATAGGATGAAATCTTAGTCAAAATGATGATTATCCTTCAGTCAATTAACTAGAATACATATCCATGATTGGATATTTCTTTATCTTACAGGTACAAGACCATACATTATGCATGTAGTTGGAATTATTGGATGATTTCAAGAAAATCCCAAGGAAACACATCTCCTAGAAGTTAAGAGAATATTCAAGTATCTGCAAGGAACTCAAGATCTTGGTCTATGGTACCCAAAAAATGTAGACTTTGCACTCAATGCCTACACAGATACAGATTGGGCAGGTAATGTTGATGATCACAAGAGTACTAGTGGAGGATCATTTTATTTAGGACCTCGCTTGGTTTCATGGTTGAGCAAGAAACAAAGCTCTATCTCTTTATCTATTGTTGAGGAAGAATATGTTGTTTTTTCATCTTTTTGTACTAAATTTTTAAGGATTATCCAAAAATTGCAAGATATTCAATTCACTTGTACTCGACCTATATCTATTCTCTGTGACATGACTAGTGAAATACGTATTTCTAAAAATCATGTTAAGCACTCAAAAAACAAGCACATTCCAATCAAATACCATTTTCTGAGAGAGATGGTGCTTGAATAAAAGGTCAAACTGGAATATGTTCCTTCCAATGAACAAGTTGCATACATATTTACAAATCCACTTCCATGTGATTCCTTTGAATATCTCATACATAAACTAGGAACGATTCTCGCCTCTTCACTATAATATTCCCAATTTTCCACAAGATAATTGGAATATTAAAGTTCTTAATTTTCATAATTAATTAAGTAAATAGGAGGGCATAGGGACCCACAAACACCATAGATGAATAAAATCCACTTTTTATGTGTGTATTTGGATATTTAAGATCTATATCTACATTATGGAGTAGTGGAGAAACCTCTTAATGTGAAAGGAGTGGAGATCATGTCTCATTGATGAGAAAGATCGTGGAGGTTGAAGCAGTCAGCTAAGATCATGGAAGGAATCAAATGTAATATTATAGAGCTTTCATGATGAGATGATGGAGGAAGTGGTGCATTAATGCACACATCATGGACAGGGTGATCATTACATGCATACATGATGGAGATCATGGAGAGACATCGCAATCAACATGGAGACCTATGTCCACATGTACATCACAGTTATAAGGTGGGCCAATGCATGAGAAGGCTCATAAAATATATAATGAAGATGAAGGAAACATTAGAGGTAGGATTTGGATTATTTATTTTGATATGTTTAGATCTGGATTTGTCATTTGACATTCACTGCACTCTTATGCTGTTTAGCTAAGTCTGCAGTGTTGTTTAGCACAGGGCATTTTCGAGCAGAAATCCCACCCTTACCCATGGGGGACTTTGAGTGCCTACTCTGGGAAGGTTTCCTATTGAGATTATTCATCATTAGGAATTGGTTCCATATTTTTCCTACTTTCTACAGCCCATACATCTTCATAAGTAACACATTTCTTCATCAGGGTTTGAGAGCAGGAGGTTGTCCTTTAATATTTCAACTAAGGTTTCAGTGAAGGATTTATCCTATCACCTTGAGCTTCAAGATAAGCCTTCCAGTGCTGAAGATATATATCAAGCATCAGGCCATCCATCATTCACCTCCCAGCAGCAATAGTTCCATCAGGAATTGCACAGTCTAGTCTTGTAGATCCAAGGGACAAGGGAAGTTACTAGAATTTCAGCTAGTAATCCAGTGGAGGACCATTCCTTCACATTGTATTCATTATTTCCATTAGTCTGTAGCTTAATTGCATATTTTAGCAGCAGGCTAGAGAGCCTCCATCCTTGAAACCAAATTTTTTGGTAGCAGATGTGTAGCAACAACTGCAATCATCAGAAGAGGATTGAGGAGCTAGATCTTGAGCTTCTAGCTTGAGGATATATTGAAGGGATAAGCCCTTCAAGCTTAGATATGATCTTGTGACATATTGTAGCCATATACTTTTCAAATATAGCTTTAGATCTGCATACCCAATATTTGTATAGTAAAACCCTAATAGGGTGATTTTCCGATATTGTCAAATATGAGAAATCCTTTCTTGGGTTATCTTGGGTTTCCATCATAATGCCCAGATCTAGAATCTTGGCATCATTAGAGCTCCAGATTTCAATAGATCTGCTTTTCTCTTTTTATCCAGAAGTCATATGTACATCACCTGCTGAATGGACAGCGCAGTATTGCTTCCAGCCACTATCCAGTTACGCAGTGCCTACTTTGGCATGTTTTCAGGGTCATTCTAGCTTATGTATTTGGCTTCGGTGCATCTCCAATAATAATAAAGGGCTCACCTATTCGGTACATTCTATGATTGTTCAATTTTTATGTGTACATTTTTTGTGTTTCAAATATTGTGTTTGTGTATCAAAGCATTATTCCATTTTGGGATATTACAGTGGTATCAGACCATGATCTTTGGCTCAACTTGTGGACATTATTGACAACATAAGAAAAGTATATAGTAGAGATATAATACTATGGAGGGATTAAGTTTTACCTCATATTTCTTTAGAGCTATGAAGGATCTCTCCAAGGATATCAATGAAACAAAAAGAGAAAGCCAAAGAAAAACCTTAATAAGGTTTCAAGATGAAGAAGGTCCTAGTACATCTTATTAGTAGCAAAGAATACCAGAGAAGCAAAGGGCTTCACATTATTCCACTAGATCCACTTTCTATGATGATAAAGAGGACTAGTCTGAATATGTATAAGACTTGGGGCATGAGACCCTAAGTAAATATTTTTATAAGTACAAGTCATAACCAAGAACTTTGAAAGAGAATCTTTCTCTCAAATAGTTTTTACAACTCAAAGAAGAGAGGAGATCTAGAAGTAGCACTAGAAGAAAGAGGCATAGATTCTTCTTGCCTAAAATTTATGGATCTTCCACAAGCACACCAAGTTCTTGGAGGGAAGAATTGCATACCTTTTCTTCTGAAATATCCTATATCAGAAAGAGAGGTTGTGGAGTTTGCAACGCTGCATCTAGAAGGTGAAGCAAGAAATTGGTGGTTTAGTCACTTGTCACACATGAAAGTGTATGCTTATGCATATTTTATTCAAAGTCTAAAGAAGAGGTATGTTAGGAATAAACCATAGACATCTCACATAGTTACATCTCCCATCATCAAGGATATAGTGCATGAAGAGCCCAAGGAATATGTTCTCATTATCACTCAGGAGGAGGAACCTCTACCACCACAAACTGCAGATGTGCTTACATCAAGAGGAGGATCACTTGCATCTTTTCAAGATGGTCTTGAGTTCTTGAAATTTCGAGCCCCGTGCATTATTATTGAGATGCATGAAGAGGAGGAGACAAATATCAGCGCTGGTAAATTTTTAGAGATGGAGCCATCAGCACTACCAGTAGTTGGAGACATCATTGTCTTAGTTGGAGGAACTCTTGTGGTCTTGCAAGAGGTTCCCACACATCAGTTGATCCAGGGTATGAAACCACTTTCATCTCATATTATTTTATTACCTCTTATTGAAACTTATGGGGACATGCCATCAGGGCTATTGTATGACCAAGGATTAGAGCACCTTGTTGATTTGGAGCAGAAAACTATCATTGCACATAGGACCCTTGACTTGATCAAGGAAGATAAGAAGAACCATCCTAGTTTTTCATTGATGGACTACATTCAACCCTTTGAGTTGAAATGTGGAGTTTTAGGATATGGGATGAATATGATCCTATGTACTGTTGCTCTCCCGTGTTTTGATAGTTTGGCAAATGAAAAGACAAGGCAACATCAGAACCAATATTTAGAGTTATAGGATCTAGTATTCCTGTTCTCAGAGAGGGATCTCTCAAATTATTTGTTTTTTGCAAAGGTTTATATTGTGTTCTTTGAGTATTGGTTTTAGACTAGTTATTAAGTGCAAGTGTTTGTTTATTTGTTTGGTTGAATTGATACATCAGAACATAAAAGGTCTAGGAAAGATAGATAGAAATGGGAAATGTCATTTTCATTGGGCAATGGAGTCAAAAAAGAGGTTATTACAAACTTATAAATGGATATGGGATATCAAAGGGCAAATCTAACTTTTCCACATGATCCTTTAGTTTATGAATGAGATGGACATTAATGGTTTGGAAAAGAGAAGTTCAATTCTCAACAAAGGGAATTTGAAAGCACAACTTGAACAATAAAAAGTTATTTGATAGACAGGGCTAACCATGAATTCTAAAAACCACATTTTAAGCAAATAATGACTTCAAAACAACTTTTAAAATGAAATATAAGATTCGGGGAACACCCTATTTCCTCAAAGATTTTATTTCAAATGACTTAGAAAACATAAAAGATTCACTGATAATTACGGTCATAGAAGAGGGAACACCTAAATACATCTATGATCATAACTATAAAGACCTTTAAGACAACTGTTCAAGCAAGGACAAAGGGCATGATCAGAACAGACCTCCTTGGCTCACTGTAAACAAATATACTTCAAAGGGATACTTCAATAACAACCTTTAAGTGGCAGCAGACAAGCAGGGAGAACCATAAATCATGCTGAAACCAACTATTCAAACTATTATAGAAATAAACAAGCATGAGGACTAAAGAGAGAGATTAAAGACTCTAAAATACCTCAGCAGAAGAAAACATAAAACAGTGAAGGATAAACAGGTCTAAGGTGCTTCCAAGAGTCATTTCTTAGCCTAAAAATTTCATCCTACTGTAGTAAGAATTTATGGAACAAAATGGAAATAGGGGAAAACATTAAACATTTCAGAATACTTCACCAACAGCCAAGCTCATGGTTCCAATGATAGAGCCTTCTCAAGAACAAGCATGCAACAACATCATTAGGGCTTCCAAGACTTCAATTTCTTCTTCAACTTCTACGGACTATGTATTATTTTAGAGAGTTTCGATATTACAACTAGTGATCAGCCAATGTTTACAATGGACTCCTCAACAAGTTTTTATAGAAGGATGAGAAGGTCAAAAGAGAGAAAAGATATTCTGAGTTCAATTAATAAAGTTAATGCTTCTCGGCCTTTAAGGGGATCAAGGGAGAATTTTACAGATATTTTCCTGTATTAATTGGTTTACATTAAGTATTAAAGCTTGTTGGAAGCTTTTGTTGACTTTAAGGCTCTGTGTCATCTCTGCAATAACTTTGTTTGTCTTGGAATAACTGCTCGGCTGTATTGAGGAAAATATCCTCTGTTCTGATCATTACTCTGCCCTCTGTTTGAATGCTTTGAGGCTACAAGTGGCAATCTAGTAGCTGAGATGAATCAATTAGCCTCTGATGTGGCGGTGGAGGCATCTCTGTGTGATAGATATTTTTTATTTTCTTTAAATGTGTTTAATTTAGTGGATTAGGATTTTGATTTTCGACCTTAGCCGTAATCCACCAAATCTGCGATTCTACCTTCAATTCTTCATCTCTGGCTTGATTTGGTCTTCAACACTGATACCGTTTGATTTAATCATGTTTCATTGTGTCTTGTTGATGTGCAGGTGCCATAGAGGGTTCATATGGCATCAATGCTCATGATGCACCAATGAAACGTGGCGTTGAACCCTTCGTAGTAATCCTTTTGATTAATGAAAGCCTGGAGGGTTGTCATCCTCGGCTTTTATTCTCTTTTAAAATTATTTTGAAAAAATTTAATACCTGCATAAAACCAATAAACATTAATAAATCCTGCGTATTTGGAAAAAACTACTTTGGGGGCTTTACCTTGGAGCATAGCCGTTGGATGACAGCATCCAACAGTGGAGATTTGATTGCGGGGTCAGACGGAGAGCGGTAGGAGAAAATGGTGGAGATTTTCAGTTAGGGTCGTTGATCTTGCAGAGATAAATGGTCTGGATTGATCAGGGTTCATATAATGAAAAAGGGCTGCTTTTCGTGAAAATAGAAGAAATACAAAGGAAAATAGCGAAAATCCCTTTGGGCGGAGGAAAAGTGCATTGAGGAAAATTGGGGTTTCTTAGAATATCATGGGTCATCAGATGAGATCGGCCCACGAGATCAACAACGGAGATTGCTCGTTGAAAGCCCTTTGGAAAAGGTGGAGGGCAATGAAACAACTCGAAAATCATCTAAGACCATTGATCTACAGAGATCAACGGTCAAGGAGGAATGCGATAGATCATAGTGCAAATGGGGAAGGGTTGTTTTGGTCCAAGAAACCAGTAGTATCGCGCTGTGATAAAGCAGGTAGGCGATATTGCTTTTTTTAACGCGATATGCGTTCCCACCTGACACGTAGATTTTGAATACTGCCCATTTCACGTGATTTTGGGGAATTAACGCCCGTGCTTAAAGTTACGCGATATGGAACGTCAGCTGTTAGATCTGGGGCCTTAGATCGGATGGTGGGGAGTGAGAACGATATAGACAAGATGCGCAGGTGATAACAGGTGGGGCAGAGCGAAGGCGGTTTCAATATAAGCCATTGGAATAAAAAATGAATGGCAGAGATCAAATCTGGGACATAAAGAAAATAAAATATGAGGCGGAGGAAGGGTAAATATGGGTCGTTGATCTACAGAGATCAACAGCTAATATTGGTCGAAAAAACATTACACAGTGGGGTATATGAATTTAAACCAAAGTCGGGAGGAAAGATTTGTACCATCCGATCTAGACATGTGGATGGCCCAGATGCAATCCGAGCTTCGCGATCGGTGGGGCAATGGACATGGGAGCGCTAAAGCAATTGAATGTGGGTCGTCGATCTGCAGATCAGATCGATGGTGGAGGATGGATCAGGGAATGGCCAATCAGAGGCAGCAAATAAAATATTAAGCGCGCCCAATGAGATCTCCCGATGCGATATTGCGCAGGCTATTGATTGGTCCAAATATCAACGGTCGGGAAGGGCTCCGATCAATGAACGACGGGCCCTTTTAATATATAAAACAGGCGGTTTTTTATTAAATACAAAGGTTTAATGGCTCGGGGCAGGTTATATATATATGTGGCTTGGTGCCCGACTGCGGGGCCTTGGTTATGTGGAAAAAAGAAAAGGAACCGGGGCTTTATATATATAAGAGCCCATCGGCATTGGAAGCACGGTGCTAGTATTTCAATCTACCCATTTGTAAATCTCCGATGCGAGATTATTTTTACCGTTGATCGGTTCCTAAGATCAACAGTTCTTCTCATATAATAACGTGAACCGACGGGTTTTAGACCAAAAATTAGGAAAATGCATTTTTATTATTTACAAAGGGAAAAATATGATCGGGATGGGTCTATTCAATGTTTTTAGCACCCGATTGTGGGCCCAAGGTTATGTGAATAAGACCAGGGATCGAGGTTATATTCAAAGGGGCCAATCGGCATCGGAGTTTCATAAAAAAAAGGACTTACGCGCTCTGACTTGTTCCGATGCGATAAGCGCCCGATGGGGATAGCGCCTGGTTTATGGGTGTGGGCATGTGGTGGGGAAGTGGTTCAGACTTAGCCCAAAGGGGCTTAAGCCCATAGTCAAAAAACTTATTTTTTATGAAATTTTTCAATGTTTTTGATGGATTTGGAGGTTTCGGTAAGGTTCAAAAGTGAGTTTCAAACCTTATAAAAGGGATTTTAATGAAGGGAAGAAGGGAATACATGAAAAATAGAGGAATTTCGTGGGAAAAAAGGGTAAAAATGGAGGTTAATTTTGAAGAGAGAAGAGGGTTAAAATGAGGGAAAAATGGGGATTTTTGCAGTAGTCTTTTCTTCATGAAATCAATAGAATTTCATAATTAAGAGGGAAATAGTAGTGAAGATTGAACAAAGGGCATGATGTCTTCATGAGTCTTCAAGAGATAACAATTTTTAGCAATGAAACTTGTTTCTTGAAGGCTCAACAAATGATTTAGCCACCATTTGATATGACAAATTTTATAGGTGGCTAACAGTGGCTCCACATGGGGATGGTGCCTTCTTGAAGGCATCAAGAACTTTAGACTTGCATTCTCTGGGAGGCTGATCAGTGCCTTATCCATTGGGCTGCTTTTTATTCATTTGGATGATCTTCTTTTGCTCTAAAAATATTAGCAGCCATGAAAAACAATGGAACTTCATCAACACGAGCTTTCTACCTACCCAATCCTACTGATCTAACATTTTTTCTTCTTTCAGAGTGCACTTGGATTGGAAAACTCTTTTACAAAACATTTTATTCTTTTGAAAGAAAAAAAATAATTTAAGCCTACTTATTATTTCTCCATGAATTAGTTTAAACAGTTGAGTTCATAAGCTTCTCTACCTAATCTACTATCTGTTAGGATTAAACAGTCTAACATAATTTTATTCTCTAATTTCTAAAACGGAAATTTAAAAGAATACAAGTCAGGATTGATCAGTCTAACTTGTTGCTGATCTATGGCATAAAAAACAAGCTGCACATAGATATTATTTTGCAGAAAATTAAATCAAAATGGTGAAGGCTTTAAGATCTTAAAGTTCTAAGCACGACCTTCTCTTTCTTCAGCTCTGCTTTTGAGTTCATTCGAGCTGTTTTTTCCTTGTTATCTGGTTCAAATTTTTGGGCATATCAAAACCAGTTTGCCTCTATCTTTGACTCACGGTTTAAACATATTAGAGTCATTCTTCTATTAAAAACTAAGGTTTGGATTTTGAGCATGTTTGAACCTTTAATTTCTGACCTAATCTACCTAACTGATAAGCCAATATTAAGCTGTTTGGAAAATTGAATTCACTAACCTATCAGCAGTAAATTAAAAACTAATTAGTCATGATTAAACTGCATGACTAACTAGAAGTGTGCTTTTCAGAAGTGACATTTTAGCTTGCACACTTTCAGATTTTTTGTTTGTCTTTTTTGGTATGGGGCTATACCTTTATTTTTTTTTACAATCTGCCCTCTTTTCTTTCTTTTACTATTTTTGTATTTTTATTTTTCTAACTTTGAATGCAGCGTTCAGGCTATGATATTTACAAAAAATAAAAACGCTTTGAAACTCATGACTCTTGGCAGAAGTAATGCTTTAGCATCCTGCCATTGACAGGACCTCCATACAGATCTTCTCCATTCAATTCTTTCAAGAAAAATGCATTGTGACCCCTCTCGGCCTAAATAATATAGGGGCCTTTCCACAAGTTCTCAAACTTGTCATGTTTTCCCTTCTCTTCTCTTCTTGAATCCCATTTAAGAATAACATTTCCAACCTGGAAATTGTTTGCCTTAGTCCTCTTATCAAATTGTTTCTTTACATTTTCTTGGACTAACTGCGTCCTTTCATAGACTTCTTTCTGGTCTGCTATAAATGGATGGTTTGGTTGATTCTCCTCTGCATATCATTCTCTTCGACCTGCACTTCTTGAAGGAGTTTCATGAATGGAACTCCTAATGAGGTGGGGAAAACTGCATCCATGTCATAGAACAGCTGATAGGGGGACATATTTATTGACTTATTTGTAGTTAACCTATCAGCCCATAAGGAATGAACTAGCTTATTGTGCCATGATTTCTGATTCTGCTCCAATAGCTTTTTGATGATATTGATGAGGCTCTTGTTGGAAGATTCAACTAATCCATTTCCTTGGGGATAGTAGGCAGTAGAATGGCCCAAGGTTATGTGGTATTTGTAACAGAAATCAACCATTTTCTTAGATTTAAAAGCGGCAGCATTATCTGTTATAATTTTTCTAGGACAACCAAATCTGCATAGGATATTTGTTTCAAGGAACTTGATAATGACAGATTCATTAGCATTTCTAGATGGTATAGCTTCTATCCACTTGGTAAAGAAGTCAGTGGCCATGAGGATCCACTTATGTTGGGCTGAGGAAGATGGGTGAATTTCCCCAATGAAGTCTAAACCCCATTGTTGAAAATGTACCTCAACTTTGATAGGATGTAATGGTAAGGGAAGGAGTTTCCTTTTGCCATCAAAAATTTGACACTTATGGCAAGACCGGACTAACTTCTAAGTGTCTGGGAAAAGGGTAGGCCAATAGTGACCAGATCGAAGGATTTTATTTGCTGTGGCCTTCCAGGAGAGGTGTCCTCCACATTCCCCTTCATGCAACTCATGCATGATATTTCCTGCATTATCTTTGAGTAAACATTTAAGAAAAATTCCAAAAACATTTTTCCAATATAATACCCCATCCAAGATGCAATAACTCAAAGCTTTTTGTTTCAAAAATCTAGCTTTAGTTTTAGACAAAGAAGGAGGGGCATTCAAATATAAAAGCACATAAATAATTTCAGCATACCAATTAGAATTCAGAAATGTTTCTTCAATGAAAGGAGTAGTAGATTCTTCTATTTCTTCCAACACATCTACCATATTCATGTCTAGTGCTTGGAAGTTGGACTCAGCCATAAGTTTTTCCAATCCTTTCCCTTTAACTAGTTTGGTGGGCCTGATTTCTAAGTCATATTCAAGAATAGTTGCAATCCATTTTCCCCTTTTACCATTAGGGTCTTGACTTAGAATGTCCTTGACAACAGTATGTGGAACAAAAGAAATTATGTGAGAGTGTAAAATATAGACTCTAAAGTCCTTTAATGCTTTCACCAATGCTAAGGCTTGCTTCTCCATGATGTTATATTTGAGAGGAGCATCTCTTAAGGCCATACTAAAGAAGGATATCGGTTGTTCTTTCACCAAGTAATTCTTTTGAAGTAATACTGCAACTATTGTATGCTCAGATGCAAAAGAAAATATATAAAAGTCTTTGGTGAAATCTGGACTAATCAGGATTGGTGTTTGAGTAAGAGCTTGTTTGACCAGTTCAAATGATTGTTTAGCTGGTAAAGTCCATTTTACACCTACATCTTTCTTAAGCATGTTTGTAATTTTTTTTAATAGCTCAGCAAGGTTGGGGATAAACCTCCTCAAAAAATTAATATTTCTAATTAAAGATTGTAATTCTTTAAGGCTTCTTGGATGGTTGATCTGCAATATGCCATCTATCCTTGTGGGGTCTATTTTGATTCCCTCTTCTGAAATTATATGGCCAAGAAGTTTACCTTCTTGGAGACCAAAGAGTGTCTTCTTGGGATTCAATGACAAGCCAAATTTCCTACACTTCTCAAAAACTTTTCTCAAGTGAATGAAATGTTCTTCATCAGTTTTTGAGAAAACGTTTATGTCATCAAGGTAAATGATTATGAAATAGCCAATATCTTTAGAGAAAACTATGTCCATGGCCCTTTGTAAGGTGGCCCCTACATTCATCAATCCGAAAGGCATTTTGACATACATAAAGGTGCCCCAAGGTGAGGTAAAAGCAGTTTTGATTTGATCACTTGGGAGCACTAACACCTGGTTGTAACTCGAGAACCCATCTAAGAGTGATATTCTTTTTGACCCGACTACCCTTTGAAGTATATGGTCCATCTTGGGTAAGGGGTAGTTGTCTTTTAGAGAGGCTCTATTTAAATTTCTAAAGTCAATATAGAGCCTGATTTCCCCTGTCTTCTTTCTAACAGAAACTAAGTTTGATACCCATTCTGAATATCTAATTGGTACTATGATCCCAGCATCATGCATCTTTTCAAAATATGCTTTAACTAAAGGTAGTAAAACAGGGTTTATTCTCCTTAGCTTTTGTTTGAAATGCTTTTGATTTTCTTTGAGAGGGATTTTGTGTTGAATGATGCTGGTATTATAAGATTTCAGGTCTTTGTACCCCCAAGAAAAAACATCTTTAAACTCTTTGAACAGCTCTATGTATTGCAACTTTATGTGATTTGGGAGAGTGCTGGACAGTTTAATCATCTTGGGTTCTGCTAGGCTGCCTATGTTATGTTCTTCTACATTTGTTTCCATGGGCTCCATTCTTGGTTCTTTGGCTACATCATTAAAGTCGAAAAGGTGTTCTAAAGGTGTGAGACCTCTTGGAATTGTATCGTTCTTGCATTGTAAAACTTCCAAGTCTTCTTGGTTTGCATTGTCAATTAACTCTACTTCAAAAGGATTCTCATAATGATTTATATCAGCAGAATATGTCATTTCAGCTTCTGGGATTTGTTCAATATACAAACAGTTTTCTTTATGGCTGGTTTCTGATATTGGTATGTCGAAATCGTTTTCTGATTTTAAGAAATCATCTATGTTTTTGTCAGAATAAAACACTTTCCAGTGATATTTTTTATTAGGCATAGTAGGCCTATGTTTTACCTTTACGCTAAGCTATTCATTTATCTCAGGTATTTTGCAGTTGCTGGCATTGAAAGCGAGTTCATTTGCTAGATTATTTAGTGCTCTAGGAATGAAAATAAGTTCATACTTTTCAAAGGTTTTCAATAAATCAAGGGCAGAATTCTGATATTCCCTAAGCCTTGGATTTCTAGCTGAGTATTCTCCTTTGTTTTGTCTTATGATAAGTTCAGAATCTCCTAATATTGATATCTTTTGGGCTTCTAATTGTTTAAGCAATTGTAATCCTAGGAGAAGTGCTTCATACTCAAGAATATTGTTAGTGCATGGGAAATCTAATTTATATGAAAAACTCTGATTTGTATTTTGAATCCAAACACCTGCCCCTGCACTTGTTTTATTATAGGATCCATCAAAGTTTATTGTCTAAATAATATTTGCCTCATTTTCATTTTCTTGTTGCTGTTGATTGCCAATGTTTTGTATCTGATTTGAGGGAAGTTCTGATTGTTCTGGTAAACTGGTTGGGTCTATGTTTTCCTTTTCTTGTTGAGTAATTTCATCTTCGTTGTACAAGATAAAGGAATCTAAACTTGATTGAATAGAATAGATTGGAGAGTTGTTTGGTTTATCTATGTTTCTCACCATGTACTTAATGTGAGATTCCCTGTATAGTCTTCTGTTTTGGTTAAACATAGGGATGGTGGCATAAGACATGTCCATTTGAAGGCTTCCCTGAAGTTTGACTCCCCATGATCTTGATAAGAGCATGCCATACTTAGGGGGAATGTCAGCTACAACTATGTCCATTACTAGACTCTTAGCAGGGATTTGAGCTAAGTTAACACATAAATATTTGATTAAACCCAAAAATTTGACTCTTCTTGAGTCAAAGAAATACAAATCTTTGTATGGTTTAGTAATTTCTAAGCCTAAGCTTTCCATTACCACATTGGGCATCAGATTGTGTGAAGCTCCAAAATCTAGCATGGCATTGTGTAAAATTTTCTCATGTATGTTCAAACTAACATAGAAGGGAGGAACAACCCCTTCTTGGTATTTCCCTTCAACTTCTGGACCAACCAACAACTCAGGCTTGTCATTTGTCAAGTATAAGCTGTCAGTATCACTTCCTAGGTTCAAATCTTTTAAAACTTGGTTTTTGTACACTTCTTGGGTTACTAGTTCAGCTAGGGGGATGGTAATTTTTATCTTTGCAATCTCTCCCTAAAGGCTGAAAGGAACAATTGACTTGTTCATATTTACATCTGTTTTTTCAATTGAATTCCTTTCAGTAGTTTTGATTTGCTGAAATTTGTTTGGACTGGTAATTGGGATAGTTTTGTTAGGACCACTAGCTGAAGTGTTAGGGGTACTTTGTTCAACATTTGGCTAGCTGTTTTTCTCTTTGTTTAAATCTAGTTTTTTATCCAAAGTGATAGGTTTGTCTGTTGTCTTCTTAGGCTGAATTTCTGCGTTTTTCTTGATAGCAGTGCTAGTGTTCTTATCTTTTGAATTGTCTACGTTTCCTTTACTCCTAATATCATACTGTTTGTGTACCTCCATGATTGCATTTTCAAACCCCAATCTATAATCATCAGAATCTTCATAGGTGTTTGTATTTTGATCAGAGAAGAAACCTTGTTCTTCCTCAGTGAGGAAAACATCATCCCCATTGTCTGATCCAATCAAATTTAAATGAGCTTCTTGTTACAGGTCAAAATACCTCCCCATCAGCTTAGAGGAGAATACAAATATGGAAGGAATAAAAAGACCTAAATTAAACCTATTTCCGCCAAGTTAACGCCTCTCTATAACAACACAAGAGCATTATAACGCATTTGATTAGTGAATGTGCCGCATTAGTGGCTAGGGCAATGATTTGTTTACACTAGAGGGAAGCGTTATCCATGTTTTAAGTTTGAAAAGGGAAAAACCCGCGGAGAATGATTTGAATCTCCGGATTTCCCTCACAAGAGAGTCAGTTCACAAAGGAAACTGCAAAGCACCAATTCATTATTGGTCACTGCCATAAAAGACTGAACTCCCAAGGAGGCAAAAGCATAGAGATTAAAGAAACATCTTAGTTTTTTCTATTCCAAACTAGTGGAAAGAGAAAGGCAATAATGGCTTTCTCCCTCTCTTATAAAAAGGAGTTGAAGTCTCTTAGTTGAAGGTCAAAGGATTGCTAACGTTCTAAATACTTGTGAAGTAGAGAATAGTGTTATAGTGTGAAGGCTAAGAGTCAAAGAGGTTCCTAGAGAGCTTTTTGACTAAGACTTCACTACTTGAAAGATAGAGAGATTGGAAGGCTGAGGAGGGCTTGGTACAATTGACAGTTGTAATCCTCCTTTCAAAATCAATAGAACTGTATCTGTTTTGTCCATTTGATGCTTAATATTGTCATTATTGTTTGAATATTTACATAGTATGATATGAATGGCTCAGATGTGCATAATTTATAGGTTCATTATATATTGGCTTAATTGATAGGATATATGTTGTGTTAGAAATTACGCAGGTGCTTTGATTGATTGCAGAACTAAGATTTGGAGCCGGTGAAGAAGGACTCTTGTTTCGCTGCCTAGTGCTCTCTAAGGGACTCCAAGATTGTCAAAGAGGTAATTTTATATCGCATTCCATAAAGTTGTTTTAAGTTAATATGAACATGAATATGCCATCTTTGTGAACTATACAGCTAATCTTACTGTCTGCCTCGGGCACCGAAAATCCCTGAGAGGGATATTTGAAAGCCAACAACCCAAGCAGTTTACCCTATAGTAGAATTGGCGACTCCACTGGGGAGTTTCCCCATAGTTTCCGGACTATTTCTTCCCTCCTTTCTTCTGTCCTCTATTCACAGACCCTTCCGAACAGTTTTGATGCCCAGTCGACATATCAAACGCTCGTAGAGTTCAATCCTGTTTCTGTTTGACCATCTGAAGAACTTTACCCTGGCTAACGCTACTTCTGTAGGTTTTCCAGTGCGTTATAACGCTGCCTATGCTTAAATACAATGCGTTATTCTCTGGGTTAACGCCGTCTTTACTCAGAGATAGTGTGTTACTCAGCCAAAACCTTGTTGTTCACTGTTGTGATTGTGTTTTAGTTGTAGAGTTTTTGACCATCAGTATCTTTCATTGACTGAATCCCTTTGGTTGCCTACTAAGCTGGAATTTCTGTTTGTTACTCTTGTTTGAAAAGTCAGTGTCCAAAGCATTTAATTTTTAGAGAAGAATTTTTTTTTATTACTATTATTATTTTTATACATCTAGCTAAGTTTATTCTGAAAGTTTCAGTTCATAGACTGTTAAAAAAGAGGTAGATAGAAGTCTGAATCTTTAAAGTTGAACTGTGCTATTTGAATGTTAGTGCATGGATGTTGAAAAGAAACCTCTCCTTGTATAAATACTCTTCATCGAATTGAATATTTAGAGCATGTTTTGCATGGTTTCTTGATTCAGAGTCTCATTACATTTCATACGTCCACTCCCCCTCCGCAAGACTAATAATCAAGTACACTAAGAATCAAGCGATAATAAAATAAATCACATTACTCTTTTTTGAGCTCACACAAACAGTGGTTCAGGCTAGGATCTTGGGTTAGGAACAGTGATAAAATCACCCAAGATCTCAAAACTTGAAACTAGAGTCATTAACGAGTGAAATCCTACTGCACTCATATTATCGGGACCGTTCCTTTACCGGAGCTCAGCGCGAGACAACACTTGGGTGCACAAGAAGGTAGCCTGCCTTTGACTGCATTCGGTGGGTGCGTTATATATTGGGGTTCCCTTCGGGGATGTCGAAACTAGATCGGGGATCTAGGTATTCTACCCATATAGCATACTGTCCTTGATCGTGGACCCCCCTAATGATGTCTGTGATTTGAGGTATCTTTAGTGGCCATAATTTTTAGGGACTTACACAAGGTGACTGGGACAGGCTGTCCTGGTACCTAAAACAGATGGACCCACTCTGTCTTCGGTCTTTAGGAGGGTACTCGTCTTCACGAGAGTGCTTACACATATCGTCTGAGGTTCGGGCGAAGCTATAGAGTGACCGTAACTGTACTTTCGACCAACCCTCTCTGTATACTATTGTGATACTAGATTTGATCATCAGAAAATGGTAGTACTCAGACAGGGCACCCTATTCTGGCTGCTTACTGATTGATTTTAGAGAGTCTTTTTTTCTTTTTTAGGTGTGTGGTTACTGTCATTGAGACTTTATAATACATCACAATTTATTAAAATTTGTTAAAATTAAACAGGTCACCGTGGCATCCTCCAACCCACGCCGTCTGTCTCAACGACAGCAAGGTCTACCTCCTCTAACTATTGAGGAAGAATTGAATCTTGGTGAACCCATGCCTTCTACGAAAGAACAGCCTCCTCTGACTAATCTTGATTTTCACATAGCCTCATATCATCCAGCATTTCCGGAGGACCCTTTCACTGAAGGGGTTGTACCTCATTACAATCCTCCGCTCACTGATCCGTTAGGGCCTGTGATAATTCAGATTCCACCACGCCAATATATGTCTTCGGCCACACAAACATCCATTTCACCACCAGCATCCACAGGGTCAATGCCAATGGCAACCATCACAGGTTCGCCACCATCCTCCCCGCCGGTGGTCAGTTCTATGCCATTACTAGGTAACTCCAGTAGTCAACATATACCTACTCCCAACCCTATGGTCATCACAACTATCAGTAGCTTACCGAATCCTTAGGCATCTACTTCTACCGTGACCACGTTGGGACCCATGGTAGCTCCTCCCATGAGTATGACTACTTTGGTGCCTTTTAACAACCCTTTCGGTTGGAACCCTCTACTAAGTTCAAACCCCTTGGCCACTATACCAGGGGGCAGTGTCACCAGCACGTAGGTAGCAGGGAAAATTTCACTTCCCCTGTAATCCTTAGGACAAATAAGACAACCTATTGTCAATACTATTCCCTTAAGTGGTTCAAATATAGGTGTAGGGTCTATGCCATTACCAAACTATGCAAGTAGTAGCATGCCTCACGGAAACTCTATTGCATCCATTTGGACTAACCAACTCCAAGCTCCATCTAGAATGGGAGGGCACTTTTATACTGGGGGCAACCAACCATTCGCCCCGCAATACAACATGCCCTATGGACAGCAACCGTATGTCCCTACTCCTCCACCTATACGAAGTTTTTACCAAAGTCCTACTTATCCTCCTGGTAACACATTGATGGGTGGACCCTGTGGTCTAAGTATTCAGCCCATACTACCTTGGTTAGATTCGGGGGAAAATCCACAATTGCCATTTTTGGCAGCTTTGGACATCCCCGATATCCATAAACTGACTAACGATCCCATCAATCACAACTCGCTTTGGCCTCCAGTACCGCATAAGATTCCTTCTGACATCCCGAAGTTCGACGGGAAACAAGGGGACTACCCAACCACACACATCACTACCTTTCATCTATGGTCTATATCCAATTCCATGGTGGATGATAGTGTCCAGCTTCGACTGTTTCCCTGCACCCTTACAGGCAATGCTGCCAAGTGGTACATTGAATTTCCACGCGCTGCCATTAATACTTTTGGTGCTTTAGCGACGGAGTTTCTAAATAACTTCCAACTACCAATTAGATTTGAAACCGGAACAGAATTGTTAACCTCATTGTGCCAAGACACTGCCACCCACATCTCCGATCACATTCATGAATGGAGACGTAGGAGGATGTTGGTCAAAGCGCCAATTCCAGATGATCTCTTAGCCAATTGGTTTTGCAAGTCTCTTTTACCCCACATCTCTAAAGAAATTTGCCTTTCTGATGTGGTTACAAAAGATCAATGTATTCGTCGTGCCCAACATTTGGATTTAATCTATTCACAATCTGGCATGCTATATGATCTAATCCCCCATGCCCCTGGTAACCCAAATCCTCCAGCCACTCAGAAAATCGGAGCACATGCCGACGGTCTTGTTGGCACAATCTCTAGTGTGGCCACAAAGCAGTCTCGAGGGCAAGCCTCCCAGCCATCTTCGGCTGCCACTACCCCTCACCAAGTGACTACTCTTCCTACCGCTGAGGTGAATTCTGTGCAAACCTCACAAAAACCTAGCGGGAAAAATAAGAAGAACAAGAAAAAGATGTCTTCTTCGGAACAGAAATTGGATAATCAGAATAACCCTATTCAGAAGAACGCTGCCAAAAATGACAAAGGGAAGGATAAACCCATGAAATTTCCTTGCAAGATCTGTGTGGAGGACCACTTGACATACAAATTTCTTCGGCTGCAAGAATGCACCGATTTTATTGCCAACAAGGATTCTTGGCGAACACCTGCCATTCTACATAATCCTTTTCCAAATCAACAACAGCAACATCAACACATGGTTGACAATCCGCCACAACCCCATCAACGGGGCAATGGCGGTTCACATCCTTCCGGCGAAGGACCATCTGCCATTTATGGCATTGAGACTGTTGAACTTCAAACTCGAGCCAAGCTTTATGGAAATCCTACCATAGATGCTCAAGAACCTAGAACTAGTTCAAATCCACCGCCACCCAACAATTTTTATATCGAACGACCTACTGCTGAACCCGTGATTCGTCCTCCCAAAGGGACACTTCGACGCACAACTCATAACACCTCTACACGTGCAGCCCAAAACTACAACATTGTAGAAGATTTGGCGTAGGCACCGTCAGCTATGTTTTCTCTCGAAGTATTACAAACCTGTCCAGCACAAAGGAAAGCCTTGCTTTCGGCCATTGGTGGAATAGACCCCCAGGACTCCATGCTAGCTATCTTTGATATGGAAAAGGCTAAACCTTGCCTCTCACACCAACTCGCATTCCAGGTGCAGGTTGTGTCGAAAGGGAGACCAATCCATCGCACTGTCATAGACGAAGGTGCTTTGAACTGCGTTATGTCACAAGCTTGTTGGCTCAATTTAGGTTCTCCTACCCTCACCTCGCCATCGAACTTCCTCAAAGCTTTCGATGGCCACACGTTCCTCCCAAAAGGATACCTTGCTAGCTTTCCCATCACTCTGAGTGGGAAAACGGTAAACGTGGACGTCGAAATCGTAGAGCACCATCTAGACTATAATCTATTGCTTGGTCGCAGTTAGTCTTATGCCATGACTGCCATTGTGTATTCGGTCTTCCGACTCATCCTATTTCCATTGGATGGGAAAATAGTCACAGTGGATCAGCTATCCTTCTGCACCCCTGATTATGCCACGTTACCAAGTAGCAATGTACCCCTAATAGGAGGTTTTCCTAACTCTTACGTTAGTATCGGTACCGGTCTTCTGAAGGCATATTCCCTACTGGGTTTTTTTCCTCTCCCGCCGCCATAGATCCAAAACACGGTTGCAATGATATCCACCACTTTGGATGGCTCTATCGACCAATGGATCATTCCGACACCTTCAGAAATTGATTCCTATGGAGATCATATGCCACTCTCACCAGCCGAGTTGGCTTACCAAGCCATCCAAATAGCATCTGAACCCTCCACTACTATGGTTTCGACTGAAGGTACAAACCTCCTACCCATCACAGTTCTCTCTAAGGATCTCCTCAATGAAGTCTTGCCTACAGACGAAGCTATTCGAGAGATCATGTCTGTAGAAGAATGACCTTGGGGAGAGTTTCACCATCGCACTTCGATGATTGACTCAGAGGCGATAAAAACTGAAATCCCATCTTTTGACCAACCTGAGATGGTTCCCTCCGCTTATACGACTGTTCAAACTATCGATTCAGAAGGGAAAATGGGTAATCTTTCTAAGACAATTCTCATTGATATCTCGGTCAAAACGGGTATCGTGGAAAATATTCAGATTGGAGCTGATTGCAATCCTGACGAAATTGCATGCTTCACATCCCTTTTCACAGAATTCCGCGATATGTTTGCTTGGTCTCACAAGAAAATTCCCGACATAGATCCTTCTATTGACGAGAAAGAGATAAAAAAATTTCGAGCATTCTTTTTACGGTATTTTTCTGGCTCGTTAATCCAAAAAACCTCGAGTTCCCTCCTTCGGACTTGTTAAACTTATATGAAGTTGACATCGAGCGTTCTTTTTGTATGGTCTTTTTCTTGCTCGTTAATCCGAAAAACCTAGAGTTTTCTTCTTCAGACTCGTTAAAACTATGAAGAAGCACTGAGCTTTCTTTTTAGGAATCTTTTTCTCGCTCATAAAACTGAAAAAACTTTGAGTTGCCTTTGTTGGGCTCGTTAAACTACCATGACAGAAAGTAAGGAGCCATTCTTTTCTCTTTTTCAAATCTCTTTAAACTGAAAAACTAATCGAGTTTTCTCTGCGTGACTCGTTAAAATTTCACGGAGGCACCGAGTTTTTCTTTGTTGGACTCGTTAAAATTTCACAAAGAATACTGAGTTTACTCTGTTTCCTCGCACTCATAACAAAATGAGGTAGACGTCCATCGAACATAGATTTCTCACTTTTCCGGTTTCGATGGACTAACTTACAGAAAATGAATTGTTTCAGGCTTACTATTCTCCCTTTTCCGTGCCCGATTATCAAGACATGACAAAGGTACCCCAGTGGAGTTGTCTTTTATGATATTTTTCAGACTCTCTAAATATGAAAAATTCACCGAGTTTACTCGTCTGGACTCGTTAAACCTAATCAGATGGGGCACAGAGTTTTCTTTTCTGAAATTTTTCAGACTCTCTAAATATGAAAAATTCACCGAGTTTACTCGTCTAGACTCATTAAACTTAATCAGACGGGGAAAAATTTGGACAAAATGGATACTACCTCTGTTACATTTCAGAAAGGTCGATTTGGCAGCAAAATTCTTGAACATGGTACTTCCCAGAAAACTCTTTCGCAGTTAGCCGAACCCTACCATCTATGAGTATTAGCCTTCATCTCCCAGTGTCCCTGCACCGGTAAAATCCTAACACACTCTTTGGTGTTCATCAAGCTTCAGCTACCTAGTACCCTGCTAGAGTGCCTTCTATTGTTCAAGCGGATCTTGCTATCTACTACTCCTCTAATCAACCAAACCGCTCATTATGCCAGAAATTATTTGTCATCGACATCCCCATTTCCTCTTCATTATCTCGAATCATAAACAACATCAGTTGGTTTTCGTTTCATGTTGACTGATGTAGGACGCCTCAGTGCCTACCTTTCAACAGATCTCTTCCTATCGACTTCAACATCTTATATAGGAAGCTGATCCAGAAACCCATCAGTACCCGGATACTTGCAGACATCAGTGGCAGGTAGTCTTGTGTTTGATCAGGGGTCTTCATCATTGGCTCCTATTCGAATGATTCTACGAGTGTTCGACTTCAACTCATTTTATTCACACTCGCTAGATTGTACTGTGCATCTTAGGGACCATCATCATTATCGGTGGCCGCCTTCGCGTCTGTTAACAGTTTTCATTATCGACTGGTAATCAGACGATTTCTCACATGTTCGAGGACAACTCCTTCATTCACATGTTGAGGAATATGCAGTTTAAGTGAATCGGCGGTCAAGACCTTGGGGCAAAGGCTACATCATTAAAGTTGTGTTTCCTTCCCCAAGTTGCGATATTGTTTATGGAGACAGCTTCTTCAGCCTGATCCTGTTATGATAGACACTTCCACATTGTGCTTATCGGTGGACAGATTCTTCATATCTCTATTCTAGAGAAATCATGTTGTTTAAGCTACTGAGCATGGGAATGCCCGACTCAAGGCAAATACTATATTTTCTGACATATGTTGTTGTTTCAGGTTTTCTTCAATCTTTCAATATCTTTATCTCTACACAAATTATAAATTATTTCGGCCATCATCTTCATCTCTGACCTCACACTTTAGGGGGCATCTGTTGCAGGTAAAAATACCTCCTCATCAGCTCAGAGGAGAAGACAAATATGGAAGGAATACAAATACCTAAATTAAACCTATTTCCGCCAAGGTAACGCCTCTCTATAACAACACAAGAGCGTTATAACGCATCTGATCAGTGAATGTGCCGCGTTAGTGGCTAGGGCAATGCTCTGTTTACACTAGAGGGAAGCGTTACCCGTGTTTTAAGTTTGAAAAGGGAAAAACCCCTGGAGAATGATTTGAATCTCCGGCTTTCCCTCACAAGAGAGTCAGTTCACAAAGGAAACTACAAAGCACCAATTCATTATTGATCACTGCCATAAAATACTGAACTCCCATTGAGGCAAAAGCATAGAGATTAAAGAAACATCTTAGTTTTTTCTATTCCAAACTAGTGGAAAGAGAAAGGCAACAATGGCTTTCTCCCTCTCCTATAAAAAGGAGCTAAAGTCTCTTAGTTGAAGGTCGAAGGATTGCTAACGTTTTGAATACTTGTGAAGTAGAGAACAATGTTATAGTGTGAAGGCCAAGATTCAAAGAGGTTCCTAGAGAGCTTGTTGACTAAGAATTCACTACTTGAGAGATAGAGAGATTGGAAGGCTGAGGAGGGCTTGTTACAACCAACGGTTGTAATCTTCCTTCTTTCAAAATTAATAGAACTTTATCTATTTTGTCCATTCGATGCTTAATATTGTCATTATTGTTTGAATATTTACATAGTATGATATGAATGGCTCAGATGTGCATAATTTAGAGGATCATTATATATTGGCTTAATTGATAGGATATATGTTGTGTTAGAAATTACGCGAGTGCTTTGATTGATTGCAGGACTAAGATTTGGAGCCGGTGAAGAAGGACTCTTGTTTTGCTGCCTAGTGCTCTCCAAGGGACTCCAAGATCGTCAAAGAGGTAATTTTCTATCACATTCCATCAAGTTGTTTTAAGTTAATATGAACATGCATATGCCATCTTTGTGAACTATAAAGCTAATCTTATTGTCTGCCTCGGGCACCGAAAAGTCCTGAGAGGGATATTCAAAAACCAACAACCCAAGCAGTTTACCTGATAGAACTTCTCCCAACCTTTCCATCTCCCTATCTTCCTCATATTGATCCACATAGTTTTGTTGGAAGAGAGGTCTAACCTGTTGGTCACTTTCTTTTTTCTTATCTTGATTGCTTTCTCTTCTATACTTCTGATTTCTATTTCTGTTCTGGTTGTTTTGAGGTTCTCTTGGTGGCACTCTATCATTTAAGTTGATCTTTTTGAGCATCCTCTCCATCACCTTCACTAGGTTGTCAATTTTTGTGTCAGAATTTGAGGTTGAGGGTACCATGTCATCTTTATAAGTTACCCTCTTCTCTGATCTCAACCTATTTCTCTTCTCAATTATGTTTTCTTCTGTGCTCACAGCTCCTTTCTGCATTTCTTCTAAGGTTAAGTAATCTCTCTCCCTCAAATGATAAGCCATTTCAGCATCAAAGTCTTCGGGATACCTTAATAAGGCCATGCCTTGGGGAGGTTTCATGTGAGGTGGAAGAGCATTGTAAACGCTATTGAACCTAGTGGAGTAGTCATGAACACTCTCCCCTTGATTTCTTTTGAGGCTACTATACTCTGCTAGTATTTGGAGAGGGTTCTTTTTGAGTTCCCATTTGTTGATGAATGTTTGATGCAAAGCAGGGAGATCATTTATGTTGTTAGGAGGTAAGTTTTTAAACCACTTCTTCACATCTCCTCCTAAAATTTTGGTGAAGATCCTCATCTTCACAGTTTCTTCTTCTATCTCCATGTAATTGAATTCATCGTCCATCCTATCTACATGATGTTGAGCTGTTGTAGACTCTTTTCCAGTGAAATGAGGAATTTTGGATTGGTACTCATTCAGTAAGGGAAGTAGAGGTTGTGGTAACACTAATGGGGAATACCATGTTTCCATGGCTAGAAATAAGGGTTGATTTACAAGAGGTGGAGTTACAAGAGTGAAAGTGGGCTAAACAAGAGTGTTTTGCACAGAGGTAGTATGGATTGGAGTGGAAGAAACACTTGGGCTAGCAAACTGATTTTGAGCAGATTTTTTATGGAAAAGGCTAAAGTGATGAAGAAGCTGGGAATCAGGAGGAGTGGAAGGTGAGGATTCTCTACTGAATCTTTGTTGAAAATCTGCAATGTCAAGATAAATTTGGTTTAAATCACCTTGAGATCTAGTTCTAAAGATGTTCTTTGTATGATGTAAATCAAAGTTTGAATCCTCTAAGATAGCAAGGTTTTCAGGGACAGACTTTGTTCTTAAGAGGCTCCTATTAGCAGCTGATTTTCGAGACTTAGAAGTCTGCCACAGAATTCTCTCTGGATTGTCAATGATTAAAGGAGGATTTGGGTCCGGATGGGATCTAGTGTTGATCCTATGTGAAGCTAGACTGTTTTTCAAAAATGAGAGAGGTTAAGGTTTTAGGGACTGTTTTTGGGAGTTTTACCTCTCACGATGTCTTATCTAGTATGGGACTAGACTTCTAAACTTCTTCAAGGCTGGTTAACACAGTCCTAAAGAGATCTGGGGACCTAGATGAGTAATAAGCCTACTGGGGCCAGTGGAGTCGCCAGGTGGAAACTATTTAGCTTCTATGAAGGTAAAGTATTGGATGGTTCCACCACCATGTTTATTATGAAGCCAAACTGAAATGTTTTTGGGTTTTTTCTGATTTCTTTAATCCTATGGGTTAAGAAAGTGTCCTAAATCTGATTTTAACACTTATCTAAGGTGTCAAGAACCTACAAAGTTCACTCTTATAGCTTGGTAACTGATTCCTTCAAGATTTGACAAGGTCCTATGAGAATCCTAAGGGTTACTTAGTTTGTCACTGATTCAATTAAGTCCTATCATGATTACCATTTTTGTTAGGTAGTGCTTGAAGAAGGCTACTTATGTCGTACTAGACAGGGAGTGTTTTGTTTTAAAGATTTTACTCAGTGTCCCACCGTGATCGCCATTATGTTGGTCTCCTGTGTTTTGATAGTTTGGCAAATAAAAAGATAAGGCAACATCAAAACCAATATTTAGAGTTACAGGATCTAGTCCTCCTGCTCTCAGAGAGGGGTCTCTCAAATTATTTGTTTTTTGCAAAGGTTTATCTTGTGTGCTTTGAGTATTGGTTTTAGACTAGTTATTAAGTGCAAGTGTTTGTTTATTTGTTTGTTTGAATTGATACAACATAACATAAAAGGTATAGGAAAGATAGATAGAAAGGGGAAATGTCAGTTTCATTGGGAAATGGAGTCAAAAAAGAGGTTATGACAAACTTATAAATGGATATGGGATATCAAAGGAAAAATCTAACTTGGCCATATGATCCTTTAGTTTATGAATGAGATGGACATTAATGGTTTGGAAAAGAGAAGTTCAATTCTCAACAAAGGGAATTTGAAAGCACAACTTGAAAAATAAAGAGTTATTTGATAGACAGGGCTAACCATGAATTCTAAAAACCACACTTTAAGCAAATAATGACTTCAAAACAACTTTTAAAATGAAATCTAAGATTCGGGGAACACCCTATTTCCTCAAAGATTTTATTTTAAATGACTTAGAAAACATAAAATATTCACTGATAATTACGGTCATAGAAGAGGAACACCTAAATACATCTATGATCACAAATGTAAAGACCTTTAAGACAATTGTTCAAGCAAGGACAAAGGGCATGATCAGAACAAACCTCCTTGGCTCACTGTAAACAAAGATACTTCAAAGGGATACTTCAATAACAACCTTTAAGTGGCAGCAGACAAGCAGGGAGAACCATAAATCATGCTAAAACCAACTATTCGAACTATTAGAGAAATAAACAAGAATGAGGACTAAAGAGAGAGACTAAAGACTCTAAAATACCTCAGCAGAAGAAAACATAAAACAGTGAAGGATAAACAGGTCTAAGGTGCTTCCAAGAGTCATTTCTTAGTCTAAAACTTTCATCCTACTGTAGTAAGAATTTATGGAACAAAATGGAAACAGGGGAAAACATTAAACAGTTCAGAATACTTCACCAATAGCCAAGCTCATGGATCCAATGATAGAGCCTTCTCAAGAACAAGAATGCAACAACATCATCAGGGCTTCCAAGACTTCAATTTCTTCTTCAACTTCTACAGACTATGTATTATTTCAGAGAGTTTCAGTATTACAACTAGTGATCAACCAATTACAATGGACTCCTCAACAAGTTTTTATAGAAGGATGAGGAGGTCGAAAGAGAGAAAAGATCTTCTGAGTTCAATTAATACAGTTAATGCTTCTCAGCCTTTGAGGGGCTCAAGGGAGAATTTTACAGATATTTTCCTATATTAATTAGTTTACATTAAGTATTTAAGCTTGCTAGAAGCTTTTGTTGACTTTAAGGCTCTGTGTCATCTCTGCAATAACTCTATTTGGCTTGGAATAACTGCTCGGCTGTATTGAGGAAAATATCCTCTATTCTGATCATTACTTGGCCCTCTGTTTGACTGCTTTGAGGCTACAGATGGCAATCTAGCAGCTGAGAGGAATCAATTAGCCTCTGATGTGGTGATGGAGGCATCTCTGTGTGATAGATATTTTTTGTTTTCTTTAAATGTGTTTAATTTAGTGGATTAGGCTTCTGATTTTTTACCTTAGCCGTAATCCACCAAATCTGCGATTCTACCTTCAATTCTTCATCTCTGGCTTGATTTGGTCTTCAACACTGATACTCTTTGATTTAATCATGCTTCACTGTGTCTTGTTGATGTGTAGGTGCCATATAGGGTTCATATGGCATCAATGCTCATGATGCATCGATGAAACGTGGTGTTGAACCCTTCGTAGTAATCCTTTTGATTAATGAAATCCTGGAGGATCGTCATCCTCAGCTTTTATTCTCTTTTAAAATTATTTTGAGAAACTTTAATACCTGCATAAAACCAATCAAAATTAATAAATCCTGTGTATTTGGAAAAAACTTCTTTGGAGGCTTTGGCTTGGAGCATAGCTGTTGGATGAAAGCATCCAATGGTGGAGATTCAATTGTGGGGTCAGACGGAGAGTGGTGGGAGCAAATGGTGGAGATTTTAAGTTAGGGTCGTTGATCTTGCAGAGATCAACAGTCGGGATTGATCCAGGTTTATATAATGAAAAAGGGGCACTTTTCGTGAAAATAGAAGAAATACAAAGGAAAATAGCGAAAATCCCTTTGGGCGGAGGAAAAACGCATTGAGGAAAATTGGGGTTTCTTAGAAGATCATGGGTCATCGGATGAGATTGGCCCATGAGATCAACGGTGGAGATTGCACGTTGAAATCCCTTTGGAAAAGGCGGAGGGCGATGAAACAACGCGAAAATGATCTCAGGCCATTGATCTGCAGAGATCAACAGTCAAGGAGGAACGCGACAGATCATAGTGCAAATGGGGAAGAGTGGTTTTGGTCCAAGAAACTAGCAGTATCGCACGGTGATAAAGCGGGTAGGAGGTATTGCTTTTTCGAACATGATATGCATTCCTTCCTGACACGTGGATTTTGAATATCACCGATTTCGCATGATTTTGGGGAATTAATGCTCGTGCTTAAAGTTACGTGATATGGAATGTCAGTCGTTAGATCTGGGGCCTCAAATCGGATGGTGGGGAGTGAGCACGATATAGACAAGATGCGCTGGTGATAACAGGTGGGGCAGAGTGAAGGCAGTTTCAATCTAAGCCGTTGGATCAAAAAATGAATGGCAGAGATCAAATCTGGGGCATAAAGAAAATAAAATATGAGGCGGAGGAAGGGTAAATATGGGTCGTTGATCTGCAGAGATCAATGGCTAAGATTGGCTGAAAAAACATTACACAGTGGGGTATATGAATTTAAACCAAAGTCAGGAGGAAAGATCTAGACTGTCCAATCTGGACACATGGATGGCCCAGATGCAATCGGAGCTTCGCAATCGGCGAGGTGATGGACATGGGAGTGCCAAAGCAATTGACTGTGGGTCGTCGATCTGCAGATCAGATTGACAATGGAGGATGGATCGGGGAATGGCTAATCGGAGGCAGGGAAATAAGATATTAAGCGTGCCCAATGAGATCTCCCGAAGCGATATTGCGTAGGACGTTGATTGGTCGAAAGATCAACGGTTGGGAAGGGCTCCGATCAATGAATGATAGACCCTTTTAATATACAAAAAAGGCAATTTTTTATTAAATACAAAGGTTTAATGGCTCGAGGCGGGTTATATATATATATATGGCTTGGCGCCTGACTGCAGGACCTTGGTTATGTGGAAAAAAGCAAAGGGACCAGGGCTTTATATATATAAGGGCCAATTGGCATCAGAAGCACGGTGCTGGTCTTTCAATCTACCCATTTGTAAATCTCCGATGCGAGATTCTGTTTACCGTTGATCGGTTCCTAAGATCAACGGTTCTTCTCATATAATAACATGAACCGGCAGGTTTTAGACCAAAACTTAGGAAAATGAATTTTTTGTATTTACAAAGGGAAAAATATGATCGGGATGGGTCTATTCAATGTTTTTAGCGCCCGATTGCGGGCCCAAGGTTATGCGAATAAGATAAGGGATCGAGGTTATATTCAAAGGGGCCAATCGGCATCGGAGTTTCATAAAACAAAAGGAATTGCGCACTCTGACTTGTTACGATGCGATAAGCATTCGATGGGGATAACGCCTGGTTATAGGGTGTGGGCATGTGGTGGGGAAGTGGTTAGGACTTAGCCCAAAGGGGCTTAAGCCCATAGTCAAAAAACTTATTTTTATGAAATTTTTCAATGTTTTTGATGGATTTGGGGGTTTCGATAAGGTTCAAAGTGAGTTTCAAACCTTATAAAAGGGATTTTAATGAAGGGAAGAAGGGAATACATGAAAAATAGAGGAATTTCATGGGGAAAAGGGGTAAAAATGGAGGTTAATTTTGAAGTGAGAAGAGGGTTAAAATGAGGGAAAAATGGGGATTTTTGCAACAGTATTTTCTTTATGAAATCAACAGAATTTTATAATTAGGAGGGAAACAATAGTGAAGATTGAAAAAAGGGCATGATGTCTTCATGAGTCTTCAAGAGATAAAAAATTTTAGCAATGAAACTTGTTTCTTGAAGGCTCAGCAAAAGATTTAGCCACCATTTGATATGACAAATTTTATAGGTGGCTAACATGTACAATGGCTGGCTATGAGTTCAGCATTGTGCCTTGCTTTGAGATAGCAAATACATAATTTTGGACATTAGCAGCAAGAAGAGGACCCATTCCTTATGGGAGCAATCAAATGGCAGCTTCATTCATGAAGCAATGGAGAAGAAGATGATAGATGGTAGACATATTAAGATGGGAAATATTTTCCCCTTTCAAGATGACTGTTTCTCAATGAGCACCTCACAACTCAAAGAGAAGCTTCTACCTACAGTAGGTCCAGAACCTTATTGGTTTTGGAGGGCCATTGATGAGAAGAGGATCTCATGGAGAGACCTCAATGGAGGTGCATTTCAACATTTAATGGAGTGCAAAGCTATTCACATGGAGTATGTTGGTAGTCTACAATGGGAGGATACCAAGTTTGATATTGGCATGATTCATCATCCACATTTGGATGAATGGATTCGGATGAGAAGAAGGAGGTCTCCTACCTTCCTGCAGATCTATGATTACCGGACAGCAAGAACCATGGTTGCGCTAGTTTCTTTTGGGTGAGTATGGATACTAACTATCATCTCACATTTCCAGGATCCATGCCATGTATATCACTGATGACATGCAACAGCAGGAGGCATGGCTATGCTGGTTATTGATGAGAGATTTTGGACATCACGTGATATATCTTATGTCCTTGTATCTCTTTTTGTTTGGGATATGTCTCATGTTTTTACATGTATTTCTATTTGGGATATATCTCATGTTCATTTATGTACTTGGGTTTGGGAGAAATCATAACTCTCACATGATGTGGCATAAGGGGGCTTTTTTATGTTATTCTGATGGACATTTCACATTTTCATTACTATATTGTTGCTCCATGACTTGCATCATGATGATGTAAGGAGGCAACAAGAGTCTGTGTTGCTTTGGTTACTATTGGGAGAGTATGGGCTGATTTCTTCCCATACATTGCATGATGATGATAGAGGATGGCAACAGGAGGCCTTATTGGGGGATTATGGTCATTGTACATGGTATGATGATGATGTGATGGGGCATCAAGATGCCTTACTATGGTGGCTTCCCTTGAGGGAATATGGCCACTACAATTGGTACAATGATGATGTGGTATGGCATCAAGAGGAATTTCTACGGTGGCTTCTTTTGGGAGAGTATGGCTCTCACATTTATATTGTTGCAGATGTGGCATGGCAAAAAGAATCCTTGTTGCAGTGGCTTCTTTTGAGAGAGTATGGCTCTCTCATTTGTTTTCATGATGATCTAGCATGGAACTAGAAGGCTTTCCTGTAAGGTCCCACCTTACCTACCATAATTATTATAGAGAAATATTATATTAAATCAAAATGCGATATTTTTTTTTAACTATTTTATTTATTTATTTATTATTTATTTATTTATTTTTATATATAGAAGTTATTGGTGTCCTTTACACTACACCCTAAATTCTTCCAACTTATCTTCAAAGCTACAAAGTTCAAGGTTTATCAAGATCCAAAAAAAAATACAACCATAATACTTGCTTCTCAAGACTAAAGTCACCCTTAAAATATAAATGATTTAGTGGGATGAAAAAAATGTCAATCTTTATGAACCACAATTTACAATAAGCTAATTGTTAATTCTATTGTAATTAAATGTGTTCAAGAGTGACTAATAACATGCTTATGAATTAGTTTCTTAAAAGGATAATTTAAATTATATAGAGTTGGCATCCCATAATTAGGAATTCATATGTGAGCTGATATTTCAACAAATTACTTACTGCAATTTTGAATTTTCAGCAAGACCCTTTAACTCGATGAGTTATTATACTAGAAATACCTTGATTGCAAATCTTAAATTAACTTAAGCCTTTTGTTTTATGGACGGTTTATAAACGTAATTAGATGCAGCCATTGAACATTATGAAAACTAATTTACAAGTATGAAATGTACAGCCATTGAGGCATTTTGCCAAACACTTACAACCATTATCTCTTTAAGGTGTTTTCACAATAATTAGCTAACATGAATCCAAAGTTAGATGACTTCTTTTTTTGTAAGTTGTATCAATGATTGAACTTAAGATATTAATAGGCTATCAGCCATATTCATTGTTGAATCTACATCAATGAATATAATTATTAAAAAATTTCAAACATAGCTCACAATGTTTTAAGGTACAGCCATTGAAGACTTTTGACAAATAGTTGGCAGTCATAAAACAAGTTGCCATAAGGTTATTTGAATTTTTAAATTATTAACCAATTATACTTTTAAAAGAAATTTCCAAGTGGTTAGCCTATATCAGATTCATCACTACAAATTATCAGGCAGTTCCAATATAAAAAAAAAAAAACCAAACAGCAAAACAAAACAGGCGTTTCTACATGCAACAGCAAATCTGCAAAACAGAGCAGATTTGAGAATCGATGTCCGAAACCTTGATTTTTGGAATCAAACTTGGGGTGAAATGGCCCATTGGTACGGATACCCCCTGAAGTGGAGCTGAATCGCAACAGGGAGGCCCAGAAATGCGATTCTTGAAAACAATAACTACCCAAGAATCCTAAAATCTCTTTTATGACTTCTGTCAAACACATGGTATGAAAAATTATCTAGAGCTGTAGAAAGAGAAGGAGAATAGAATTTAAGTCATTAAAAAATTTTTATCCAATTCATAACAGCCTACTGGATTCATCCATTATGACTTTCTTTCAATCGACTCAACATTATACAAGAAAATACTTCAACAATCGTTACTAAATTTCCTCACATTTGGTGCAACACTTCATATACATGTAAGTTTCAGAAAACAACCCAAACAAGCAAAAGCTTATAAACTAAAAAAAATGCATAATATAATTTGACCCACATACCTGATAGTGAATTTGTACACTCGAAGAGGCTGGATGTATGCTCCAGCTCCAAGAAGAGCATGCTCCAATGCCAATACCCTTACCAAATCATCATGAACCACCCGATTTTCCTCCCAACCATATCCAAGAAGAACTTCTCCCCTTGGAACCCCCGAGCTGCAAAAGCTCACAACCAGTATCACAATACAACAGTAGAGAGAGAGAGATGCAAGGCAACTCGGGAAGGTAGTTTTCACTTCCTCTAAATACCACTCATGTTCAACCTCAATAGACACTTAGTAGATTAGTAAGGAATCAAGATTTGCTTTGGAAGAAATTGGATACTCTCCATATCTCTCACAACCTTCCTCAAGTCTCTTCCACTCTTGGCATCCTCCTCCCCCCAAGTGAGAATACATGAGACTCATATATAGGAGGAGAAACCAATTCTTGTCATAAAGGAGGAGTAATATGCATGCATTGTATTCCATTTAGAGGAGTGTAACTTATGCCATTAAGGAGAGGTATACATGCCTTATTTAAGGAGAGTGTAACATATGCATTGAAGAGAGTGTAAGAGGAATATTTTATGACATATCTTTAATGAGTGTAAGAGGAATATTTTATGACATATCATTAATGAGTGTAAGAGGAATATGCCATTCCTAGATGAGTGCATAAAAGAGAGTGCAATGTAATATTTAAAATAGAGAGAGTTACTTAGAGCCATGATAGTCATGAAAGAGATAGATGTGAATTGATTGAATGGATAAAATTAATTTGTAATTCCTTTTAAATAAAATATCATAGTCTCATAAAAGATAATGATAATACTAATAATATTGAGGATTGAGTCAATATTGAACTATTAGGATTGATTAAAGATAAGTTAAGTTAATTTCCTTCAACTGAGCTTGATTACTAATTTATGCAAGGAGATTTACTATTTTTGGAAAGTCATGCTTGAGATGCTAGACATGACTTTCTATTTTTAGAAAGTCATTCCAAAATTGCCAGATTGAGATTTATCCATGAGTGGTATTTTTCTTTCGGAGAATAGGGATTCTGCACCCCTATTTCATGCATCTCCGTGCCTTAGTAGATTGAGGACTCCACGCCCTGATCTACTCCAAAGATCTAAGATTCCATAACTTGATCTTTTTAAATATTTAGGACTCCACGCCCTAAATATACAAGACTCCACGTCTTTATATTTCTTGGATTTAGGACTCCACGCCCTAAATATACAAGACTCCACGTCTTTATATTTCTTGGATTTAGGACTCCACGCCCTAAATATACAAGACTCCACGTCTTTATATTTCTTGGATTTAGGACTCCACGCCCTAATTTCCATGCTTTCTCATCTACTGTGCTTTGAAACTCCACATTTCTCCTTATGATATTGATTGTGAGCTTTTACCCATTTGATGGTTCGTTGGTAAGGCCTTGTTTGAAGACCTACATACATCACAACCTCATAGATCAAATGAATCATATGAATTTAAAAATGAAATTAACTTAACCACATTTTACCATGAATGGTGCATGACTTCCACAGTCATTTATCCTTGAAGATGATATGGTCCCCTACCACATCCTGCTCATTACAATGTTAGACATATATATAATCATGCAAGTCATGTATCATCCATAAAACATAATTTAACCATTTTTTTTTCTTTTTTTTTTCTTTTTTTTTTCCACATAACCATGAGCATCCATGGGTTTATGTGTCTCAATCCAGGTTCTCCATCCACGTCATACACCTGATACACAAGTTAGATGCAAAAAGAGAGACATATGCATACCATCATATAAAACACATAATCAAATATACCACACATAAGGGAAAATACAACTACATAAAACATTTTTCCCAAACCAAGGGTCAATCTTCCATACATAAACCATGGATATAAAACATTGTTACCCAATATAGTGATCACTATGGAATACATAAAGATAAAGAGGAAATACAATCATATATTTATAAAATGTTATTCCTCAATCTAGCGATCAGTATTCCATATATATATAACTCATCAGAAATAACCCTAAATAGGAGTGACAAAATATACTAGGAAAAAAATAGGACACTACATTTCATGTGGTGGTTGTTATTTGGAGAATATGTTTTGACATTGTTCATGTTCATACATATGTCTCTACTTCTTATTTTTCAATACATTGATGTTATGTTTGATTCCTACATGGCCAACAGGGCTAATTATGTGAGCATTGATAGATGCAATCTAATCTATGTATCATGGGTTGGAGAGATAGTTCAAGAGTTGGGACTTTCCACTTTGGGAATGAACCACTTCATTTTATGTATCTCATGTCTAGAGGAGATCTTTGGTCATCATATGGTTTCCACTTGGAGATTCATTTATGAGGATGGATATCTAACTTTTCAGTTGGAGGTCATTCTAGACATTCTAGAGAGGCAGCTTTGGAGCTGGACATGCATGGCACATTGTCACAAATGGGGAGGAATTCCATATGAGGATGCCATTCAGAGGGAGGATGTTTGTTGTAGCATCCACTTTTGCAGTTGCTTGAGGACAAACAACATTTTTCCGAGGAAGACTGTAATATTCCCAATTTTCCACAAGATAATTGGAATATTAAATTTCTTAATTTTCATATTTAAGTAAGTAAATAAAAGGGTGGAGGGACCCACAACCCCATTGATGAATAAAATCCACTTTTTATGTGTATATGTGGATATTTCAGATCTAGATATACATTATGGAGTAGTGGAGCAACTTCTTAATGTGAAAGGAGTGGAGATCATGTCTCATTGATGAAAAAGATCATGGAGGTTGAAGCAGTCAACTAAGATCATGGAAGGAATCAAATGTAAGATTATAGAGCATTCATGATGAGATGACGGAGGAAGTGGTGCATTAATGGACACATGATGGAGAGGGTGATCATTACATGCATACATGATAGAGATCATGGAGAGATAGAGCAGTCGACATGGAGACCTATGTCCACATGTACATCGCAGTTATGAGGTGGGCCAAGGCATGAGAAGGCTCATAAACTATATAATGGAGATGAAGGCAACATTAGAGGCATGATTTGTATTATTGATTTTGATCTGTTTGGATTTGGATTTGTCATTCGATTGTCCATGCACTCTTATTCTGTTTAGCTAATTCTGAAGTGTTGTTTAGCACAGGGTGTTTCCAAGCAGAAATCCCACCCTTACCCATGGGGGACTTTGAGTGCCTACTCTGGGAAGGTTTCCTATTGAGCTTATTTGTTAGGTCCCTATATTACTAGTATAGTCCCTTATTGTTGTTAGTGTAACCCCCTTATTGTTATTATTGTACCCCTGTAACCCCCATATTGTTATTATTGTGCCCTTAAATTATTATTGTTAGGTCGGCTAGGATTACATTATGGCCCCATAGACTCATATATATAGAAAGGAGGTTTTGTAGTTTGTATCATACAAGAATTGTTCATTCATGTAATGTATTGGAGGTTTCCCCCTCAAAGTGGCTTATTTCTAAGGCGTTTATATCTCTTTTCTTCTATTTTTGGAGCTGGTTTCACAACATTTGGTATCAGAGCTTTGGATTCTAGGGTTTCGCTGCTCCAAAAAAGTCATCATGGCATGTTCACTATAAAAAAAATTATACAATGGTTCAGAAGATGAAATTTTTAGAGTGCAAAGCCAAAATCCCGAGGACCATCATCGCACAATTTCAGAGCTTGGTTCGCAATAATTTCAGAGATATGATCTGTGTAAGTTAGAGCTATTTGCAGGCTCCTGAATTTCACTTAAAACGGTCATTGCGGAATTTTCGCTATAAAAATTTTTCTACGAAGGTTCAGAAGCTGAAAGTTTTAGAGCACGAAGCCAAATTCCTAAGGAACATTGTCACAAAATTTTAGAGCCTGGTTCACAATATTTTCAGAGATATGATCTGTGGAAGTTAGGTCTTTTCAGGCTCCCAAATTTCATCTCAAATAGGTGATCGTGGGAAAATCTTCATAACTCTCTCTTTGAGCATCGGATTGGAATTCTATAAAACGTGACGGGAAGTACATGAAATTTAGTTTCCTTTCTATAAATGTTAGAGCCAAAGGAGAAAACAGTGACACGTGGCAAGTTGTACAAGTTTGCTCTACCGAACCAATCCATAATTAGGTCATTGTGGGAGATTGGACATAACTTTTCCTTGAAGAATTCAAATCAAGTCAGACCTATGGCATTTTAAAGAAGCTTCAAGGAACTACTAGAGGGCTGACTTTTAGATATTGAGGATCTTAAAGTATATATATAAGTGAATTTGAATATCCAATCAAGTAAAAGGTGTGTATTTTTTTTCCGAATTGCATAAGTCTTGTTTGAATAATCAAGTTGAATTGATTCCAAGGGTATATTGTAGAATATATATAAATATTAGATTCTCAAATGGCCCATAAAAATAATTCAACACCCATTTGTTGGGGCATAAAAGGTATCTTTTAAACACCTAATTATCTCACATTAATTGTCAATCCGGGAGCGAATTTTTATTTCAAGAGTGTACTCTATTTGAGATTGCAATTAACTAAGAGTAATGCTATGAAAGATGTAGTACAGTATACTAGATACAAGAGTAAACGGATGCTTGTAAAGAAATCTAATTACAGTAACATAAATGGAAATGCTCTGAAATCTTAACTACATCAATTTGCAAAACATCAATCAGGGATACAGTAATGATAACTCATTCCCTTAGAAATCGATGCAACTGAAATCACACTAAGACAAGACAGTCAATCTGGGGACTTGGAAGTAGTAACCACTGTTCTCTACAGTTGATGGTCCTGTTCTTTAAGAAATCAAAATGAAATAAAACTTGAACTACTTGCTGATGAAAAGAACTGAAAAGAACTTCTAAATAACAAGAGTTGGAAAGGAACAACAACTTGTAATTCCTATGTGTACACAGCAACTATAAACTATCTATATGCTAATCTGCAACTACGAATCAGAAATGAACAATAAATAGGAATGGAACAACAAACATTAATTTAACAACAAATGTAAACTTAACACAATCAAGCAACCAATCTTCTTAATACTTCAACCCTGTCGACAGCCAACACTACGAAACAGTCAATCGGAATAAACCATAAATCAATGGAACAACAACTATAATTAAGTATAGAGAAACAAAGCTTTATAAAATATAGCAAGATGAATAAGACCATAAATACAATTCTTTCTAAGATAGAATAACAGTGCAATTCATTAACGCTCATAAAAAATCCGAATTCAATCCAAACAGCAATCAATCAACTCTGTAATCGTAATGGATCTAAACACAATTATCACACGAAAATAAGCAAAGGATAGAAATACAAACAAAAGAGTAATTCCACCAGGGTCGAGCCCTTAGCACTAGTGAAACACTGTTGGGTTACTTCAGAACTTGAAATACGAAATGAAATGCGCCTTTATATTAATCGAGCATAAATTATTACAGAGACCGCTCTCTATAGCCGAGAGTCAATAAAGAATAATATTACAAAAGAAATGTTTTCAATCCAAATATCTCCAATCCCTCTAATCACTAAAGGCGTTGCCTTATATATAAGACTCTGATGGACAAGAAAATAAATAAGATGAGGCTTGAACAACGATCCCTCAGGATCGAAGGGTCCTGAGGGATTAGCTTCCCTTCTTTTAGTTATCACATGATTTACTTTGACCGAAGCCGAGCTGTCCCCTGCCTTTTCTTAGCGATGCGTTCGGATTTCCTTGTCTTTGGCAGGATTTGGTCTAACGCTGGAGGAACAGCAGTTGCTTTTATCTCAGCCTCACCTCTAATATAGCTGTTCACCTCGTCTAATTCCTGTTTTTAGCAACAAAAAACAATATTTAGTCATATTTTTACAATAAACATAAATCTTTACAATTCTTCCATAATTATTGCAATAAATCATCTTTCTAAGGTAAAAAGGATTATGTATAAAGTAAAAGAATGAGAAAAAGCATAGTGAATTCATACCTTTTCCACTACTCAACATACCCCCCTGCTTACCCTTTTTCATGTCCTCATGAAAACTATAGTTCACATGCAGAGCAGTTAAAGAATAAGCTAGATAAGGTTTTTCATCAAAAGTCCTAAAACCATGCATTGCAGCTAATGCTTTGAAGACATGCTCTGTCTGTCCTTCGGGTAGTTCATAAATGGGTTTGTAGTCTGTAGCACGATACCATGCAATGGGGCTTCGAAACCTACACCCTAGCCAGAATGGTCCTTCTTTCAGAATGAGATTACTATAGGAAACCAAGCGATCTGCAACTAGCCCAAAGTTTTTATAGTTAATTGGTTCTCTATTTTGAACATTTCGATTGGAAATTCCCCATCGGACCTTAGCTGCTATGTAAGCCTGGTTTCTAATAGATAGGAAATAATCGATCCCATTCAAGATAATTAATTTATGGATAGGCCCCAATTATTGGATAACACCTTCCTTTGTCATCAAATTCTTCTGCCTAGCCCATAGTTGTAATGGGTCCTTAGGTTCACTCCTAACCCACAAATCTAGTTCATTTTCCTACCTTTGAAAAACATTATAGGCTTTAAGCCATTTTAACTGATTAACGGCAAAGGAAATAAATGTCTGGTATTGGATATCACCCACAAAAGGGGTAGGATTTCTCTCACTATCATTTTCCAATATGAGATTATGAAAATAAAACTCACACAAAAGGCGTTGTACCTTTACCCCATAGAGTTTGCAGCATGTTACAAAATCATCTATAGTTTTTAGCTCTATAGATTTTCCTACCCTAACTGCCTTAATCTTTAGCTGTAAATATCTTTCTAATAAAAATAAAGCATAGTTCTTGGCAGGGCATCTACAAGCTAAGACATCGGTGTACAATGAGCAGAGAGTGTCCATTCGATTCTGGGCTAATTTTAATTGATTCATTACCTTTTCAGCCTTCTCCTCTGCCTTTCGACACTTCTCGTGGGCTTCAGCCTCTGCTTCATGGATGGTCTTCATCAGCTGCTGTAACTCCTGATATCTTCTCCTAGGGACAGTGTCTTCTTCCAACTTTTCCCTTTCCAATCGAGCCTGTGCCAACTCCTCTTGAAGTCTGGCTAATGTAGGGTCACTAAAATTATTCTGATTACTAGCTTGCATATTTTCACTTGCAGTGGGTTCTTCTAGAAAAGCTTCTTCTGGAACAGCTACTTTCTATTTCGTATCTACATGAATAGGCTCAGTCATGGCTTCTGAAACTTGGGGGTTCAATTTAGTGGCCACTTTCCTCTTTTTGAAGCTCGCTTGGTTGTTATGCTTCTTCTCTTTGGGGCCTGATTGGGCATTTGTTTCATTCTAAGAACCCTAATAGTTTGCCTAAGTTTTTCCACGAGTCTCTGAAGCTTCATTCGTTCCCTTCGAAGATTTTCAATCTCAGTTACTTTCTTCCTTTTTCTTAATGGAATGGTTGTTCCTTTTTCTGGACCTACTTGCTCAACAGGATTTTGGTACTCATCAGCCATGCCTTCAGTTAGGCTCGCTTCTCTGTTTTCTTATTGGGGTTCTTCTTCAATATTCATATGCCCTTGGCTAAATTCTTTGGGAGTTATACCCTCAATTGACTCTGCAATCCCCTGAGAATTTTCAGGATGAGATACTGCTTCAGTGTTCTCCTTTTCTTGTTCATGCTTCTCAGGGGAAGCAACCCCAGCTGATTCCATCACTTCGTTAGGGTTTGCTATTTCATCTAGCATTTCTTCAACCATTTCTTTTTTGGCAGCGGAGTACTCTTGCAATTGATTGATATCAATATTAAGGTCCATAGGGCTGTGAGGTTGCACATAGTCACTCATATTGGCCAGAATTTGGGCCAATTGGTCTTCTTGTAAAGGACTTCGTGTGGAATTGCAGTAGTGTTTTCAGGAGGCTCTGTTCCTTCTCTTTCACTGCTGTGATTATCTTCATCCTCCTCGCAGGTATGATAGCTACCTTCTTCCTTGTCTAAATATCGAATTTCTCTCTCAATTTCCTCTTCTTCATTACTTCCTTCTTCTGCACTGGTTTTTTTCTCACCACTGGTGTGGTGGCTCATTTATTCTTCATCTGAGTAGCGAATTTCTCCCTCAATTTCCTCTTCTTCATTAATACAAGGACTTCCTCCTTCCAATTTTGGAGGTTGTTCATCCTCCGAGTTGGGCAATTCCAAGGGCTAGCTACTGCTACTCGGAAGTCCTTCTATCATTCCCTTACTTCTTTTTGAATGGAGGGACTGTCTACAAATTGATGGCTTAGCTGTTAAGCTATCCATTCTCTTCTGTTTTGGGGCAGGTAAGGCTAATCCTCCATCAATTGACAATATCAACTCTTCCCAACTGGTCTGTTGTTGGGCGAGACTACAACTCACTATTAATCTGATTAGGCAATGGTGGCTTACCACCATGTCTGCATGCCAAGATTTTCTTATACTAAGGGAAATATCATGCAGTAATGAATTTAAAAATGCAGGAAAATTTACATTGCATTTCTGCTTTAATACTGCCAATAATTTAAGGTGGCGAGGTCTTATCACGTCTTTCCTTCCGTCACATGTTATATAAGCCTGCACTATCTTGGCCAATTTAATCCATGGTTCTCCTAATGATGCCAACTAAACTCCTTTGCCTTTGACGACCAATGTCTGTCCGTCATCCTGGAAAATCTTCATGGCTTCTTGAAGCCTGAACTTCTTCTGAGTTCATATGGTTCCTTGCACTGGTAGACCAGACACCTCTGCAATTATTTCATTTGTTACGGCTATTTGTCTTCCTCTAACCATGGAGTATCCTTCCTGCAAATTCTGTAAAAACTCAGTAGCCATTGTTTCATGGGGTTGTTGCAGCCTCGTGAAATATGTAATCCATCCTAATTTTTCCAGAATCTCTCGTGCAGCATTAGAGACAATTAGCACTTGTGGGTCACTACGAATTGGTCGTCCTCCCATATTCTCTGCACATTGTTACTTCTTTCCAAACACGCAATGATTTTAATGGAACAACACAGCATGGTGAATTGGAATAATATCGTTAAGTTTTTGTTATTCCCTAGAATGTAGGGATTTGATTCGCATACAAGTAAAAAAATATAGGGATTTGATCTACATGCAGTGATTAAGAGAAATTCGCGCCCCCCTGAAGGATGATAGGTCATCTTGATCGACTGTAAATTAAGAGAGGAAAGTACTGCACGACAGTTGTATAGCAGGAAAAAGCAGGCATAGTTATGATACAATCAATCAAATTATGGAATTTACTGAAATCGACGCGTGTGATAAATCGTAAATAGATATAGAAACATTTGTAATGATTCAAAGATAAGGAGAAGGGAAAGCTTAAGATGAACATAAGTACATATGCATTTATTACCCACTCAAACTAATGTGATCGATTTATGATGATTTTCATGTATAATAGGTTCAAAATCAAAGGTTGGGGATTCATACTTTCATTTGATATTTAAATAGAGATATAGGAAAAAGGGTTTAATATTACTATTGATGTGTATAAATGTGACTCCAATACCATCAGCAGAGCTCTGTTTCCCACAGGTGTCCATAACCTTGACAAAGTTGCTTTCTCACCCTTGGAACCATTGTCCTTTATTTATGCTGAGGAAGTGCTTGTTAAATGTTAGAATGAAGGCCATTGTGCTGGCTTGGTGACCAGATAAATCACAATGCCATTCACTGGGAAGAAGTGAAAAGTGGGCAGGACGGCTCGTGATGAGACATCCTGTTCCAAGGACTTCTTAATTTTTTTCTTTCAATTGTCCGTTGAACCATATCCTTGGTGTGGTGGCCATAATGGGAATGCCACTTCACTTGCTTCCTTATGATCATGGTAGGCTAGCTCTTGATGAGACCCCCTATCCTCCATCTACCAAATCATAAAATTATTAGTGAAATATATAAATATTTTTTCTTTTTCATATAGCACTTTCCTACTTATATATAAAGGATGGCTTAGCACTCCTTAAGAGTAGGGATAGTGGAAGAAGTCTGAACATCTTGATAGAAAAGAATATGCCCTTATTCCTACTCCATAAGTAAAAATCAAAGAAAGTTATAAAATATGGGGAAGAACCAACATGATAAGGATAATTGATCATATTAATTCTAGTAGTAGTAAGACAACAAAGTCATGTTATTAATTATGTCCCTTTTCCCTTTTTCTTATCATTACCAAACAATTTTCTTAAAAATGACGATTTCTTTTGATTTGTTGATTCCAGTAAGCTTTAATTTGTATGATTGTACATAAATAGTATGTTTTCCTTTAAAAGAGTCATCAGAAATCCTCAAAATGGTGGTCTAAAACAAAAAAAAACAAAAAACAAATTAATCCACTCAAAAGGTGTTGTTCCTTTAGAAATGAATAGTGGAAACAATCTGCGGGAATGTTGTTCCTTTCGAAAGGAACAGCAAAAATAGTCTGCAAAACTATTGTTTCTTTCGAAAGGAACAGCTAAACAATCTATAAAACAACAAAAATAAACAACACAACTGATGTTCCTTTCAAAAGGAACGACGAAAACGCTCTCAACAAAGCTGCTATTCCTTTCGAAAGGAACAATAAAAATTCAAAATAAACGAAATAAACAAAGTTTTGAAAAAAAAACAGAATTCCATGAAACAAAAAATAAAAATAAATGAACAATATTTATGTACAGATTTTAAAGAAAATAAATGATTTAATAAATGGGTGCCGAGGAGGAGTTATCCCCTTCAACCAGAATTTTCATGGTAGAATCTTCCCGTAATTGTTGGTAGAAGGATTCTCGAGTAAGCGGTTTATGATACAATTGTACTCGATGACCATTTACTTTGAAGGAATGTCCAGATCCATCAATGGTGGTTAATGTAATAGTGCCATTATCATGCATTTTTTGGATTTCATAAGGTCCGAGCCATCGTGTCTGGAGTTTCCCTAGAAAATCCTAAAACCTAGAATCATATAGGAGTGCCCAATCTCCTTTGTGGAGGATCTTTTCTTTGATAAGGGCGTCATGCCATTTTTATCTCTGTTGTTGAGTTAACGCTGTGTGTTGAAGAGCAGAGAGCCTAATTTCATCTAACTCATTAATTTGCTGCGGTCTTTTGGCCTGGGCTTCATTTAAATCTACCCCCACCTTTTGGGTTGTCCTTAATTTCTGAATTTCAAACTCTATTGGAAAGATGGGCTCTTTTCCAAATACCAATTGATATGGTGAATGTCCCGTAGTGGCTCTCCATGTTGTCCGGTATGCCCACAATGCTTCTGGAAATCTGTAGGCCCAATCACGTCTATGTGAGGCAACAATTTTTGTCAATATGGATTCAATCACTTTGTTCGTGCTCTCTACTTGGCCATTTTCCTGTGGGTGGTATGGGGTTGTAATCTTTTGCTGAATGTGGTAATTTAGTAATGTTCAGCTAGTTTATTACCTACAAAATGTGGTCCTCCATCTGTGATTATGTCCCTCGGGAGGCCATATCGCACACAGATTTGGAAAATAAATTGTATTACAGAGTCCTCTGTAACTTTTGAAAGTGCCTCTGCTTCAACCCATTTAGTGACATACTCGGTTGCAACTAGGATGTATGTTTTTTGGTTTGATGGGGAGCTAATAGGGCCAACAAAATCGAGCACCCAGCGTTCAAATGGTTCAATTACTAGTTGAGGGTTCAAAGGAATTTCATCAGACTGCCCAGGGCGACCAGCCCTTTGGCAGCTATCACAGGCCTACACAACTTTTTTGGCATCTTTAAAAATGATAGGCCATAAAACCTTATGGGTGGTTCTACGATCTGCAAAATGTCTGCCACATGGCCCATCATGGAATGCTTTCAAAATATCAAATACCTCATCCTCCTGGACGCATCTCCTTATTTGCATATCTGACCATGTATGAAACAGGTAGCCCCCAATCCAAGAGAATCGAGTACTATGCTATATTATCTTCTTTCATTCATTAACGGTTATATGTTTAGGTAATTTACCTATTGCCAAATAATTTTCTATATCAGCATACCATGGGGTTCTGACAGTAACAACGAACAAATTTTCATCTAGGAAGTGGTATTCAACTGCTTTTGTATCTGTTGGCTTTGGAATTCTTAACAGAAAATCAGCTACAGGGTTCTCTTTTCCAGGTCGATCTTTAATTTTAATGTCGAATTTCTGCAATAAAATCAACCTTCTTGTCACTCTTCCATTTGTAACAGGTTTATTTGCTAAAAATTTAATGGTAGAGTGATCAGTATATAGTACTATAGGATACCCAGTTATATAATGTCTAAACTTATTTACAACATGTACTACAGCTAAAAATTCCTTCTTAGTCACAGTATAATTTAGTTCAGCAGGAGATATATTTTTGCTAATATAATAGATTGCATATGGTTTTTTACCTTCCTCCTGCCCAAGCACTGCTCCAATCGCTGTGTCTAAGGCATCAGATGAAATTTGGAATGGCAAATTCCAATTTGGGCCCCTCAGCACTGGGGTTGTTGAGACAAGATTTTTCAGATCGTTGAAGGCATTGTTACATTTATCTGTCCAAATGAAATCAACATTTCTAGTTAGTGCATATAAAGGTGCAGCTATTCGAGAATAATGTTCTATAAATCTCCTATAACAACTAGAAAATCCAAGAAAGCTATGTACCTCTGTTTATGTGGTGGGTGTGGGTATTAACAAAATTATCTGAATTTTAGCTGGATCCACCTGAATTCCAGCTACTGAAATATAGTGCCCTAAGATAACGCCTTCGGTCATCATCATATGCCACTTTTATTGGCTTAGACAAAGCCTAGTGCCAATACATCTTTGCAACACCTTTTCTAAATTTTCTAATGCTGGCTCAAAATCATCTCCGTAAGGTGTGAAGTCATCCATATATACTTCGAGCCCTTCATTTATTAAATTGGCAAAGATGCTAAGAATGGCCCTTTGAAATGTAGCAGGGGCATTGCATAGGCCAAAGGGTAAGACTTGGTAGGAAAATGTCCCCCAAGGAAAGGTAAAAGTAGTTTTGTCTTGGTCTTCAGGGGCAATCTGGATTTGATTGTACCCACTGAAGTCATTGAGGAAGGAAAAGAATTTCTTTCTTGCCAATGTGTCTAATACCTGGTCAATGAAAGGAAGGGGAAAGTGGTCTTTCTGGGTTGCCTTGTTAAGTTCACGGTAATCTACACATATTATCCACTTCCCGTTATTCTTTGGTACCACTACTAATGGAGAGACCCACTTGCTATCAGATATTGGGTAGATGAAATTGATATCTAATAATTTCTGTAATTCAACTTTCACAATATCTTTAAGGTGAGGGTTTAGTCTTCTTTGGGGTTGGCAAATGGGTCTCGCATATTTTTCGGTGTAGATGTGGTGTGTGCATAATTGGGGTTCAATTCCATTCATGTCTAGGTAATCCCATGCAAAGGCTGCTTTGTATTTCCATAGTAATTGGACAAACTTCTCTTCTTGTTTAGCAGTCAGATTTTTTTTAATGTTTAGAGTTTTTCCTGGCTCAATTTCTACAATCTTGTTGTTATACACAGAAGTAGTGGGTATTACTTGATCAGGAATGTCTTTCAGAGGATCTTCTCCTTCTTTATTGTCAAATGCTGCCTTGATCATATGACATTGCAGATGGGATCTGATTTGCGATTTATTAATAAAACTATTAATGATATCATCCTCTGTTTGGTCTTTAAAATCAAGATCATATTCTATAGTTAGAGGTGATCTCATATTTTCCATAAGATATGATACAGGTTGTTTTCTTGTTTTGATTATTGGTAGGCTTGGTTGGGCTGTGGGATATAAAGCTAAGTTCTTGACATAGTTTCCCCTTGTTATTGTCATGTTGCCTTGTCGGCATCCAATATAGGCATCAACAGTTGCAAACCAAGGTCTACCTAAGATTAACAGGTGTCCATCTAGCCGGTTCTTTGGATTGATAACCAGGAAGTCAGCAGGGTATTCTAAGGAATCTACAGATACCATTACATCTTGTAGTATACCCTCTAGTTTGACTACCGATCGGTCGGCCAATTCCAATAAGGTTGTTGTTGGTTCAAGCGATGTAATGCCTAGTTTTTGACAAGTGGTGGTTGTTAGGATATTGATTGCTGCTCCCAAATCAACTAAGGCATTTGGAAACAATTTCCCATTGATTTGCACTGTCACTATAGGATTTCCTGGGTATTCATATTTTACAAGTGTTTCCATTCCTGATAATAAGTCAGATAGAGTACCAACTATTTGGACAATTGGGTTGGTGGTTGCTCTCCTCTTTGGCTTCTTTATGCATAATTCCTTAATGGTTTTTGCATATATAGGGATGTCTTGGATAGCTTGTAGGAGATGGATTTTTATACACAATCTTTTTAATTCTCCCAGAAGATCAAAATCAGGATGTTCTAATGGGCGCGGTATGATTAATCGTTCTAGGAATGGTGGAGAAGAGGTTGTTACTTGTTGTTGATTTTGTTGTTGAACCTCCTTCTATTTTTGTAATGTTTGTTCTATATGTAATGGATCTTCAATATGAACAATTTTGTTTCTCTCTATTTCTACTATACGCCCAGACCTTAATTTAAGGTCATTACAGTCCCTCAGTTTAGTTTCTAATTCTGGGGGTTCCATTATTTGGAAAAACTGAACTGGCCTATTGTTTGGGTTTGGGTTGGGCTGGGTTGGGAGTTGTGGTCTTAAGTTGGTCTGGGGGTTTTTATAGGAAGCTAGCAATGTAGGTTGAGAGAGAGGAATTGTTCCAACTGGCTGATTTGTAGGTCTTTGCCAGTTTGACTACCAGTCCTGACTTTGCAAAGTAGAGGGGGACCATTTTTTTGGATAAGCATTGTTTTGCCAAAACGGTGGGTAGAAAGGAAAATTTGGCCAATTAGCTTGATTTGTTTGATTTGGCCATGATGATGTTGGGAATAATTGTTGTGACCAATTGGGGAAAGGTGGTTGATTTTTCCACATTCCATTATATTGTTGAGCATTGTATTGAGGAGGCTAAAAAGAAGAAAATGGATCAGTTGGCATACCTGATTGTCGTGGCTGCCATTGTCGGCGCTGATTAAGTAGACATACCACTTCTGATTCTTCTTCTGCCTCCATATAAACTGTTTTTAGGCCAGGAAGTGAGGGACATCCTTCTGTGGGGTGATCTTTCGTGCAAATGGCACAAAATTTGATTACATCCAGCTGAAACTCTTTGTGGTTGTGTTTCTTCCTGCATCTAGGACAAAATACTGCCAAATTTTTCTCTGCTTCTACTTGCTTTTGTTTGGCTTGCATAATGTCAAATTGCGTTGTTAGAGTCCCTAGTATGTCTGTTTTAAAATCTTCCAGCAGGTTTCCAATCTCTGCACGAGTTACACCTTCATTGGAGGTCTTGTTGTCCCTTGTAATCATGTCACTTTCTGCTGATTTTAGCCTTGTGTTTCCCCTCGAACTCCTGATACACAAATCAATAATGTTAGCATAGCTTTCCTGATATATATCACCTTTTCCCATAATATTCAATGTTTCAACCCATTGATCTTTCATTCCCCTAATTAATGTAGTTTTCAGCACATTATCAGGTAAGGGTAAAGATGCATAAGGAGATCTCTGAAGATTGTATTGAAACCGTTCCACATATTCTTCCAGGGTTTCATTTGGTTTTGCTGTCATTTGGAATATTTCATCTTTTAATTCCCAAGACCTGCAATAATCTTGATATTTCTTTAAAAAAACAGCTTTCATATGATCCCAATCAGTTATGACACCCCCACCTAACCCCATAAACCATCGTAAGGATGCTCCTTTTAATGTGGAAGGAAATAGTTTTAATTTTTGGGGATCGGTGGTATAGTCATACTCCCCGCATAACACATCAAATTCGAACAAAAATGCATCTGGATCTTCTGATGTTAAGCCATGAAATGTGGGAACATGTTGAAGAGGAATGGCTTTCATAGGTGCATTAACTGCGGTATCTACTATCGGATATTGCAGCGTAGAGGTTTGCTGGGGGGTTTGTTGGTTCTGGTTTTGGTTCTAGGCCATTTGGTCAAAGATGTGCCAATATCCTTCTGGGATCTCAAGGGAATTCCTAGGTTGAATAGAAGGAACAGGAATGGCCTTGACAACACTCCCCTAGTCTGGAACAATAAGTATTCCTTGGTGACCTACTGTTTGAAGTGATTCAGGACCTTGGTTTTGAAAAAATTTAACAGCACTTCCCTTATCTGGACTGCTTACTGTTTGGAATATTTCAAGAGGAGATTTTGGTTCTTCTGCTTCTCCTATTTCCCCTTCTCCTTCACAGAGATTACTAGAGTTCCCTTCTTGAGGGGAAATTAGGCATGGATTCTCAATTTCTTGGGAATCTTGCTCAATTCCCACTGTTTGACTATGTATCTCAGCAAAGGCTTAAGATGGTGACTTTGTAGCCTAAAGGGAAGTAGTAGGCTGTCTAGAGATAAATTTCCTAGGTCCTACTGATGGCTAAGATTTAGTTTTTTTTAAGGATTTTGTCAATAAAAGTTGTTCGCCCAAGGGTCACCAGTCCCTTAGGTTTTTCAGGTTTAGGAGGAATTTTGTTTTGCTTATCTGGTTTATTCATTCAAGAAAACAAGCCTTCATTCCTACCTAAAGAAAGAAGCTTACCTAATTTTGATATGAAGTGGGCTGTGAGCAAGTTTGTTCCTTGCCCAGTGCGCAGGTTCTTACCTTCCGTCTTTAATACCCAATTCTTCGCGAGAAGAAGAAAATCAATTGTGCATAACTCCTTTGAAATGGCATACACTCTCCCCGACAACGGTGCCAAAATGTTGGGGCATAAAAGGTATCTTTTAAACACCTAATTATCTCACATTAATTGTCAATCCGGGAGTGACTTTTTATTTCAAGAGTGTACTATGTCTGAGACTGCAATTAAATAAGAGTAATGCTATGAAATAAATAGTACAGTATACTAGATACAAGAGTAAACAGATTCTTGTAAAGAAATCTAATTACAGTAACATAAATGGAAATGCTCTGAAATATTAACTACATCAATCTACAAAACATCAATCAGGGATACAATAATGATAATTCATTCCCATAGAAATTGATGCAACTGAAATCACACTAAGACAAGACAGTCAATCTGGGGACTTGGAAGCAGTAACCACTGTCCTCTACAGTTTATGGTCCTGTTCTTTAAGCAATCAAAATGAAATCAAACTTGAACTACTTGCCGATGAAAAGAACTGAAAATAACTTCTTCTAAATAACAAGAGTTTCAAAGGAACAACAAATTGTAATTCCTATGTGTACACAAAAACTATAAACAATCTATCTGCTAATCTGTACCTACAAATAAAAAATGAACAATAAACAGGAATGGAACAGCAATCATTAATTGAAAAACAAATGTAAACTTAACGCAATCAAGCAAAAAATATTCTTAATACTTCAACCCTGTCGACATCCAACACTACGAAACAGTCAATCGAAATAAACCATAAATCAATGGAACAGCAACTAGAATTAAGTATAGAACAACAAAGCTTTATAAAATATAGCAAGATGAATAAGACTGTAAATACAATTCTTGCTAAGATAGAATAACAGTGCAATTCATTAACGCTCACAAAAAATCTGAATTCAATCCAAACAACAAGCAATCAACTCTGTAATTGTAATGGATCTAAACACAATTATCACATGATAGTAAGCAAAGAACATAAATACAAACAGCAGAGTAATTCCACCAGGATCGGGCCCTTAGCACCAGTGAAACACTACTGGGTTACTTCAGAACTTGAAAGGAGAAATGAAACATGCCTTTATATTAATCGAGCATAAAGTATTACAGAGACTGCTCTTTACAGCTGAGAGTCAATAAAGCATAATATTACAAAAGAAATGTTTCGAATCCAAAGATCTTCGATCCCTCGAATCACTAAAGGTGTTGCCTTATATATCAGACTCTGAGGGAAAAGACAATGAATAAGAAGAGGCTTGAACAACGAGATTCGCTTCCCTTTTTTTAGTTATCACATGATTTACTTTGACTGAAGCCGAGATGTCCCCTGCCTTTTCTTAGCGATGTATTCGTATTTCCTGATCTTTGGTAGGATTTGGTCTAACATTGGAGGAACAACAATTGCTTTTATCTTAGCCTCACCTTTGATATAGCTGTTCACCTCGTCTAATTCTTGTTTTTAGCAACAAAAAGCAATCTTTAGTCATCTTTTTACAATAAACATAATTCTTTACAATTCTTCCATAATTCTTGCAATAAATCATCTTTCTAAGGTAAAAAGGATTATGTCTAAAGTAAAAGAATGAGAAAACTCATAGTGAATTCATACCTTTTCCACTGCTCAACACCATTAAGCCTTTATGAGGCTCTACTATGACTCATGAAGATGAAGAATGCATACATGACATATCAAAATTATAAGAGAAAGTGCAACAAATTTCGCTCTCGCAAAGAGCAACAAAAAATGACATGGAAGTTTTGAAGAAAGGTGTGGAATCTAAGATGGATGGTTTGAAGAATGGCATGGAAGCTAAGATGGATCGCATGGAAGTTGGCATGGAATCTAAGATGGATGACATGGAAGCTAAGATGGAAAACATGAAGAATGATCTAAAAGTAGACATGGAAGGTTTGACAAAGTTTATAAAAAAAATGTTTCCTAATGGTGAAAATATAGTAGAGGAAACTCATGATGAGAACAAAATAAATGTTAATCATGATTTCATAAACTCTAATGTTTGAGGGAAGAACCACCATATTCCAAAAATGGATATGAGGAAGTTTGATGGAAAGGATCCTGTAACATGGATACTATAGATGGAGCAGTATTTTGATCTCAATAATGTGCAAAACACACAAAAGGTACGCATTGCAACTTTACATTTAGAACAAAATACACTTGTATGGTATCGATGGCTTTGCTCCCGTAAAAAAATTGTCACTTGGTCAATTTTTACGGAGGAAATGGTAGCACATTATGAGGATAAAAATAGCAACACTTTCTTTAGCCAAATGATAAATATCAAAAAAAAGAGTTCAGTGGGGGAGCACATTGAGGACTTCCAAAAATTGAATATAAGGGTAACTGATATTCTAGAGGAACACGGGATTGATCTCTTCATAGGTACTTTAAAGGATAACATCTAGCATGAAGTTCATGTTTTGGAACTTGATTCATTGGAGAAGGCATTCAGGTTGGCAAGAAAAAATGAATGTAAAATTATGGCGACAAGGAAGCCTACCACTCACTTCTATAAAGATGGAAGTGTTGCTACTCCTAGATTTCTACAACCTACAAGGTTGACACCACAAAAATTGGAAGAAAAAGGAGAAAAAGGGATTTTCTACAGTTGTGATAGCGAGTACACTAAAGGTCATAAGTGTGCTAAGAAGAAATTATTTTACATAGATTTTGAAGAGGAAGAATAAAATGAACAAGACGAGGATATGCACCAGGAACCAGCCCTAGAAGAGGAAGAAATGAGTCTGACGATATCGTGTAATGCATTGGCAGGAATTACCACTCCTCAAACTCTCAAGATAGAAAGACATATGAAGAAGAAAAAGGTAATAGTGTTGATTGATTCAGGTAGCAACCATAATTTTATTCATTGTAAGGTAGCCAAGGAATTGAATTGTTTCCTATACCCAACACCAGAATGTTAAGTGATGGTTGCAAATGGAGGAACTATAAATTTCTCTGGAAAATTCCATAATATCAAGCTAACCATGGGGGAATATGTATTGAATATTCCAATGCTTTCCATTCCTATGGGAGGTGTTGATGTTGTACTAGGAGTACAATGGTTACAATCTTTGGGGATGGTAGCTTTTAATTTTTAAGAACTTTTCTTGAAATTTTTTTCAGAAGGAAAGGAAGTCGAATTACGGGGTATTGAAGGGAAGCCAGGAAGGATAATAAGCTCTAATGACATGAAAAATCTTCTAAAGAAAGAACAACGAGGCGTAATTTCACAATTATGCTCACTAGAAGTTCCAACATCAAAATCATCTATTTCTGCAGATCTCCAACAAGTCTTGGACAATCATTCCAAGGTGTTTGAAACTCCCAAAGGACTCCCACCTATTCGTGATCATGATCATGCTATTCATTTGATTCGAGGAAGTGTTCCTCCAAACATCAGGCCTTATAGATATCCTTACTTCCAAAAGAGCGAAATTGAACGTATGATTGCAGAAATGTTAGAGGCGGGTATAATTCTACCCAGTCAAAGTTCTTTCTCTGCTCCTGTAGTATTGGTACACAAGAAGGATGGATCATGGCGAATGTGTCCAGATTATAGGGAGCTCAATAAGCTCACCATTAAAGACAAATTTCCCATTCCTGTGATTGATGAATTATTGAATGAATTACATGGAGCAATTTATTTTACCAAGTTGGATCTTCATTCAGGATATCATCAAATTAGAATGAAGACTGAAGATATTCCAAAAACAGCATTTCGAACTCATAAGGGTCATTATGAATTTTTGGTCATGCCTTTTGGCCTTACCAATGCACCTTCTACATTTCAAGGGTTGATGAATTCCATTTTCAAACCCTTCCTTCGAAAATTTGTGCTAGTATTTTTTGATGATATACTAATCTACAACAGGTCTTGGAAGGATCATGTTCAACATGTTGACATGAAGCTCAAACTATTGCAGGAGAAACAATTATATGCAAAAACATGCAAATGTTTCTTTGGACTACAAGAGGTGGAATATCTGGGTCATATTGTATCTCACGAGGGTGTTAAGGTAGACCCTAACAAAATTAAAGCCATTAAGGAATGGAAAGTCCCCACAACCATAAAGTAGTTGTAAGGATTTCTCGGGTTAACAGGGTTTATCGCAATTTTGTTAAGAATTATGGGAGAGTAGCAACACCTCTAAGAACATTATTAAAGAAAGATGCATTTTCATGGACTCCTAAAGCAACTAAGGCCTTTGAACATATTAAAGAGGCAATATGCCTAGCACCGATCTTAGCTATGCTAGAATTTACGAAAACCTTTATTGTGGAATATGATGCCTCAGGAAATGGAATTGGTGCTGTTTTAATGCAAGAATGAAGACCCATTGCTTTTGAAAGTCGTCCAATCAAAGGAAAATATTTACAGAAACCTATTTATGAGAAGGAAATGTTAGCAATGCTACATGCACTAAAGAAAGGGAAAACTTACCTAATGGGAAGACACTTCAAGGTAAAAACTGATCATGATAGTCTTAAACACTTTTTGGAACCAAGACTATCATCAGAAGAGCAGCAAAAATGGGTCACAAAGATGTTGGGTTATCACTTTGAAATAATCTACAAAAAAGGGAAGCTAAATGTTGTTGCAGATGCACTCTCAAGAAATAATGAAGAGGTGGAAGCATTGCTTTGTGCCATTTTTATTATCCAACCATATTGGATAACTGAAACAAGATTTGAATGCAAGAAGGATGAAGAAGTGTGGACACTCATTCAAAAGTTGCTGCAAGATCCTAGTACATCTGATACATTTAGTTGGAAAAATGATTCCTTATGGTACAAAGATCGCTTATATCTTTGTAAGAATTCCCAACTAAAACAAAAGATTCTTCTGGAATTGCACACTACTCCTTTAGGAGGACACTCAGGATTTTTAAAAACTTACCACAGGGTGAAGAAAGAATTTTTTTGGGATGGCCTTAAATCTGATATTCGAAAGTTTGTGGAGGAATGTTTGGTTTGCCAGCAGAATAAAGTGGAAACAATTAAGACCCCAGGACTTCTACAACCTTTATCCATTCCAAGTCAACGTTGGGAGGAGATTTCAATGGATTTTATCACTGGTTTACCTAAGTCCGAAGGAAAGAGTGTCATCATGGTGGTAGTTGATAGAATTACCAAGTATGCACACTTTTGTGCATTATCTCATCCATTTAAAGAAAGTACAGTTGCTACTACATTTATGGACACAATTCAAAATCTACATGGAAACCCAAGGGTTAGTGTGAGCGACAAAGATCCCATTTTTACTGGAAATTTTTGGATGGAGTTATTTTCTTGTTTGGGTACTCAATTATCTCATAGCTCATCTTATCATCCTCAATCCGATGGCCAAACTAAGATAGTAAATAAATTTTTGGAAGTAAATCTTCGTTGTTTTGTATTTGACAAACAAACACAATGGGTCAAGTGGTTACCTCTCGCTGAATGGTGGTATAACACTTCCTTCCATACTGCAGCAAAAATGACCCCATTTATGGCACTTTCTGGATATCATCCACCATCCATCACATCATCTTTAAGAGAAAATTCGAAGGTTCAAGCAGTGGAAGATCACATCGAGCATCAACAAGAAGTTCTCCAACTCTTAAAGGTTAACCTGAATTTGGCACAAAATTGAATGAAACAACAGGCAGATCAACATTGCAGCGAGAGAATTTTTGATATAGGAGACTTGGTATTTTTACGGGTACAACCAAACAAACAAATGTCCCTCAAGCAAGCTAATAGGGATAATAAATTATCACCAAAGTACTATGGTCCTTACAAGGTGTTGCAAAATATTGGTACTATGGCATACAAATTGGAGCTTCCTGCTTCTTCAAGAGTGCATCCAGTTTTCCATGTTTCATGCTTAAAGAAGGTTACAGGTGAAAATATTCCAATTCAAACAATATTGCAAAAACTTGATGAGGAAGGAAAAGTCATATTGGAACCTGAAGCTGTCACGGAAATAAGAACTCGACAGCTACGGAATCGATCAATTTCAAAGTATCTCATTAAGTGGAAGAACTTACCCACTGAAGATTCTACATGGGAGGATGAGAATTTTATACAAAATCACCTAGAGCTACTCAAGCGTTGAGGACAACACTTTTTTTAAGGAGAGGGGCATGTTAGGTCCCTATATTACTAGTATAGTACCTTATTGTTGTTAGCGTAACCCCCTTATTGTTATTAGTGTACCCATGTAACCCCCATATTGTTATTATTGTGCCCTTAAATTATTATTGTTAGGTCAGCTAGGATTACATTGTGGCCCCAATAGGATTACATTGTGGCCCATGGACTCCTATATATAGAAAGGAGGTTTTGTAATTTGTATCATCCAATAATTGTTCATTCATGTAATGTATTGGAGGTTGCCCCCTCGAAGTGGCTTATTTCTAAGGCGTTGATATCTCTTTTCTTCTATTTTTGGAGTTGTTTTCACAACATTATTTATCATCAAGCATTGGTGCCATATTGGATCCTACTTTCTATAGCCCATACATCTTCAGAAATAGCACGTTTTTGCATCAGGGTTTGAGAGGAGGAGGTTTTCCTTCAGTATTTCAGTTGAGGAACTGGTGAAGGATTTATCCTATCACCTTGAGCTTCAAGATCAGCCTTCGAGTGCTTCAGATCTATATTATGAATCTGGCCATCCATCATTCACCTCCCAGTAGTAATAGTTCCATCAGGAATTGTGCAATCCAGTCTTATAGATCCAAGGGAGAAGGGAAGGTTCTAGCATTTTAGCTAGTAATCCAGTGGAGGAAAATTCCTTCAAATTGTATTCATTGTAATCCAGAGAGCCTCCATCCTTGACAGTGCAAGTTTTTGCAGTAGATGTGTAGCAGCAGCTGCAATCATCAGAGGATGATTGAGGAGCTAGATCTTGAGCTTCTAGCTTGAGGATCTAGTGAAGGAATCAAACCTTCAAGCTTAGATCTAATCTTGTGACATATTACAACCATTTATTTGTCAGATCTAGCTTCAGATTTTCATATCCAGCAGTTGCATATTGAAACCCTAAGAGGGTGATTTTCTTAGATTGACAGAATTAAGAAATCCTTTTCGGGTTATCTTGGGTTTCCATCATAGTGCCCGGATCTAAAATCTTGGCATCATCAGAGCTCCATATTTCCATAGATATTCATTTCCCTTTTTAGCTATCAGTCATATGTACATCATCTGCTGAAGGGACAATGCAGTATTTTTTCCAGTAGCTCTCCAGTTACATAGTGTCTACTTTGGCATGTTTTCAGTGTCATTCTAGCCTATGTATTTGGCTTGAGTGCATCTATTTGAGAATTTTTGTACTGGTTTATCCATCTCCACTAATAATAAAGGGCTCAACTATTCTATACATTCTGTGATTTTTCAATATTTATGTGTACATTTTATGTGTTTCAAATATTGTGTTTGTGTATCAATGCATTATTCCATTTTGGGATATTACATTCTCTCTGTTAATTGTTCTATCAGGTATACCATGTTTAGGGGGAGTTGTGACTATAAATTACTACAGTTTCCTTTCATCACACAGATGGTGTGAAGGAAAGTCGTGTATATACACAATTTTTGAGTTAGACAGATGTGTATACATCTCATTGATTGAAACGGAGTGGCACAAATTTAGGGGGAGCCTCTTATATGCCTTCATCATTTCATGTTTGGTATTTTGGTTTTGACATTGGTTTTCTACAGTTTGTTGGTTCAAGGGAGAAGTTGTTATACCCCTATAGTTCCTTTTTGACATTATGGTTTCCTGCGCGTGTCTTTTTTCATATCATTGTTGATGTCTAGATGTTTCTACTATTACTAATGAATATTTATATGTTGTTGTTATTTCATTAGTTATAAATGATGCATGGATTCCAAATGATCAAGTTATGAATGATGTTTAAGAGATTGATGCTCAATTTCCTTCATGATGATGAGGATGTTCATGTTGCTTCCATGTTGCTGCAATTAGATGTTTATGTTGCAGGTTCCTATATGGTGTATGGTGGTTGTTGATAACTATCATGATCTTACTGCTTCATTGTTGAGGTCCATGTTTTGGTTATAAATTTCATATACGACTCTTGATGTAAAGGTCATAAAAATACCCATGTTGAAAACCATTGTAAAGTTCATTCATGAATGGGCTATTATGATCAATTCATGTCATGCATGTTCTCCCATTATATTGAGATATTGATGTAAAAATATTGGTCTAATATGTACTACCCGATATGTTGGGTAATTTATTTTTATCATGGGAGTATAGAGTCATTGGTCAAAGGGATGGTCATATTTGGTTAATTTATAACTTCTTTTACTCTATTGAATACCTTTAGAAGGTTAAACATATACTCAAGGGGAGCACAGTTAGTATGTAGTTCCCATATTCAGCATATCAGAACTACAAAAATCCTTTCATAATTAGTTAACCCTTTTCCCTTGATGTCAAAGGGGGAGATAATCTTGGTTTTTGTAGAAGAACACTTGGTGTTGCAGATGTATTTTTGTTGTAGGTGTATTTGTAGGTATTTATAGGTGCTAACCAAAGACCTCAATGGTTTCCATCAAGTCCAAATGGGTAGATTGTAGGCATTATGGATAATGTGTTGTACTTGATGGAAACCTACCTGATAAATATGTCAACATGGTGACATCGTGATGGTTATGCATATTGATACATATTCTACAAATGGTATGAAAATATAAATGACAGTTCAAAGATATATGGATGTTAAATGTGAAGGTTGAGAAATCATATGCGGATCCTATGAATAATGGTCATGTACATATGCAAGTTCTATAAGGGAAAGTCACATACAAAATATGAACCATGGTAATTTGAATATTAGGGACTTTTACCATGGTATTGGCCCATAGTAATTGGTGCGACAATAGTTATTTAATCCCGTCAAAGAATACTAACAACATTACTGAGGGCTTTACCTAAGGTATTGGCTAAGGCTAAAACTATATAAGGAGATGGAGATTAAGGTGTTACTTGTGCAAGTGATGATTTTTTTGTGAATGATTTTATCTGAAATAGGCTTGCACCCAGGAGCATGAAGATGACCCATATCTAATAAATCTAAAAAAAATCCTTATTGCTTAATATGTTTGTGTATGTGGCAAAAAATGATGGTATGAATCTACATATAATAATGTATGATTGTGATAGTGTGTGGGCCAAGATTTTACTTTGATAGATATTGTGAAGTTATGATTCAGTGATTTTAGATCTATACGTTGGTTTTCTTCTGAATGGTCATGTACATACGTGGACATTTTTCTATAGGGTCACGTATGTAATCTAAGATATGGTATGTAGTTTTTTGAGATTTGTATGCTAGTATAGTACATGAAATTCAAAAACATACACATATTTATACTGCAGTAGTTGTGTATATATGTTAAGGTTTGCAGTGCTCTTTCATGATGACCCCTCATGAGTTCTACTCTATTTTCTCTTTTCTATCAATGATATCTCTATCTTAATTATCTATGTCTAACTATGATGATTGGGTTGGCTGATTGGAAATGATACTACAACGTGGATATCTATGATTGGTTCAGTATTATGTTATTTTTCTATGTATAGTCCAGTGATAGATTCAACAATACAATTATTCATGAATCATTTCACAGTAGTTTAATATTTATATGTAGTTATCATAGAGAGGATGCATGTACATATGTGAGTCTTATTCAATATAGTCATGTACAAAATTTGATTTTTTTTTTGGTTGAGTTCTACATTCAATGATTTTATGCTTCATAAATTCAATTGATTTACAATGTTAAAATGTCTCAAATTCAAAGCTTCGGTTTGACATGTTTTGGTTGGGATTAATTTTTTATATGGGTCCAGTTTGAAAATGTGATGAAAGGTGGCCTACAGGTTGTCTGGTGATTGTTTGATAGGTGGATCTAGTCTAAAACATTCTAAAAATTGGTCCACAAGAAGATGAGGTTTACAACCTTTAGAAAGGGGTTAGGTGATTCCTTCTAGTAGAAGATGGTAAAAAATATTAGGGGTTGTAAATCCCTTCCAGTAGGAGTTGGAGAAAGGGTGGAGGTTATAGCCTCCTATAGGTGGGTGTTTTCGTACTGATAATAGTTTGCATTAGTACAAATGTATTAAAATATTTTCTTTATACCATAAGAAATAAGAATGAGACAACAACACCTGTGGTTTTATCCCACATTGGGTTTCCACCTAAAATCCTAGTGTGTTCTATATGTGTTTCTCATTTGATATGATTCTTTTATGTTCTTTACTACATATTGTAAAGCCATTAATCTATTGATGCATGATTAAAGATAGTCATCTGATAGATCACATGAATAATTAGTAAACTAGATATACATTGGTTTCTTTCTTTGAAATAGTGTGCATACATAGGTTTAAGAACAATAGCATACATATTTCATAACATAAAATTTGATTGTTAGAGTTTAAAATACTGATTCATCGCCACCCCCGCTCAATATTTTTCCCAACATGTAATCCTTGTCCCTAACTCATCCCATTTAATTTAATTAAAATTACAATGCTTAAAATAAGCAATAAATGTAATCAGGGTTATTACAGAAGGACTGGGAATTATCTAACACGAGCTTCCTTGGGCATCCAAACCTTGAGAGAATTTAGTCCTTGAGGAATGTCATAATTACCTTGTCATTAGCTTTTTGGGTTGAAATCACCTCCACCCATTTTATGAAGTAATCGATAGATGTGAGGATATATTTTTACTAACCACTTGAATTTAGATGTATTTCTCTCATGAGATCTAATATCCATCACTGTAATGGAGTTTGGACTTCAATAGGTTTCAATGAAATAGAATTTATCTTTTTTTTTTCTTGCAAACATCTGGCATTCTAAAATTAATCTTATAGTGGAATTAGTGTCCTTAAATTGTGAAGGCTAGTGGTACCCAACTCTCAAAATATTGTATGTTGTGGCCTTCTATTGTAAGCTTTGCAGGAAAAATATTATATCTTGGTACCATCCAGAGTTCTAAAACATGTCGGAATTTCCCGAGAGATTTCTTAACTGTTGACTTATTCTAGTGGAGAATATTCTTCTGCATTATGTTGTGTCAAAGTGGCGCAAAATCCCATTCGTACACATTTCCAATGGAACATATTTTGGTTCAGTAAGCATCCTAGGAAATTCTTGACCTCTCACTAGTTTTATGGGTTTTATCTCCATATTATACTCTTGGAGCTTGGCTATCCACTTTCCATGTCTGCCATTAGTCTCAAGTTGAGTGAGGATCTCTTTTACTATTATTGATGCTACACATGTGATCACTTTTCAATGTAATACATATTCCCTGAAAGCCTTAAAATATTTCACCATAACATATGCATGTTTCTCTAGATTGATATATTTTAGCTTTGCATTTGTAATATTCCCAATTAGCCGTGAGCTAGTTGGAATATTAAATTTTGTTTTGTTGCTTTGTTTTATGAATAAGAGGACAATGGAGGTCCATAACTCTCCTTAATAATGAATAAAGAAATTCCAATGGGAGAAGGGTAGATCTTGGCAGCTTAATTAAGCGCCCTTAGGTGTGAAAAGGGGCTGGAACACCTTGACTAGGTCAACTTTGACCAAATCAACAACATTGTCATGGAGGAGTAGCCATCAATGAAAGACAATGCAGTTTTATATGGAGATGCTTTGTATGGGAGTAGTGATATTATTGGATGGGGCTTAGGGTTTGCAAGTTCATATCTCATAAAAGGAAGAGGATGGCAGCCATATTTATTATGTATTGGTATATGAATTTTCTGAATATATGGTCTGTTTAGATATATATCTTTCTCTAGCTGTTTAGCGAAGATTGAGTGTTGTTTATCACTGGTTGTTCCTAATCAGGAATCCCACCTCTTCCATTGAGAAGCTCTTGGAGGAGTCTTGTACTACATTGTCCACTATCAGGCTTAAAGCCCAGCTTCATCTTTCATTTACAGTGTAGATCCCATTGAGGGTTGATTTGTTTTGTAGGTTGCAGCAGTGGAGACCATCTTTGGGTAATTTCATTGCTTATTTTCAGTGGAGAAGGATTCCTTTCCATTGGGAGGACAGTAAGGAAGTCCCTTGTGAATATTTTCAGATCTTGGCATTAGGCCAACTATTTATTTGTCCCTACAACATAGTTTATTTCCAGATCTGTGTTATTTTTGTAGGAGGAGTTGCAGGGTGGTTTGGCACACCATTTGGAGAGAAGGTTTGCTGGTGAAGGGGATCTTCCTTTCATCTAGGAGATCTATTGGAGGATTTTGCATTATTTCTTATATCAGATCAGCCACACTTTCCATATCTTTATTTTGCAGTGGATATTCAGACCTAAGGCTTAGATCCCCATCTTGTATATGGTGTTTTGTTGAAAACCCTTAAGGGGTTATTCAAAGGAGGTTCTACAGTGCTCAGATCTGTATTGGATCTATATTTTGAGGCACATATCAGCCTTAGATATGTTGTATAAGCATTTTATATAGCAGTGCCTTTAAAAAAGTGTTGTAGCAGCCTTCCAACTTCTTATATATAGTAGCAGCACCTCTTTTGAAGGATTTTTTCCATTGGAGGCTTGTTATTTCTTATTGTACATCTTATGGCTCATTTCTTATGCATATTTTTCTACTGTTATAATGAATATAAGGTCTCCATATTGGCCTCTTTATTTAATATTATTATTTACATTATTGTTCCAGAAATTTTCATTATATTCCTGCTTTTCCCATTATGGAATATTACAGTGGTATCAGAGCATAATCTTGGCACAACCTGTGCATATTGAAAAGGCGATATGTCATGTGAAGAAGGAGATCCTCTTAATGATAGAGAGAAGAGGTATCAAAGAAGAAGACACCGAAATTTTGATTGTACAAATGACAAAGAAGACAAGGGTAAAACCCCTTTATCTGGAGGAGAAGATGAAGAGAAAGAGTTTCCTAAGATTCTTCTCAAAGCTATGCAAGATATTGCTAGAGAAATCAAGGATATGAGGATGGATAGATACAAGGAATCCCCTAAAGGATTTCAACATGGTGAAGGCTCCGGCATTTCTCATCACTGGAGTGATCAACCAGTACAACATCAACAAGTTTCCCAACGCTCTACAATGCCTACATTTTTGGCAGTGGGAAATGAAGGGTTTCAAGAACAAGAATACCTTGAAGACTATTTCATGGAGTATGAGTCTCAAACTCAGATATTCAAGGATCACTTGAGTTTTCAAGAATTTTGTCAAATCAAGGACAATAGGAGACCCATGCATCACAATAGAAGTGGTGGATTAATTCATAATCATGATCTACATCGCACTATGGGCATATTTTTCTTACCCAACTTTGATGGGTCATCTAAATGCACTACCAAATAATGGGTAGAGAAGCTTGACATCTACTTCCAATTGAACAAAGTTCTAGAAGTGGAGGCCATTAAGATAGCAGCTCTGCACCTTGAGTGTGAAACACATGATTGGTGGTTCCATGGATTGTCTACATTGGTTCATTCTAATGTGACTGCATATTCAAAGTTCACAAGGAGGCTAGTGGAGAGGTTTGATAGAAGACATCCTGAAGCACCATTCATGGGGCTTTCAAAGCTAAAACAATCAAGTAATCCAAAAACTTAAATTTTTGAAGTTTTAATACTTTATGTTATGGTTCCTAATTTATCTACAACAAGAAGGGTCTATATGTTCATTGATGGGTTATATTAACCTCTTCATGGGTTGGTTAAGTCTACCAAGCCCACTACCCTTCACGATGCTATTGAAAGGGCTAGAGATCTTAAAGATGCCTTGTGAAAAGAAAAGGTAACAGTTCAACATAAGCCCTCTTTTCCATCAAAGGGAAAAGATGATAAGGCTCCGCTTTCAAAGGAAAGCCAAAATAAAAAGCCTCTTGATGATGATGTCCGAAGAGATTTGAGGAGGAGGAAGCTTTTCTTCACATTCCAAGAATCTTGGGCACCCGGACATAGATGTGTAGCAGGAAAGGCACACTACATAGAGGTCTTATCAGATGATGAGGAGGAAGAAGAATAAGAACAAGGGAGGGTTTATAGCACTGGAATAGCAGAAGATGATCCACCACCACCCGGGGTGAGGATGAGGCAATGGCTCCAATTAGAGGAACTCTTGCATCATTAAGAGTGGTACCCAACTATAATAAAACTTCCACACATGAAACAAAGTTGAATTTGTGTAGTGGAAGTAGGGACATGATGATCCCATTTGTTATGCAGATGTGAATGGTCCATGAGACATCACTATCTTGTGGAAAACCACCTGGGAGGCCACCTGATCCAGAATTGGTGAGAGAAGTCTCACATCATGATGCACCCTTCATAGGTCTGGAAGGAATGGGAGCATTAGAGGACCATGATATAGCGCTGAGAGTCTTGGGTAAGCTTAAGGAGGAGGGAGACATTCTCCCACTATCATCATTACATACTCTCACATCTAATACTGCGCTGAGAGGAAATGCTACAGGATTGGAGGATGACACCATCATGCGGCAAGGAGACCATTCCTTGGCTATTGAGACTCATAAGATATTCTCATTTGAAGAGGAATATTCCATAAATGATAGAAGATGGTGGCCACACATGCATGCTTTGTCTAAACTCATGAATTTTTGGATAGATGATAGAATCCCATGGGAGACTAACTTCTGAAAGCTTCAACCTTTATTTGAACATGAGCATATGCAAGAAGAGCAGCAAGGAGGGGATAGAAACGACCTTCCAACATATACCTTTGGCATGGTAGATTTCAAAGAGAAGGGTAGCCATATGACAGATATTATTTGTGATTGATCATCAACACTGTCACTATGGAAGATTGATCCATATTGGAAATCCCAACTGTTGGTGGATTATTCCAAGGATCTTTTCACATTCATGATACTTGATGACCAGCTAAATGAAGAGGGCTATTCAATCCAAGAATAAGCCATCTACTATAATGGTATGATCTTCTTATCTAGAGCTTATAAGCTCAAGGAGAAGTTTCTACAAAGGGCTTATGAATATTTCCTTTTCAGCCATACTTATTCCATGAGGGCCTACAACACTATCATGGAGAGCAACACTTGGGAAGGCTTTGAAGAGGAAATGTATCAACATTTTCAAAGATGCATGAATCATGTGGAGTTGGAAGAGAGACATAACTCAATGAGGGAGTTATCACAGCCACCTCTTTCCTCCTTGGGAATGAGAGGGGATCTATCTATGGACCACTCCATCTATATGAACATAAATTTTGGTGAAGAACATGCTTATGTACATAATGTTTCATTTGATGATTATTTGCATTCCTTTACCATGTATATGCAGGCCATAGCTCCAAGGAGGATCATTATTCCATATAAAATTCATGGCCAACTTTGGGCCGTAAACATTTCTGAACAGGGCCACTCCCTTGGAGGACATAGGGAGATATTGTATCATTGTGGGTGCACTCCAAAAGCGCCAAACATATCTCACACTTTCAACCATTGTGAGAATACTTGGGCAGAAATTAAGTGGTAGGGAAACCACTTACCATACCATTATCTAATGTAGTCAGGAGATTTACTGCACTGGTTCCACATGTGGGACTATGATCCACCTCCATTTATACAAATTTATGTTTGCATGTACTTAGTTTTGATACCATACATTGATGATGTATTGATTCTTTTTATGGGAATGTTTCGAGGGAGGATGGGAGGAATGTATGTGCCCTATGGGAGAGAGATTCTCCATGTTGATTATGTTGCATGTTTTAGGGAGAACATTGGGCAAAGCATGTTTTTTTCATTAGAACTATTGTCTCCTTGTGGGATGAATTCTTTGCATCTCATAAAAACTTTGGAGGAGCATTTTATGGAGGGATGGATTGGTAGACACTTAGCTTATGAGGGAATCTTATCACATGTTGGTGTCACCAATGATAGAGGAGAAGAGTTGCAACACTCACCTTGTCAGTTGCTTGAGGACAAGAAACATTTGGGAAGGGAGGACTGTAATATTCCCAATTGGCCATGAGCTAGTTGGAATATTAATTTTTGTTTTGTTGCGTTGTTTTATGAATAAGATGACAATGGAGGTCCATAATTCTCCTAATAATGAATAAATCAATGCCAGTGTGAAAAGGATATATCTTGGCAGCTTAATTGAGCACCCTTAGGTGTGAAAAGGGGTTGGAACACCTTGAATGGGTCAACTTTGACCAAATCAACAACGTTGTCATGGAGGAGTGGCCATCAATGAAAGATAGCACAATTTTAGATGGAGATGCTTTGTATGGGAGTAGTGTTATTATTGGATGGGGCTTACGGTTTGCAAGCTCATATCTTATAAAAGGAAGAGGATGGCAGCATATTCATTATGTATTGGTATATGAATTTTCTGAATATATGGTCTGTTTAGACATATATCTTTCTCTAGCTGTTTAGCTGAGATTGAGTGTTGTTTAGCACTGGCTGTTCCTAATCAGGAATCTCACCTCTTCCATTGAGAATCTCTTAGAGGAGTCTTGTACTACATTTTCCACTATCAGGCTTAAGGCCCAGCTTCATCTTTCATTTACAGTGTAGATCCCATTGAGGGTTGATTTTTTTTGTAGGTTGCAGCAGTGGAGACCATCCTTGAGTCATTTCAGTGCTTATTTTCAGTGGAGAAGGATTCCTTTCCATTGGGAGGACAGTAAGGAAGTCCCTTGTGAATATTTTTAGATCTTGGCATTAGGCCAACTATTTATTTGTCCCTACAACGTAGTTTATTTCCAGATCTGTGTTATTTCTGTAGGAGGAGTTGCAGGGTGGTTTGGCACACCATTTGGAGAGAAGTTTTGCTAGTGAAGGGGATCTTCCTTTAATATAGGAGATCTATTGGAGGAGGTTGCATTATTTCTTATATCAGATCAGCCACACTTTCTAGATCTATATTTTTCAGTGGATCTTTAGCCCTGGGGCTTAGATCCCCATCTTGTATATGGTGTTTTGCTGAAAACCCTTAAGGGGTTCTTCAAAGGAGGTTGTATAGTGCTCAGATCTATATTGGATATATCTTTTGAGGCACATATTAGTGTTAGATATGTTGTATAACCATTTTTTGTAGCAGTGCCTTTAAAACAAAATTGTAGCATCCTTCCAGCTTCTTATATATAGTAGCAGCACCTCTTTTGAAGGATTTTTTCCATTAGAGGCTTGTTATTTCTTATTGTACATCTTATGGCCCATTTCTTATGCATATTTTACTGTTGTTATAATGAGTAGAAGATCTCCATATTGGCCTCTTGCTTTAATATGATGTTTTACACTATTGTTCCATAATTTTGCACTATATTCCTACTTTTCCCATTTGGTAATAATACAACATCTCTCAATGCATGATCGAAAAAGGATATAGGATGCTCGTATCCTTCTTGGATTTTTCTATAAGAGGAAAAAAACTATTGTATGATCTGATGCAAAAGAAAAAAATTGAAATTCTTTTGAGAAATATGGATTTTCCTAGACCATAGCCTCCATAATATCTTTCTTTATTTGTTCAAAATATGATTGGGCTTCAGGTACCCAACTCACATCACTGTCCTTTTTTATCATCCTATTTATATGCTTGAGAAGTTCTGAAAATACATATTTATATTGCTGAAACAAATCTGTGTACCTCTGATTGCATGATGGCTCTAGGTCTTTGACCAACTTGACCTCTAAGGATGTGTCTTTTTGTCAAGGTTGCATTCTTCCATGTTCTCAACTACCAGCTGGAAAATGGGTTTGGTGGATATATCGTTATGATCAAAGCTTTGTTCCAATGGGATTAGCCCCTTTGGGATAAATTTATTCATTAGTTGTATCACTTGGTAGCCCCAAATTTCATTTATGAATCCTCGATCACCTTTATGTAATTCTATCTCTTACTGTTCCATTTCAAGGGCTTGGTCTTCATGATCTATGTTGATGGCTAAGGATTCTTCCACCAAATCTAAGAACCTCTTTAATTTTTCATCATATTCAAAAACTTGCTAGTACTTGATGTTATTAGGGACAGAAGATCTATGCCTCATCTCTACTTTATGCTTTGAATTGACTGGAGGTGGCTTAAAGGTATTGACTGTTGTTTCCAGTGAAATTTTTTGTTGGTTTTCTTCCCTGTGCATAATTGTAATTTAAATGCATAAAAAAAAATCAATAATATTCCACACTATATTGCAATAATATTGCATCCTTAGGTGTTTGGTAGTGTATATGTTCCTTATGTGTAATACTACCAATTCATAATCACCAATTACTAATATGTTTTTTACTCCCATTTTATTTGTTATCTCAAAACCTAGAATTAATCCCTGATATTCAACAACGTTATTCATGGAATCAAAATATAGTTTAAATGACAGAGGGATTTTTTGACCTGTAGTAGATATTCAGAGAATTCTTGATTCTAACCCTTCTTTAGAGCATGTTCCATCAAAGAACATTTCCAAATTGGATGTTGATCCTGATATTGCTTGATATCAATAATGGGTTGGCTTACTTCTTCCATCATCTCCAGGTTCATGAAAAAGTGTAACAACCCATGGATTCTTCTATGGCATATAAAGTTTGATTCTTAGACCTTTTAGCATCACTTACAACATATAAGATTTTACCTTCTTTTTAAATTGTCCTATCCTGACCTCCAAAAATAGGTATGGTTGCATAAGATAATTCCATCTACAATGTTTTGCCTAATTTTCTATCCCGTGATCTAGAAAGTAACATGCCATATGTAATTAAGATGTTGACTGCCACGATGTCCATAACTACACTCTTATTGGAGATTTGGGTGAGAGATATCACTAAGTATTTGATGATACCTGGGCATTTGATCCTTCTGGAATTATAAGAATAATGGCCGTGATAAGTTTGGTGATGTCTAAACCCAACTCCAACATTATTAATTTGGGCATGAGATTATGGGCTTCCGTTTAGTATAACATATAACTATGAAGAATTTTATCATGAAAATTAAGGGTGATATATAAATTAGGGTTATCTTCATCTTTTTCCTCTACATGTGGTCCACATACCATAGTATGGTGATCTTCTTAAACGTTCAAAGTATCATTATAAAGAGCTAGTTCTGCAGGGTTCATAAAATTTTGTATGTGAGATTGATATGTTAGATTCGAAGCTAGTTTGAATAAAGGTATTGGGGCCTTTATTTTACTTATTTCTTGTTCTGAGTGAAACATCGAGATTGTGTTCTTTTCACTTTCTTTAGCTGGTTGAAGTCATGCCTGAAATGGTAAGGAACATTGAGGTTATTTTACTATCGGGTTTGGGTTAGTCTTTGAATTATTACAATGTGAGGGTCCTTGTGAGTTATTTAAATTTTCAGTAGGTTGTTGACTAGTATGAGGATATGGATCTGAATTGAGTGAAGGCATAGCAGTTTTATTCTGAGATATTTCTCTGTCTAGTTATCTGGTATGGGATGCATTTCATATTTCCTTTGGATATCATACATTACTATGTCTGTGATTGTTTAATATTGAGTAGCAGGAATCTCATATTCATCTTGTGATTGGTAGGCCTCTTGTAGTGTAGGGGGTTTTCATAGTCATTTTTTGTGATATAAAAGGCAGGGTATTGATCTCCTACCTAATTTATGTCTTTTTCTTGGTTCAGTTCATTAGAGAGTTCATATATTTGGAGGTTCAAATATCTTTTGAATGTGTTGAATTTGTTGGTCATCGGGCCTATTTTCTCTATATACCTATTATGGGTTGAATGGATTGTGAATTAAATTAGGATTATGGGGTGGTGGCACGTGATTTGTACCTGGCCCTTCTCACTCAATTCTAATGACCTTATTAGATAAATTTCTTATCATCCTAGAAATTTCTTCAGACTTTTTTGTTGTTGTATATTTCCTATATATGGATTGGTTAGGCTCATATTTTACTTTCACATTTCCTTTGTCCTTACCATTTACCTTATTTTGGCCTACACTATAATTTTCATCCCTTATCTCAATTCTTATCAATTTTCTAGAAACGGTTAGTTTCCTTCTAATCAACCACGTCATATGGCATGTCTACCAGGGTTGTGCGTTTTCTTTCTCTCAACATGATAGAAAAATTGAGTTCAAAGGTTGTGGCATAATTCACCATAATAATAGTGGGTGTTGGTTTTATCTCGATTGTGATCTTGTATGCACCCCATTAAGCCTTTTAGAAAAAAATTCTATGTTCTCTGAGGAGTTATTCTTAGCTACTGAAAACTATGTGAGGTAATATTGGAAGTGTTTCTTCTCACCCCATTGCATACGAAATTTTATTTCAAACTCATCCCATGAGTGTAGAGAGTGAGGGGGAAGGGTACGAAACCATTTCTCACATCTCCTTCCATGTTTTGTAAAAATATCCTCATAAATGCATCATATTCCTCTACCATGAAGTTAACAGTGAAGTATAAAAAACATTGATATGTTCTTCAGTTGTTCTTTTTGTTTCCCCATAAAATTTAGGTAGGAGTTTCAAATAGTTCTTATGCATGTCATGTAAGACTCAAGGAAAAGATAAGGGTGAATAACGAGCTGCAACCTAGGCCAATGGTTGATTAGGATGGTTTTTTGGTTACGGGGGTGTCCTTGTCCTACCATAATATGTCGTAGAATAAGGTCTCTAGTAGTAGATGATATTAGGGTTATGTTTTTCTTTGTTGATTAAGGAGTTAGATAGAGTTTCGATGAGAGTGTGACTCCCCACATATGAGGAGGGATTTTTAACCCATTTTGTTCTTATATCAAGTACAAGGATGGTGTGTCCATGTGTAGTGTTTATGAATGACAAGGTTTATAGATCATGGTGGGAAAATGATGAGGTGCAAAATTCAGTATACTAGTGTCTAAGGATTCTGCATGTAGAGCTTTATTTCACTATTTGTAATGATAAATGAAATGTTTTGATTTGAAAATGAGCAGTGGAAAATTAGGATCTGGGTCACTATAGGTTTGTATCCTTGTAGAATCCAAAATGTGATTGTAAAGAGTATATGTTCAAAAATCGAGGAGTACATGGAGAATTATGCTATATTTCATTATGGTATAGTGGTTAGTATTTAACAGAAATACACTGGACTCCCCAAGTAGGAAATCATAGTTCGTATATCCCAATTTTTCCTACCCACAAAATTTAATGAATGTGTTGTTATTCCCAGGGAATTATAATTTCTACCTCATTTCCCTGAAAATGGCACCAGGAGATTTTTGGGCTCTTGAGTTGCTTTGAACTGTGTAACAGTGCAAAGCCTAGGGACATCTAAATTTCATGTTCATAATTTTATTTATTTTTATTTTCTTAAAGTTTCATTTGTTTCATCCATTTCATCAAGGGTTGTTCGAAAAAAACACTTCTAACCCTTTGAAGGACTACTGGGTTTATTTATTTCACCTAGTTTCAAACTAAGGCATTCATACACTTTGGGTTTGACATACATATTACAAGTATGGCAGAAACATAAGGAAATGAGTGATATGAAAATAATAATAATTGGGAACTTAAGAATCCAGTCATTTACAAAGATATAAAGTAAATTTTCATTTAGAATTCAAAATCCAAATGACAATTGATAAGAGTTAATGAATAATTCAAAAACTCTTAATTCATATCATAGAAATAAAATTAACATTATATTGGTTTAATTCCTCTCATCATATACAACATATAATCATACATTGGAAAACAAAGATAAACCATTAGAAATCACCATGAGAAATTTTACTTATATTAAATTGAAATTGAAAATTCAAGTTACATCACAATTACATGATCACAGAAGAAAGTAATGATAGCCCATCGTGTACTATAGAACCCTAGCTCTAGATTATAATACCAAAATACTTTCAAACATTTTGACAAAGTCTCCAAAAAAATAATTCCCTCCCTTTTTAGATCAAAATAGGTCCTATATATAGGCATAAAACCAAATGAACTAACTCTAGACCACTAGTGGTAATAGAAAACCACTAGGAAGTTTATAATGGACAACTGGCAATTTAGGACTAACTGATTATAAAGGTTTCCAACTATCAACATGGACCCCACTTCTTCAAATCGTCACTCTTGCTAATCAGACTCTATGAGTGACTTAGAAAATGAGCATGTGGATTGCTGAGGTGTGAGTTGCATCCCTACTATAGATGTTGATGGTGTACAATAGGTGGACATGGATTTTTTTAGCACTGTAAACTTCTTCAACTGTATCTGATACCATTTATGGGTTGCATAAATATGTGATGATATTAAGCTCCAATTTTTCAATAGAGGGAGCATGTAATTATGGGTTATTTTAATGGAAATAACCAAATCAGTAATTGAGTCACATTCCATAGGTTGCAATTCTAAGAGGATCTCTTTCACCTTCAATATAATGTAGAAATATGGATGCAAGTATTTGATGATCTCTTTGGGTATCATTGCATCTCCTTCGCTTTAAAATACTAGGGGATCATTTTTGGTTGCTTCCAGTCCAATCTGGTAATCTTCCTTTTGTGCAACAATTCCATTCATGTCTATAAATATGGGCAGATGATTTATGAACAATGGCTTGAAGTCTCCTATGATATTCATAAGATTATCTAATATTTCTCTTTACTTCTTTCCATTTCAATTATAAGCTTCAATTTCTGGAAAACCATTTTGGATTAGTAGACTAGGAAATCTCTATCATTTATGGATAATTTTTCTCTACTTCTCGTTGGGATGAACTAAAATAATATCCTCCACTGGTCTGGTTTATTCTCCAACACCATTTTGGAAATTTCAACTTGATTTATAGCTTCTAGGACCAAAGCCCATTTCTCTTGTAACAGTGAATTTTTTTCCCAATTCTTATCAACTAGCATGTGTTCAATTATATTATCCCAAATAGTATGATAATTCACCTTCAGGTTTACTCGAGACCTACGCTTCTTCCTGATAGCATCTAGTTCTCACTTGAATTGATCATAGGACCTCTCTAAATCCTCAGTTCCTCTATTTAATTCTTAAATTTTTTCTACTATTAGGTCAATTCTCCACCCCTTCTAGCCAAAAAAATTCCTTAGCTTATTATCCTCATCATTTACTGACAAATTTTCCATTGACATAGCCAAGTCATCTACTTGGGTCTAGATGAAAATAGTTTCTACACCTCCTTTGGACTTCAGATCAACCACTTCAAACTTCAACAATAGGACTTGTTTTTATTATTATTATTATTCTTGAGGGACTACATCAAATTTCTTCACCAACTCCTCCTTCTACTTCTCAACCTCCATTAGATTCATCGTCTGAATTGGATAGGCATCCCACTTTTCTTGTCTCCTTAGGAGCTTAATTTATTTATTATTTTCATGTAATATATTTTTGTATTCATGAAACTAACACACATAAATAGACATTTTCAAATTTACTTTTTCCAAGGCTTCAATCTTCAACATTCTTTCCATGGTTTCAACTTTCTTTTTCTTCAAGTTCTTCTCTACCCTATTATAATAATCTCTCAATATTTTCAGAGAGGATTGTGCTTTTTGCACATCATTGAATAAGATATCATTCAATGCCCTGGAAAATTTGTAGGTGTCAAGAAAAGGGATTTGATACAAATCGAAAGTGATCTCAGTTGCCTCAGTCTTCAGCAAAGTGAACCTCTTTGAATTTTGCATTCAAGACTTCCAAATTCATATTGTCTCCTTTATAATTGAAGACAATGAGCAATCAAGTTTCTGACATCTTTCCACTTTTAGTGAACCTGTTAGTGCCAAGATGCACCACCCCTAAATAATTTTTTAGTTTCTAGGCCTAGAAGATCCAAGGTGAAAGTATCAACAAGAGGTTATAATAGTTTTGGTGAGCCATGGTGTTGCACCAAGAGTGCTGCAACTCCCAGAGGCTACTCTACTTTAATTTATCAACCTAGGGTTCATACAAAATTGCAGGTGACAGTGCTATATACACAACAGATGAATTCCACTCGTGCCATCCTCTTCTTAGTCCTACAAAGGGGTGCTACTGCTAGGGATACTTCTAGGGGATTAAGTATGTCACACTTCTGAATGAAACCTAAGATTTTAAATAACTAAATACTATTACTCTATCAGTAAGAAAGAAACTATTCTAAAGCATAAGAACACACCTAGATATTTTCAAGAAAGGAACTACACAATTAGGCTAAAGCAAGAAATAGACTTAAACTAGGTGGCATTCATAAAGTAAATTTTTTTAATTAAACTTGTAGAAAGGTAAAATGGTCTAAGCACACATTGCTAGGAAAAATGGCTAATTAACCTCTAACTACTTCATGCTTGACTACTAGGTTTTAACAATGCATCTATTAATGAGCTAACTATGCTTGTAAATACTCTGTTTTAAAGAAAAATAAGGAGGTGTTGAGGTGGGTTAAGAAGATATTGGACTCATGGATTCAGTGCTGAAGGTGCCTTAGAGGTTGTGTTAGGTCTAGGTGAGTTGAGAGATTGTTTCTGGGCTGAAGAAGTGGTTGAATCGTGCTGCTATGGGATCACCTATAGGGTTTCCTGTAGTGCTACATGATGTCCTGAAATGATATAGGAAACAGGACGAGGGTATTTTGAGGCCAGAAATGATGAGGAAAGGGGTAGGAAAGGTGGGATGAAGGTGGAATTAGGTGGATGGGAGGTGGACAACCCCTTGGCCAAGATCATAGCTTCCTTCAAAGCATGTCTTGCACCTCTAGGGTAGCTCTTGGCTTTGTGGTGAATATCTCAAAAAACATGGTTGAAGGCGATTTTGTTGAAAGTAGGTTGGCGGAGGGTTGAACCTGAACCTAGGGATGTTGGTGGAGTCCTCCTCTGCTACTCTACTCAAACCTGCAAGAAAAATACCCGTTCATGCAATTAACATTTACAAATATATGATGAAAATGGTGGAAAATATGAGTTGAATTTAATAAGGAAACCTACCTATGCATTTGAATAAAAAACCTAACTCAACATTCATAACATGTTCATGATAAATACAACAACCTATTTATCATTTCCAAGAAATCATAGACTGAAAGAAATTTTGGGTTTGTGGTGAAGATCTTCCCTCCTCAAGCTCCAATGAAAGAGGTGAGAGAAGGAGGCTTTGACACAAATATTTGGAGTTTTATATGCTACTGTTCCATGATATACAAGAGCCTAACTACAATAACATGAAATGGAAGCAAACTAAACAACAAAAAATGAAATGTAAGCAAACTAACTACAACACGTGAAATAAACTAGCTACAATGGCATGGAAAGTAAACATAAATACAAAAGAGAAACTACGGCCAATGGATTGGGCCCTAACTCATAAGCTCAACTCTTTGAAACTAAATCAATGAAGGATAAAATGAATACTCATTTTATTGCATAAAAAATCTGTGATATTCCAAATTAGGAAAGACAATGATATTGAACACTAAACTAAAATGTACAGCAAATAATGATGCAAAATATATGAGAAAATCATAGATCCATTAGATTATGTATTAGAGCGGAAAAATATAGAATGTGTTGTGGAACAAATCACTCAAACTAGGCAAACAAGCCTCCAAAGCCTAGAAATACTAGAATCCCAAGGGATGTTGTAACACAGAAATGCAAGAATATATGACAACGTAGTCCCAGTGAGGGTCACTACTATAGAAAAATAAATATGAATGGAAATTTTGATATATTACTCAAAAGGAGCTTAAAATGGAGAACTAGTCTCTCAAACACAATCCCAAGATAACTCGACAAGGGTTTCTTGAAATACACAAGATGCAAAATCTGCAGACTGCAACTCTATGGCTAAATGAAACTGTATCACTAAAGCTCTACTAAAAAATGGCTGAAATGATAAAGGTATGGTTATAACTCCTCCTCCCTAGCTTTCCGGGTGAAAGGCTGCTCATTTCACTAGGAAACTAGCTCATAAACAGGGTTTTTCTCCCCTCCACTGCAACGCCATGAAAAATAACGCAATTCCTCAAGGAGACTGTGTTGTGGCTATAGGTGACTGCTTGGCCCAATGCCATATGGTGGAAATTAAGCTCATAATACTCCTCTTAGATTTCCTTCTCAATTCCTCCAAGAAAGAGTGGGGAATTCCCACATGGAAATGCCCTTGTACTAAACAGTATAGAAAACCCAGCTAAACAGTTGAAGCATGCAATAATTCATAAGACTCAAACAAAAAAAAAAAATTTGAATGCCTCTCATGGCTTCCATCCCTTCCCTTATATTCTTGGTGAGCTTCCTCACCCTTGGCCCCACTCATTTATGAGGTTACTTCCATGTGAAGAATTCTCCTCCAAAACTGCGCTGTCCCCACTAGCTCCACTCTCTTCTTTTGGAAGCATTGTTGATTTGGTCAACCTTGATCTAGTCTACATGCATTTCCCCCTTTCACACCCAAGGTGGCTTTATTTTGACTATCTAAACTGATCCACATCCATACTGGAAGTGATTTACTTCTACTAAAGAGATTTAAGGGTCTCCCTACCCCACTTATTCCTCTAGACTGAAAATAGAAGCAACATACAATATTCCAACTAGCTGAAAGTTAATTGGGAATATTACAGTCCTCCCATCCCAAAAGTTTCTTGTCCTCAAGCAGAAGTAAAAAATGATGCTGCAAAATCTTCTCTCCCTCCCAAGTGGCATCCTCGTTAGGAAGATTCCTCCATCGAATCAGATATTCTTTAATCACCTTGCTCCTTAGCTGCCTCTCCCGAGTATCCAAAATAGCCTTTGGTTGCAAAACTAGATGGCCCTCATCATCAATAGGTGGGAGATCCATAGTGGCAACCACATGTTGTCCAATGGCCTTCTTGAGGCATGACACATGAAAAATGTTATGGATCTTGCTCCCAATAGGAAGCTCTAGATCATATGCTACTTCTCCAACATGAATGATCACCTGGTATGGCCCATATAACCGAGGTTTAAGCTTCTCAACTCCTTTCTCCTTGAGTGTATATTGTCTATATGGTTGAAGACGAAGATAGACCAAATCATCCACCTCAAACTGCCTCTCTATCCGACCACTGTCTGCATACATTTTTTGTTGGTTTTTTGTTGTAGCAATGTTGTCCTTGAGGGCCCAGAGTATATCCTGACTCTCTTGAATCCACTCCTTCTCTATAGGAGCTTTACTTTCCCTAAACATCACATCATAAAATGATAGTGCATCATAACCATAAAGGGCTCAAAATGGGGTCATGCCAATGGACATATGAAAAGTTGTATTGTAGCAATACTCCCCCAAATGGAGCCAATGCAGCTGTGCTCTCTGTTACCCCGAAACACAGTTCTGCAAGTAGCATTCCAACCAATTTCTCAATATTTCAGTCTATACATTGGTTTGTGGGTGATAGCTAGTGCTTGGTGTCAACTCAATACCCACTAACCAAAAAATCTCTTGCCAAAAGCCACCCATGAAGTGGCTATCCTGATCACTGACTATGGTCTTTGGAAGACCATGGAGTCTAAACACATCCCTAAAGAAGAAAATGGCTACCTATGAAGCAGTATATAGTGCAGAAATAGAAAATAAATGTGAATAATTTGTTAGTCTATCAACAACTACAAAGATACAATCCTTACCCTAAAGTGTAGATAGACCGGTGATGAAGTCCATGGAAATTCTTTCCCATTTTCCATCCGGAATAGGGAGTGGCTGAAATAATCCTACGGGATGGTTGTTCTCTCCTTTGTTCTACTGGAAAACTACGCACTCCTTGATGTGTTGGAACACATCCTCCTTGAGACCCTTCCATGAGAATCTCTCCTGAATAGCTCAATATGTCTTGGTGACTCCTTGATGCCACGCAAGTGGTGAATCATGTGATGCATGCAAAATATTCTCTTGAGCTTAGAATTTCTAGCCAAGAAGACCCGATCCCGATAATAGATGACCTCATCCATCACTCTATACCTCTCATTGGTCACCAATTCATCTAGGATCTCACATGCAAAGTGGTCTTTGGAGTATTCCACTAGAAACTGAGCCTTCCAATTTGTATCCATGCTCATCAAGGACAGCGTTGCTGGCCTCCGAGATAGGGCATCTGCCACTACATTACTCTTCCCTTTGAAATATTCTATGTCAAATTCATATGCTTGGATCTTAGTCACCCATTTCTACTGCCTCTTCTGAAGCTTCTTCTACTCAAGAAATAATCGAAGACTATTATGATCAGTCTTCACTCAGAATCTATTACCCGACAAATATTTCCGGAACTTGGCTAAAGCATAGCCTCTCATGGGGTATATCCTCTCATGTGGCAGCAACTTTTGGATCTCAAAAGCTATGGGGTGTCCCCCTTGCATGAATACTTCTCCAATTCCTTCTCCTAAAGCATCACATTCCAACTCAAAGGGTTGGGTAAAATCAGGTAGGACCAATACTGGGCAACTACTCATCACCTCCTTGAGCTTATCAAATGCTCTCTACGCTGTGGCTATCCAACTAAAAGCTCCCTTCTTAGTTAGATCTGTAAGTGGTGCTGCTAGTTGAGAGAACTCTTTTACAAACTTTCGGTAATAGGTACAGATGCCTACAAACCCCCGAAGTTATGTGACATTATTTGGCTCGGTCCAATCTCTGATAGCGCGGATCTTCTCTTAATGGACTCTCACCCCATCTACTACAATGATGTGGCCCAGATAGAGCATCTTTGTGGGCCCAAACTCACACTTAGAGATCTTAGCATAGAAATGCTACTCTTTAACAATGTGTAATACTATCTCAATATGTTGTAAATGCTCCTGCCATGTGCGGTTATAAATAAGAATGTCATCAAAAAATACCAATACAAACTTCCTCAAGTGACCATGAAAAATGTGGTTCATGCAAGACTAGAATGTTTCTGGAGCATTGGTTAGCCCAAAAGGCATTACCAAGAACTCAAAATGTCCATAATGACATCAGAATGTTGTCTTGGGAATTTCTTGATCCCTCACTTTGATTTGATGATACCCCAATCTCAAATCAATCTTGGAAAAATACTTGGACCCTCTTAGTTCATCCATAAATTCATTGATCCTAGGAATTGGGTATCTGTTCTTCATGGTATTTTTTTTCAAAGCTCTATAATCAATGCACATCCTTAATGTGCCATCCTTCTTCTTCACCAAGACCACTGAAGAGGCAAAAGGACTGGTGCTAGGCCGAATGTGTCCCAAGGCCAAAATCTCCTGAATGGCCTTTTCAATCTCATCTCTATAGGCTTTGGGATGCCTATAAGGTGTTGTGATCACTGCTTGGATCCCTTGCTCCAACTTAATAGTGTGCTCAAATCCTCGGTCAGGAGGTCTCCCAGGTGGAATATCTCCAAATACTGTAGAGTATCGGTCCAAAATAGATTGTACATCTAGATGTACTGGTGAGTCCTTGCTCCCTGATTCTCACAAACACAGTTCTATTGCCCACTCTATGTCCCCTCTGCACAAATATGTTTCCATCCTATGTGCTGAGACAATCTAGGGTGGATATGTGTGTATGCCTTTGATTTTCTGATGTTTACCACTTCCCTTTTTTGTCCATTCCATCTCTAATGTTTCATAATCTGTGGTAACCTTCCATAAAGTGATTAACTACTGGACACCCAATATCACATTGTTGTTTGGAACATCAACCACAAAGAAGTGATCTGTTAGTGTGTAGGTTCCCATAGTGATGGTTAATGCCGGAACATATTTGGCACACTGCATGGTTCGAGCTCTTGGAACCAAAACTGAGAAACCGTTAAAATATTCTATGTGAATGCCCCTCCTTTGCACCAACTGTGTATCAATAAAGTTATGGGTAGCTCCACTGTCTACCAATACTGATACTCTTTTACCCAGAATAGTGCCTCTAACCCTTAAATTTATATACTTGGGAACTCCCCTCAAAGCTGCAAGAGTCCCTCCCATTGGAGAAAATGCCCCCAATACATCTCCTGTGGGTGGTGCACCTCCTCCTAATGTTCAACGCTGGTCTCCTTCTCCTCATCAGAAAATATTTCAATGTAATGTGCCTTCCCTGCAAAACATTGGTGGTTTGGTACCCATGGCTCCTGACAAGTGAAAAAAAGTTTTCTCTTCCTTAGATCTCTCCGATCATTATCAAGATATTTCTTCTCTTGGTTCTCATTTGTGCAAGAGGAGATATTTTGTTGAAAAGGGGTTTTGCCTTGGGTAAGGCATGTTGTAGGTCCCTAGCCCTCTCCATAGCTTCTTGGAGCATATTTGGTCTAGTATATTTCACCAACCCATGCAATGGTTCAACCATCCCATCAATGAACATGCATACTCTCCGGTTCATAGTGAGGTCAGATACCATGACTGAAAGCTTTAGAAACTCAGAGATATAAGTTTTTAAATCTCCTAATTTCTTGAGCTTGGTTAGCCCAAAAAAGTGTGCTTTCGAATCCCTGGGATCAAATCTCTCCACCAAACTCTGGGTGAAGTTTGAATATGAAGTGATACTAGCATGCCCAAGTGTAAATAACCCATGAAACCACCACTCATGTGCCTCACCTTCTAGGTGCAGCACTGCTATTTTGATAGCCTCCAATTCTGGAACTATGTTGAGTTGGAAGTAAGTATCCAACTTTTCTACCCAAGCCTTGGTTGTTCACTTGGGTGATCCATCATAAGAGAGCAAAAATAATCTTCCCAAACTACATTGTAGATCTTGGTTCTACATGTACCCTCCCTTTTTATGGTGATTGAAGGATCTCCTACCATCCTTGATCCAACAGAACTCCTGAAAGTTCAAATGCTCCTTGAACCTCTGGGATTGAGATTCATATTCCAAAAAATAGTCACCAAGGGTTTCTTTTCTCAATGGCCCTCCTTCCTCACCTTCCAATGATAGTAATGTGGGCATAGTGGAGCATTGTGAAGAAGGTTGTGCTATTGTTTTCTCCCACCACAAATGTGAAGTGCCGAAGCTTTCTCCATGGTGAAACCCTTTATGGGATTCCTTCTGTCTTTCAAATCTCATCTCCTTGATATCTTTTGCAATGTCCTGCATGGTTTGGAGAAGACATTTTGGAATCTCTTTCTCCTCCATGGCTATAGATGTGTTTCCCCAAAAGCTGAGCCAAGATTGGAGCTCTGATACCACTATAATATTCCAAATTAGGAAAGACAACAATATTGAACAATAAACTGAAATATACAACAAATAATGATGCAAAATATATAAGAAAATCATAGATATATTAGATTATGTATTATATCAACAAAATATACAATGTGTTGAGGAAAAAATCACTCAAACTAGGCAAACAAGCCTCCTGTTTGGGTTTCAAAATGCCACTCATTACCATACATTTTTCACCTATGCTTCCATTTTATCACCCATTATTCACCACCATGTCACTTCATTTTCCCTATTATTCACCATTAATGGGTCTAATTTATATTTTCCAAATATTATTTATTTTTAAGCATTTTTGAGAGAAATTCTTGATTAGATATTAGAAAATAATATATTTTACATTATATATGGAAAGTGGGTTGTTTTTGTGACATGTGTAGGTGCCAAGGAAGCTTCCAAGACACCTTTATGTGGCCTTGAAGGATCAAATTCGAATTTGAGAAGATAAACCTCATGGAGAAGATCAAGGACAAAAGGGGTTATGTGTCTAGATGGTTGAGAGATGTATGGAACTAAAGAGAGATTAGTGGATGATCATTATGAGTTTGTTACTCATCCCATTCTATAAATAGGAGTACAATCTCCTCCATTTGTAATCTTGAAGTTTTGTAATGTTGAAGTTTTTGTAATATTGTAATCTTGAAGTTTTGTAATCTTAGAAGCTTAGAGTTGGTTTGTAATGGAGATTTTGAAATAAAGATCCATACTTCGATTTTGCTTCTACATCTGAGTCTCCATTGAAGTGGTGTGCTTGTGGAGTTATGGAGGGCCCCCATGGCCTCACTTGCATGCTTATTTTCTTACTTTAGGTATAATTTAATTTATGTTTTTGTTTCATTTTAGCTTTCAAGTTTTTGTTAAATGTTCTAATATTGGAAGGATCTTATTTGAAAGTGTTTTTGTAAGAGAACCATAATATCTCATACAATTATTAGATTTAGGTTTGTTTCATTTCAGTTTTTAAGCTTTGTTAAATGTTCTAATATTGGAAGAGTCTTATTTGAAAGTGTTCTTGTAAGAGAACTGTAAGACCTCATACAATTATTAGATCTAGGTTTGATTAGTTATTGAAAGAGATCTTAATGAATATGTTCTTGTAAGAGGACTTTAAGATCTTGGACAAATTAGGAATCTTTCTAGATCTATATATTTTAGATAAGCACTTCTAAGTTTACCTACCCAGGTTGACATTAAATTAAACTCTAATTGACATCGTCAATTGGAACCAAACATTTTGGTGTCGTTGCCGGGGAAGTGCAACTAGAAGGATTTAATAATTATTTTATGTATTTGTTTTTATGGACTAATTTTTCGAACTTGGTGACAGCAGGTTCGTAAAGGAGTTCAAAGTTTGGAGCATTTTTATTTTCGCACATAGTTAATTTAAATTCAGTTTTTATTTTAAACCCCCCATTTCTCACTAATCTATCTACGGATGAAGAATTTGACAATGTTGAACAGGTACTTCTTGGAGAGCAAGGACAATAACCTTGAGCCAACTCTAAGACAAGATTCTCACATACTTGTAAAACATAACGTAAAAATTTTAAATCTTGATGTGAACATTTTTGAATTTTTAGTCCGTAGATGGCTTCATTGGAAGCATTCTTTTACTTAGAAAATAAAACATATTTCAAGTTAATGTAGAATAGATTAGAAAAATAAAATGAGATCTCATTAGAAGTCATTCTCATTAGAATTTTCTTTTAGACTTATTTTAAATCATCATGAATAAAAAGCGCTGATTCATCTTTGCATTTCTATGTCTTGTTTCTGTATCACGGGTGAGCCAGGAGCCTGATTATCGGAAAGCTTTGTCTTTCGAGAGTCTAAACGCCCCCGTGACATTGCAGAAAAAGTGTAGATAATGCAAGGTTTTGTCGCAGATCTTAATTGTGTTTTATCTATCCATGCTAACCTGCATAAATAAAAATAAATCAAGAGATTAGTATGCTCTCTTCCTACGCTTCGTGCGATCAGAAAGATCAGAAAATCTATCGATTTATTCAAATAAAAAAACTCTTGCTGGAAAATTAATCTGCGATATGACAATAAAGAATTTTGTGAATAGGAGAAAGATCATCTTAAAATTTTTTAGATAAAATTTAGTTTTCTTTTAATTTTAGTTTTTAAAATTCTTTTTGAAAACTAGCCATTTTTTAGAAACAACAAAACAAAATCATTTTTAAAAAAAACCAAAAAAAAACAAAAACAAAACAATTAAAAATATATAATTAAAAGAAAAACAAAACAAAACACAACCAAGTGAATTTTTTTTACAACACAACAAATAACAAAATCGTGTCGCTAAATTAAATTAAAAAAAAAAAAAAGTAGTAGGAAGGCGAGAGCATTCAAACAAACGAACAAGAATATCAATGCTGCATCGAATTTCCTCTATTCTGCCTTCTTCCAGGAGGCATACAAGCAATGGGTAAGAGCCAATCGAGACTTTGTATCTTCAATAAAAAGCTTAGACTATAACTTGGTTCCTTCCTGAAAGGGTCTCGGCCTCTGAGAATGGACCCGAAGCTATTGCCGCTTTAGTGGGTTTAATAGCGACCTTTAATCAACATATTATAGAGAATTTGCAAGACTTTTTAGAGTCCATCTTTTGGTCAAAATTCAAGATTTCTTTGGTCCTTGTATATATCCACAATTAAAATGGTGAAGGTTTTAACTGAGGTTGCGACAGAGCATTACATTGGAAAAGATGAGAAATGGACTTTTGTCGCTGACACAAAGACTGTTAAGGCATTTGTGCAGTTTGGTGGGCAGAGCTTTACGGGCCTTGCACAAGTTTGGAGAAAAATCACGGACAGAACATCTGTCATAGTTATCTACAGAACAAGAAAACACTGGAATAAGTTCACACCTGCTGGAATCTGACAACAGATCAACATTGGTATCTATCTGGCATTCCCACAAACCAACCATTCTACCTGCTTCCTCGCCTCACTAGCCTGTAGTCATTTATCCTCAAACGCTGAAAGCAGATAGAAATCTGAAATTGAATCATTCGATGGCAAGACGTGAATTGGGCACTTTGACGCGAATTTGCTCTCAAAACTGTTTCACCGAAAAAGCCACCACAGTTTGCTCCGGCATCAGTTCAAAGAACGAGAGATGAACCCATCTGTTCAAAGAACGAGTGATATCATGCGGCATAAATCTTGGCCTGCCATAATGAGTTACCACATACGTTGAAGCAGTTGAAGCGAGAATGTTGGATCTAATCGGTTTTTTTTTTTTGTGTCAAGAGAGGAGAATGGATACTTGTTTCCGACTACATCCTAAATGGAAGTCTTAAAAACATCTTTTTTGGTAACACAGAAGTTCAACTGGATTGGAGAAGTAGAGTTCGTATAATCTTACAGTTTGCTCGAGTATTGGCATATCTCCACAACGATGCAAATCCACGCGTAATACACTCAAACATCAAACCCGCTAACATATTAGTAGACGAGAATCTCACTGTCATAACTGAAACGGCAGGGACACTGTGCATCGTGCAGGACAACTTGGACCCAAAATACTTGAGTATGGAGCATCTCAGCCTGAAGAGCGATGTGTATAGTTTGGATATTGTATTGCTACAGCTCAATATGCGACGCCCAACCTGCAAACGAAAGCATTTTATTTTTTTTAGTTCGTAGATTGTTTAGTTCCTTTTCCTCTTTTTTTTTTTTTAGTTTTCCTTCCTTTGTTTAGTTTGGTTTCATTTTGCATTTTTTAGTTTTTAATTAATGTTTCTTTTACTTTTGTTTCAATTCGTTTTAGAATTTCAATTTCATTTTTTATTTTTAGATGTTAGGTTAGGGTTTAATTCGATTTTTTTTATTATTAACTTTTAGTATTAATTTTTAGTTTTTAGTTAGTAGATTCTAGATTTTCGTTTAATTTTTTTTTATTTTTTATTTTTTTTATTTTTTAGTTTTTAAATTTTAATTAATGTCTGTTTTACTTTTCTTTTAGTGCCTTTTAGAATTTCATTTTTTATTTTTTTTAATTTAGATAAAGTCAAAAATAAAAACAAAACATTGTCTTTTAGGATTTTAGTTTAATTTCTTTTTGATAATTTTTTTTTTATTATTTTTAATACTTTATATTTTAATTTAATTAGATTTAGCTTTAGATAATTTTAATTTTAGATTTTTACTTTTTATTTTTTTTAAGAGAGAAAAAATAAAAAATAAAATAAAAAGCGAATAAAAATTTCAAAAATGTCCAAAAAAATCAACATAAATCATATAAAAAAAAAAAAAAAAATCTCTTTATTTATTTACTATTTTTGATTAAAAAAAAACAATAAAAAATCAACAAATTAAAAATTTTATTTTTAATTTTGTTGTTAAAAAATAAAAATAAATAATAGATTAAATTTTGTGTGTTGCTTCAAAAAAAAAAAAAAACATTTTCCACAAAATTCACGTAGATTTGAAAATAAATAATGGAACACTTGGAAACAAATTTCAAGGATCGATTTATCAAACATTTGGAGGATTCTATAGATGATGATTATCTTGTTTTGATAGCATCAAGTTGGCATTAAACTCATAACATATTCTTGTTAAATGCTTTTATATGACATACTAATATGCAGAACACAACAGATCTTTCTAATGCCAATCTTTTTGCCAAGCATATTTCATCTGACACAAACAGGTAGTATTACTTTTCATGGTTATTTTTAAGAATGGATTGATATTAATATCATGATTAAGTCAATTTCAACACTTTGATTGTCTTTAGTTTGTTTTATTTGGTACTAAATTTTTGCGTAAGAATCATGAAGGAACTGGCCATTTCTTCTTGAACACACTTATTTTTTCTTTGTACCAATTTTTTTTACAGGTTACAGGATAATCAAGTGATCATTAAGAAGATTACATTGTGACGACAATTAGTCTTCCAAAGACTAAATTCATGAAAAAGTCTAAAGACAAATCCATGTCTACAACCACTACCTTGCACCTCCCTTTTTGCAAAAGATTTTGAATTCCACCAATTGTCAAAGCATACCATTTCCATGTCCATTTTTGATAGCAAGAGTTCTTGATCATTCACCATGCATTTCCATTCATCTATTCCTAACCCATCAATAAAAGCCAAGAAGTTTACTTACAAACTTCTTGCCATTTTCCATTTCCATTGCCATTTCCTACCACTTTCATTTCCGCCAATAAAACCCTGCTTCTATGTATATCATTGAGTCAAAGTCCTAGAGTCTAATTATCTTTGTAAAAACACCAAGAGGCTTGCATGCCCTAATGGCAAGTACTCTTGCCAATGAACAATGGGAGTACATTAATATCCCTTGTTCGTTGGATCCTGTAGGTGACTCGACGACAACAAACTTATTCGTACCTACAAAGATGTGTTAGGCATCTTGACTCCCATTGGAATCAATGGTGGGAGCTCTTGTGTTGGCTAGTGGTATTCATTAATGGCCACTAAGTCAACAACTTCTTGCTATGTTCGACACCAACACATTTAATCACATAGTAAGATTTGTGCCATCGATCGTTGAAGACTTGAAGACCCATATTTTGTAGCAGATGAAGCAGATTTCTTTTCATTGTTTTTCAGTTTTTCATGACTTGAGGACAAGTCAATAAATAAGGCTGGGGGGAGGAAAATGTAACTTATATATTTTTTATACCTTCCAAGCCTTATATATTTTCAGCCATATTCAGCAGACTCATCAGATTCATCAGACTATCCAGCAGCAGATACGACAATACAGATCCATCTTTCATCCACAACTTGTAGCAGCTGAACATGCATGATTCATCCACTTCTGTAGGTAAGTAAGGTATGATGTTTTCTAACCTTTAATCTTGAAATTCTTTTTAGATGCTAAAATGATGATATTTGGAAAATATTCCACTATTTCACTATTCCGTTTCTCATTAAAAAGTTGCCAAAAACCAGCAGTTGGGGAGGGGGGAATTTCACACTTCACACTTCATTTTTTTTCCCTCATTCATATTTCATCTTAACCCACATAGTTTTCCCACAATAAAACTACTACAAAATTATGAGAATATTAAATGAATTCTTAAATATGATGAGCATATTAAATGACTTCTTAAAATGATTGATCTCAACAAATTAAATAATGATTGTAAACACAAGAACCAATCATTAAACAGAGATCTCAACAAAGTAAATAATGATTGTAACACAAGAACCAATCATTAAAAGATGCAAATGCTTTGCAAAAATAAAAGTTATCCAAAGAAGTGCAAAGTTAAAAGGAAGTCCATGATTGAAAGATGTTTGTTACACAAGAACCAAACATCTTGTAAAAGGAAGCTCATCTAAGAATTAAATCAAATAAGTCATTGTAGTAGCTTGCATGAGGACATGCAAAAGCTTCAGTTGGGGAGTATGTTTGGGTTTCAAAATGTCACTCATTACCATACATTTTTCACCTATGCTTCCATTTTATCACCCATTATTCACCACCATGTCACTTCATTTTCCTATTATTCACCATTAATGGGTCTAATTTATATTTTCCAAATATTATTTATTTTTAAGCATTTTTGAGAGAAATTCTTGATTAAATATTAGAAAATAATATATTTTACATTATATATGGAAAGTGGGTTGTTTTTGTGACATGTGTAGGTGCTAAGGAAGCTTCCAAGACAGCTTTATGTGGCCTTGAAGGATCAAATTCGAATTTGAGAAGATAAACCTCATGGAGAAGATTATGATCTCATGGAGAAGATCAAGGACAAAAGGGGTTATGTGTCTAGATGGTTGAGAGATGTATGGAACTAAAAGAGAGATTAGTGGATGATCATTATGATTTTGTTACTCATCTCATTGTATAAATAGGAGTACAATCTCCTCCATTTGTAATGTTGAAGTCTTTATAATATTGTAATCTTAGAATTTTGGAGTATGTAATCTTAGAAGCTTAGAGTTGGTTTGTAATGGAGATTTTCAAATAAAGGATTCATACTTCGATTTTTCCTCTACATCTGAGTCTCCATTAAAGTGGTGTGCTTGTGGAGTTATGGAGGGCCCCCATGGCCTCACTTGCATGCTTATTTGCTTAATTTAGGTATAATTTATTTATGTTTTGTTTTATTTCAGTTTTTAAGCTTTGTTAAATGATCTAATATTGGAAGGATCTTATTTGAAAGTGTTTTTGTAAGAGAACCATAAGATCTCATACAATTATTAGATTTAGGTTTGTTTCATTTCAGTTTTTAAGCTTTGTTAAATGTTCTAATATTGGAAGAGTCTTATTTGAAAGTGTTCTTGTAAGAGAACTATAATACCTCATACAATTATTAGATCTAGGTTTGATTAGTTATTGAAAGAGATCTTAATGAATATGTTCTTGTAAGGGGACTTTAAGATCTTGGACAAATTAGGAATCTTTCTAGATCTATATATTTTAGATAAGCACTTCTAAGTTTACCTTCCCGGGTTGACATTAAATTAAACTCTAATTGACATCGTCAATTGGAACCAAACACCTCCAAAGCCCAGAAATGCTAGAATTACAAGGGATGTTGCAACACAAAAATGTTGGAATACATGACAACTTAGTCCTAGTGAGGGTCACTGCTACAGAAAAATAAAGATGAATGGATCTGCTGATATATTACTCAAAATGAGTTGAAAATGGAGAACTAGTCTCTCAAACACAATCCCAAGATAACCCGACAAGGGTTTCTTGAAATACACAAGATGCAAAATCTGTAGACTACAACTCTATGGCTGAATCATGTTGTATCATTGAATCTCTATTGCAAAATGGATAAAATGATAAATATATGGCTATAACTCCTCCTCCCCAGCTTTCTGGGTGAAAGGCTGCTCCTTTCACTAGGAAACTAGCTCATAAACAGGGTTTTTCACCCCTCCACTGCAACACCATGAAAAATAACGCAGTTCCTCAAGAAGATTGTGTTATGGTTGTAGGTGACTTCTTGGACCAATGCCGAATGGTGGAAATGAAGCTTAGAATACTTCTCTTATATTTCCTTCTCAAATAGTCCAATAAAGAGTGGGAATTCCTGCATGGAAATGCCCTTGTACTAAAAAGTACCAAAAACCCGACTAAACAACAGAAGCATGCAATAAGTCATAAGTCAAACTTAAAAAATATTATGAATTCCTCTCATGGATTCCACCCATTCCCTTGTAATCTTGGTGAGATTCCTCACCCTGGGCCCTAATCATTTATGAGGTTACTTCCATGCAAAAACTCCTCCTCCAAAACTGCGCTCTCCCCACTAGCTCCACTCTCTTCTTTTGGGAGCATTGTTGATTTGGTCAACCTTGATCTTGTCTACATGCATTTTCCCATTTCACACCCAAGGTGGATTTATTTTGACTGATCCACATCCATACTGGAAGTGATTTATTCCTACTAAAGATATTTAAGGGTCTCCCTACCCCACTTATTCCTCTAGACTGAAAATAGAAGCAACATATAATATCCAACTAGCTGAAATCTAATTGGGAATATTACAAAATCTCATTACATATCCATGAAAGTAACAAAAGTATATTACAAGAGCCAAGATTCTCCTAGCTATATCTAAAATTTGAATCCTAATTAGCTCTTGATCTTCCCTATTTAACCTAAAGGGTAGCTACCAACATCTCCCTAAAAAGTAGGTGATTTGTCCCTTTGACTACAAGAGAAGTGGAGCTTTGTTTCACTTAGTCTTCCACATGCTTGGTTGCCTTTGATTTTGAGTTTTTGGAGGGATTCATGAGGATCCTTTGGCTGCCTTTATGATATAATGAGGTGGTCAACCCCCCTATAATCTCTCCTTGTTGTCTACTCAAAGCTTTTATTTCACAATCTTTAACAAAAATGGAATATCTTCATGATTATCCTGCATTTAAGCCATATTAGGCATTCAAAGAATGACAAACCTTAATCACCATATACACTAAGCAACATATTACCATAATGTAATTAAATGTGAGAAATAAATACTAGTAATGCTAAAAAGGTGGCAATTAACCCCTCCACATATACCTAATGGTGGTGCTCATCACCAACTCTTAGCTAGGAGACTCTTAGCTCTTGTAATAGACTTTTGTGACTTTCATGGCTATGTAATGAGATTGTTTTTGCAATAAAATGAGTATTATGTTTATCCTTCACTGATTTAGTTTCAAAGAGCTAAGCTTCTGGGTTAGGGCCTAATCCATTGGCCTCAGTATCTCTTGTGTATTTATGTTTATTTTCCATGCCATTGTAGTGAGTTTATTTCATGTGTTCTAGTTATTTTGCTTACATTTCATTTTTTTGTGTTTAGTTTGCTTCCAATTCACGTTGTTGTAGTTATTCTCCTGTAGATCATGGTACAGTAGAATATAAAAATCCAAAGTTGTGTGTCAAAGCCTCCCTCTCTCACATCTTTCATTGGATCTTGAGGAGGGCATATCTTCACCATAGACCCAAAATTGCTTTCAATTTATGATTTCTTGGAAAGGATATATAGCTTGCTATATTTACCACAACATGTTATGAATGTTGAGTTAGGTTTCTGATTCAAATGCATATGGAGGTTTTCTTATTAAATTAAACTCATCTTTTCCACCATTTTCTTCATAGATTTGTCCATGTTAATTGCATGAACAAGTATTTTTCTTGCATATTTGAGTAGATCAGCAGAGGAGGACTCCACCAACATCCCTAGATTCTGTTTCCACCCTCCACCAACCTAATTTCAACAAAATTTCCTTCAACCCTATTTTTTGAGATCTTCACCACAGCATCAAGAGCTACCCTGGAGGTGCAACACAATCTTTGAAAGAAGTTATGAGCTTAGCCAAGGGGATGACCACCTTCCATCCACTTAATTCCACCTTCATCCCACCTTTCCTACCCCTTTCCTCATCATTTATGGCCTCAAACTACCCTCGAATTTTTTCCGGTAGCATTTCAGGACATCCTCTAGCACTACAAGAAACCCTATATCAAATCCTATAGCAGCTCAGGTTAGCCACTTCTTCAGCCCATAAACCATCTCTCACCTCATGTAGACCTGAAGTGTTGAGCCCTAACATTGCACTAAGAGTGCTGCAACTCCTAGAGGCTACTCTAATTTACTTTATCATCCAAGGGTTCATTGTTATATACACAACAGATGCATTCCACTCATGCCATCCACTTCTTAGTCCTACGAAGGGGTGTTACTACTAGGGCTAATTCTATGGAATGAAGTCTATCGCACTTCTGAATGAAACCTAAGACTGTAGATAACTCAAGCCCATTACTCTATCAACAAGAAAGAAACTAGTCTAAAGCATAAGGACACACATAGCTATTTGCAAGAAAGAAAATCCACAATTAGGCTAAAGCAAGAAATATAATTAAACTAAGTGGAATTCATAAATAAATTGTTGAGTTAAATTTGCAGAAATAGAAACTGATCTATGAACGCATTGCTGGGCCATATGGCTAATTAACCTCTAACTACTTCATGCTTGACTACAATGTTTTAACAATGCATCTATTCATGAGCTAACTATACTTGCAAATACTCTCTTTTGCAGTAAAATAAGGAGGCGTTGAGGTGGCTTAAGAAGGACTTGAAATCATGGATTCAAAGTTCAAGGTGTCTCTGAGGTTGTGTCAAGTCTAGATGAGGTGAGATATGGTTTCTGGGCTGAAGAAGTGGTTGAGTGGCGTTGTTACATGATCTACCACAGGGTTTCCTGTAGTGCTACAAGATGTCCTGAAACGCTATAGGAAACATGCCGAGGGTAGTTTGAGGCCATAAATGATGAGGAAATGGGTAGGAAATGTGGGATTAAGGCGAACTTAGGTTTATGGAAGGTGGCCAACCCTTTGGCCAAGCTCAAAACTTATTTCAAAGCCCTTCTTGCACCTCCAGGGTAGTTCCCGGTGTTGTGGTGAAGATCTTAAAAAAAAATGTTGAAGGCGATTTTGTTGAAAGTGGGTTGGTGGAGGGTGGAAACTAAAGCTAGAGATGCTGGTGGATTCATCTTCTGATCTACTCAAACCTACAAGAAAACTACTTTTTCATGCAATAAATATTGACAAATCTATGATGAAAATGGTGGAAAATATGAGTTGAATTTAATAAGAAAACCTACCTATGCATTTGAATAAGAAACCTAACTCAACATTCATAACATGTTCATGATAAATACAACAAGTTATCTATCCTTTCCTAGAAATAATAAACTAAAATCAATTTTGGGTATGTGGTGAAGATCCCTCCTCAAGCTCCAATGAAAGAGGTGAGAGAGGGAGGCCTTGACACATGGATTTGTAGTTTTATATGCTACTGTAACATGACCTACAAGATCCTAAATAAAACAACATGAAATGGAAGCAAACTAAACACATCAAAATGAAATGTAAGCAAACCAACTACAACACATGAAATAAAATAGCTACATAGCAAGGAAATTAAACATAAATACACAAGAGAGACTAAGGCCAATGGATTGGGCTCTAACCAACAAGCTCAGCTCTCTGAAACTAAACCATTGAAGGATAAATTGAATGCTCATTTTATTTCAGAAAAAATCTCATTACATAGCCATGAAAGTCACAAAATTCTATTGACAGAGCTAAGAGTATCCTATCTATCTCTAAAATTCGAATCCTAATGAGCTCTTGCTCCACCCTATTTAACCTAAAAGGTAGCTACCAAAAACACCCTAAAAATTAGGTGATTTGTCCCCTTCGACTACAAGAGAAGTGGAGATTTGGTTGACTTGGTCTTCCACTTGCTTGGTTGCCTTTGATTTCAAGTTGTTGGAGGGAATCTCAAGGATCCTTTGGTTGCCTTTAGGAGTTAAGGAGGTGGTAAATGACCATATAATCTCTCCTTGATGTCTACTCTGAGATTTTATTGCACAATCTTCAAAAAAATTGGCATATATTCATGATTTTCCTACATTTAAACCATATTAGGCATTCGAAGTATGATAAACCTTAATCAACATCTACACTAAGAAACATATGACCATAATGTAATTAAATGTGAGAAAGAGAGACTAACAAGGATAAAAAGGTGACAGTTAACCCCTCCACATATACCTGATGATGGTACCCATCATCACCCCCCTACCAAATGGTTGCTCATGCTATGAGCAACTTAATCCTCCTTCTTCATCTCTTTTAGTGCTTTAGTGGCCCCCCTAACATCCTAAGAAATAAGTGAAGGAGTTCCTTCGGGAGGGTAGAATCCAACATTCCTTTTTTCCTCCTCCCATTCTTTGTTTTCCTCATCTTTGTCTTTCCCTTCACCCAGTCCCAGTAGCAAAGGTGGACTGAGTTTCAAGCCAAGCCATTCGATCTTCATTTTTTGGATAGCCCTCTTGTACAATGGTGCCCTTTCTAGGGAAATTATCAATCTCTTTGGGGTATGATATTCCATGTTCATGAGACTAAGAGGGAGGCCATTCCATATTATTTGACTTTCGATTACACATTCATCATCCAACAATCTAGAAATCTCATAAAAATGTGCAATGGTGTGTGCTTGGGTGTTGAGGTACTTGTCTACAAGGCTGACATCATTTTATATCATGAGGTTATTGTTAATGACTCCCCTAGGCCTTAATATCTATTTCCTTATGTGTAGTGACTCTCTGTTTTCTCTTATCATCACCCTCTTTGCTTCCTCTTCCCTTTCCTCCTCATTGACCATCCAAGAGGCTAAGGCCATCAACTGCATGTCCCCAAAACTAGGTTTAGGGTGCCAAATGTTTAAATTTTTCAAAAAAATATTGTGCATATAAAATTATTCCAGCTTGGCCTTGACTCCTATACTAGACTGATTGCAAAATTCAATAAACTACCTGTAGTTTTGAAAAGGCAAGGATCCATTAGATGCTAGTTTCTTAATATGAAATTGCATCCACAATTATTTTAGTAAGATGGCATAGGATTTTGAATGATGTCTGTTTTGGATGGCCTCCATACATAAATATTCCATGGTGGAAATCTGTTTATCCTTTTGTTGGGGTTGGCTTTGTAACCTTGGATTCTCTGATTCTAACATCAGACAAATCCCTCCCCAATCTAGTGATCTTCTCTTCCATGATTCCTATATCATGCACACCCTTCGTTGTGGAAATTTTCATTTAGTGATGTGTACATGCTCTCTCTTGATCTAGCTGAAAAAATAGGGGGACTGCAAGATTTTGAGGAATCATTCTTCATCCTTCAATAATTGTATAGTAGGAAATCATATTTGGTTGAGGGCTAGGGTGTGAAATTATTGAGATGTCTTTAGGGACAGATTTTGGGGAGGTAGGCTCCTCCTTTTGTTCCTTCTCTTCCTTCCCTTTGGCATCCTACCCTTCAATATGTGCCTCTTTTTCAACATCCTAGAACTCTTTCCCTTCCAAGGGTTCCTTATATCCCTCCCCCATGGTTTTCTACATTTTTTTTTGCACTGATATAGTTTCTTGTAGCATAGACATATTTTCCTGTATCAAACTCTATTTTGCATGTATCAAACCCTCCTTTTCTTGTTGCCCCTTCATTTCTACCTCTTGAGAGTATGTGGGGATTGGTACATGTTTAAGGGATATCGGCCTTGAAGAATGTCTTCTTCTATAAGTCACAAGTGTCCTCTCAGGTGAGGTGTCCACTTCCTTTTTGGGTGACTCCTCAATTTTTATAGGGCTTTTGGTTGGAGTCTGTGGCTTCCCTTGCTTTACCCTGGTACTCTTTCTAGTTCTGAAGTACATGGGGGCTCATATTTTCTTTTGGCCTTCACTAGTGTGCTTAAAGTGGCTAAGGTAGTGACCAGTTATTTCTCTAATATTTATAGTGAAATTTTGGTATGTTGGGGAGAGGTATCAGTGCCCAACATAGGGTCTAATGCCTCTTACTCCCCTATCTCATCTTCCTTCTTCTCTTCTGCTTATTCCTATTATTTTTCATCTTCATCTTTTTCTTCTTCTTTTCCTTCCTCTGTTTCTAGGGTTTTTATGTTTTTTGCTTCAGTATCCATATCTTCCTCTTATTTATCTTCTCCTTTTGTCTCTTCAGTCTCGCCTCCTTCTTATTCCATACCCCTCTCTCCAATACTAGAGGCAGGGTTTTTCCAAATTTTGTAGCTATGAATTCTTTCCTATCCATATCTATGAATGTGGACCAGGGTACAAGGAGGTTCAATATATTTATAACATCTCCTTTTATAAGCTTGATGAGGCCATGGTGAGCTAATTTCTTATAATTTCTCTCCCTTGCCTATTGTCTCATGTCCCTAATTGAATGTAGGAGGAAGTAAGGAATGTTCAGTATTTTTTCTAAAGGGAGATCTCCTTGGAACCGAAGCTCATTCAAGAGTCTGAAGTGTTATCCATAAACCACACTAATTATTCCCTCACAAGAAATGTATTTCAATATGTGAAATGCTACTTCATCCCAAGGGCATGGAAGGCTTTCTCTTCTCACCCCATTTTCGTCCTCAATGAATTATTCATTTGGCAGAAAGAAGCTCATTTTTGCAGCAGTGATGGACACCCTATCTTCTCTATTCCACTTGAATCTGTTATCACTCTCCCCAACTTCCCAAGGTTGAAAATGGGATTAAAGAAAGGTAACCATAGACTAGGATTTAGGTCAGGTATCTAGCCCTACTAGGACCATAGAGGGATCTCTTGTTGTCAATTTTTAGTCAATGGATTGAATGAATATCTATTTATCTTAGGCTAGGTATGTAAGCTTAGTAAATTGGATTTTTTTTTGATGTTTGAAGTGTTGGATATAAAGGTCAGTGAGAAGTATAGGTCTAGGGTTTTTAGGCATGAATTTCAAGGTCAATTTTCGGAGAATGTGTAAGGCTAGATAGGTAGTTTAAAATCATGCTTAATTTTTCATTGAGTATATGATGAAGTGATAGAGAGTCTGAATGAGCACTAAGGGGAATTCTTCATGTAGAGGTAAATAGACATAACATGTAAACCTTGTCTAAAACAGAGCCTGAAAAAACATGACTTCTGCTTATAAACTTATAATATAAACACATGGAAAAATGTATCTAAAAGATGAATATATATCATTTAACATGAACAAATAAACATACATAAGAATAACAAATGCTCCAATGCATGCCACAAGATTCTCAACATAAGTTTTGCAAATATGTCTTTCATTTCATTCCAAAATGTTGTTACAATAGCTCCACTGCAAAATAAGACTATCCAACACAAAAAAAGACTAAAGAGAGTCCAATTATAGAAAATATGAACCATGACACCTCATCAGGTCGAAATCCCATCCAAAATGCATCATAAATACACAAGATGAGTCATTTGCTAGATTCTAGGGAGGTTAGAAAGCATTCCCTAAAATTCAGCTATGAACTAGGAGTGTTTGTCCCTTACATTAAATTACATGTTCCCTCATGATAAGAGGCAAAAACCAACTCAAATACTCTAGTGGCAACTCATAGGATAACAAAACCTCGAACTTTTGACTTTTTCTGAGCTTTCCAAGTGTCCTGAGGAATCCAATGTAGATTTGTAACATTTCTGACAAAAGCGTAGAAGAATTTTGCAGAAGAGTAGCAGAAGTTTGAAGCCACTTTTGAGGCACTTTTAAGAGTCCAAATCCAATTCTAACAGAACATTCAACTAGACCTATGTTTCTAGTTTCCATAACATCTTCAATTTTTCAAAATGACCCATGGGAAGGCCTCCAAAAATTCATTCTCCAAAGGTTTCTCTAGAAGCATAGCAAGGCCTCCAAAAAGGTGGCAGAAGCATAGAAATTGAGCGGTTTTTTGGCCTTTTCTCCAAAATTAAAGCCCTTCATTCAAAGAGGGATCCTGATTTTTTATTTACTCATCAAAATGAATCCAACCATGTAAATAAATCATCATTTGGATGCCCCTAAAATAAGCATAGCAAAAGTTTTCTACACTTCTATGAGAAGGAATTTCCAAAATTTTGCAAAAATCACAAAAAATACCAAAATTTTTCAGAACTTCTAAAAATTGGTTTTGTAGCACCTGTGAGTGATGGTATAAATATATAAGGAAGCTTCAACCAACAAATCTAAGCTATCCTTCTCTTTAAGATTATTTTGAGTTTCTTTTAACCTTTTCTTCAGTTGTTTTAGCCTTATTTGAGAAATTATGTTCTTGGTGCGATAGTGATTTGCCATGTGTATTTGGAGGTAATTATCCCTCTTAAATCTCTTCAAGAGCTTCTCCAAAATTTCATTTACCCTTGACAACCAAATTTCTATGTCTTGATTAATTTCCATGTTTATTAGCTCATCAAAGATTAACTCTTCAGGTGGATGAGCTGACTATCTTTCTAGCTCCAACGACTTTTTGAGGCATCTTGTCTTTGGCCTTCTTGGCTATGTTTCAGTATCCATATCCTACATTTTATCAACATCTAAGATCTTATTACCTTTACCTTTTTTAATATTCCAAATTAGGGAAAACAGGAATATTGAACATAAAACTAGAAAATGCAGTAAATATCAATACATCAAAACATGAGCAGATCACTAAGCCATTTTATTAGATATGATAACAGAAAATGAGTATAATATTTTGAGGAAAAGACACTCCATTTAGGTAAAACAAGCCTCAAATGACCCTATACATCAATACATGAAAAATTGTTGCTATACAAACTGTTGGGAGGCCATGACTGCGCAATCCAATATCTCTCCACTATTTCCATGACTACACTGTTGATTTGGTTAATATTGACCCCATCCACATTCATTGACTCCCATTCATACAAAGGAGTGCTTTATTGAACTAGATACACTGATCCAATTTCACACTAGAATTGGTTTTATTCCTACTAAAGAGATCTATGGGTCCCTCTACCTTCTTATTAATCTATCTTATTGACAAAAACAAAATTTAATATTCTAACTAGCTAAAAGCTAATTATGAATATTAAATTCCTCCCCTCCCAAATGTTTCTTGTCCTCAAGAAAATGCAAGGATGGATGCTGCAAAATCTTCTCTCCTCCCCATGTAGCATCCTCATCCGGTAGATTCCTCCACTGAGTCAAATATTCTCCAATCAACATGTTCCTTAGTTTCCACTCCCAAGTGTCCAAGTTAGCCTTCGGTGATAAAACCAAATGGCTCACATCATAAAGAGGTGGGAGATCCATGGTGGAAACTACATGCTGACCAATGGCCTTTTTGAGGCATGGGACATGAAAATTTTTAGGGACCTTACTCCCACTGGGGAGCTCCAACCCATATGCTACTCCCCCAACAAGATGGATCACCTTGTATGGCCCATAGAAAAGCTTCTCAGTCCCCTTATCCTTCATTGTAGATGGTTTATTATTATTATCACTTGTGAACGCTTATCCCACCCATTTCTACCATTCTTCATCACGTCATTTATTATAATTTATTATTTAAATCCATTTTATAAATGATTTATGCTCTTATGGATGAATATTATTTATCTTCCTTTATTTCTAATAAATTGATGATTATGAATTATTTTATCAATGATAGTTTTAATAAGTTGGTTATAACATTATTCACCATTTTTTGCCTCCAAGATAATTTCCAGATTGAAGATTTGATCATTAAAAGTGCCAACTCAGAAATGCGCTGGAATAAGGAGTGACAGTTTTGCGGTTGAGATTCTAAGCAAATGAAGACGAATCTGGAAAATCCGGAACATGGGTTTTGTTCAGAACGGACCCAATTAACTTTATTGAAGAACGGTTTGCCCAAATTCGGCTTGTACTGAGAGAAACGCAGGGTTCTTTGAGCACGATTTTCTCAGATCTGTGGTTGCGACCGTCCTCCAAATCTCAGCTACAAAGCCAAATTCGACTTGTTGTTGTTGAAAGAGGGATGTAAATCTATTTTATTGTTGATCAATTGGTTGGAAGAAATTCAATATTATTATTAGAGATCCTATTTGCTATTTAATTTCTCCACCTTCTGATTATAAAAGGAGAAACATGTATTGTGTATGAGGGGATGGAGAGACTTTTCTTATTGTAATTTGCAGAATTGTGCATCGGCTCTTGTTAAGAGAGTGTGAGCTGTTTGTAAACATTATTAATGCCTGATTAATAAAGGAGTTCACTGTTGTTCCATTTCTCGTTACTGATAGTGTGCTACGCAACGCTCTTCAATTTGCATGAGGTCTTACCGGTGGAGCCATCTCAATGCTGTTTGTATTTCTATTAGTTTATTTATGTTGTGTGAAGTTCGTTTATTACAATTAAAGAATTGAGTTATTGCTAATTGGATCAAATACAGAGTCATTGTTATTCCATTCTTTACAAGAAGCATGATTCATGATTCAATCGTTATAAAATGTTGTTTTTCTGTATCTAATTCCAGTTGTTATTCCTTTTGTTTATGAATTACGATAGTTGATTGTTGCATGGCTGTCGACAGGATTAAAGAGTAGAAATCTAGTTTGCTTGGTTATGAATTGAATTCACTGTTTATTTTACGCTGCTATTCAATTCTTGTTCATTTCTTTTAGATTGTTGTTCCTTTCCAGTTTGCGTTTTAGATTTCATTTCCTTTGAGTTGTTTTCACTTTCTTTGAGATCTCTAAACTGTAGAGGGCAGAGCTAATCATTCCAGGTCCCCAGATTTGGTCATCTCACATCGATTTCTAGGGGAAAGAGTTATTACTATTGCATCCCTAATCGATGTCTAGCAAGGTTGCTGTAGTGTAGTCTTTATATTTCTGTCATTTGTAATTAGATTTCTTTTCAAGCAGATTTCTTTTCAAGCATTTATTATTTCTGCATTTGTATTTCTATACTACATCTTCACAAACATTACTCTTGAGTAAATAGCCGCCTCAGACTGAGTACACTCTTGAAACAAAAAGTCGTCTCTGGGTTGACAATTAATGTGAGGTAATTAGGAGTTACAAAGACACATTTTTATCGCTCCACATTTTGGCGCCGTTGCCGGGGAGAGTGTAGCCATTTCTAAAGAGTAGTGTGAATCTGATGAGTGCCTGCTAGGGAAGAGTTGGATCTTAAAAACGGAAGGTAAGAACCTACGTGCGAAGCATGTAAAAGCCCTGCTCCACTGTCCGCTTTCCTAACAGATTTGTTGTTGCTTTGTTGGGTAGAAATAGATGTTTGAATTTTTGTGTGAGTGACTAGAAATTTTGAAAAATAAATCACATGATTTCATTCAAGTGGTGATGTAAGCACCACCCATTTCACTAACCGATTGACAGGAACATTTGAAGAAGGAGCCTCAAAGAAACACATGAAGAACATCTTATACTATGGTAAGAAATGGCTCACGTTTCTACTTTTGAATTTCCTATGAAAGATCTAGGAGGAGTGACACAAATGCACATAATTCCCCCATCTTTACCAAATTTTCATGGTTTAGCAAATGAAGATCCAGATACATTCTTATTTGAGTTCGAAATACTTTTTAGAGGATATGATTATTGTACTAATGATCAAAGATTGAAAGTGTTTCCTCTTACTCTAAAAGGAGCAGCTCTCCGATGGTTCATGAGCCTAGGTGGGAATTGTATCCAATCATGGGAGGACATGAAGAACATATTCTTGAAGAAGTACCAAGACTATTGCAAATCCAATGAAGATATTTTCGGTATGATACAAGGGGAAGATGAAAGTTTGGAGGACTATGTAGATCGATTTCATTATAACCTTCAAAAATCAAAGCATAAGCATTTGGAAAAAGAGATCTTAAAAAAACTCCTTCTTAAAGGAATCAAAGATGAATTTTTAGAACTCTTAAATCTGATAGGAAAAGGTGATGTTTTTCAGTTATCATATGATGATGTTTGTGAGTTGTGCATAAGGTATTCAAGAGGAATCTCCAAGGCTGGTAAGAATTCTAGAGATGTTTGTTCTTTGTTTTCCAAATCTGCTACAAGAATAGGAGACATAAGAGCTGAAATTAATGATTTATTTGAAAATTTTAAAGTTGATTTTATTAGCTCTCTAAGCTCAAAATTGGATGTTTTGCAGGTTCATAAAAATGAAGAATTTGATGAAGTGTTTTGCACTCATGACCAGGAGGAGCATCCCATAGATACTCACTCTTCCTTATCTAGGATGGAAGTAGCATATCAAAGAGATAAGGAAGCTACAACAAGGTCAACAGGTATGGTTCAAAACACTTCTTCTCCATTCTCTTACTTGCATAATCCATTATGGAATACTCATGTTCTAGGGTAGCCATGTCAATTTCAATATAACCACCAATCTTATCTACAAGTTTGGCATGGTTCACCTTATGATTGCATGACTACTCTCCCTCATCTTGTAGCACAAGCACATTCTCCATATTCTCCACCAGCTCTTTCACAACATCCTGCTTGCATATCAAATTTATCCACTCAACCTAACCAAACACATCATCACAATGCTCCATTCCATACACAATTTCCTGCTCAACTAATTCCACACCCTCACCACAATAAACCAGTACAACATGCTTACAATGTTGAACTGCCAAATTTAGCCACCCTTCCCACCCATTCTATCTCACATGCACCATTAGAGAAAACTTACAATGAGATTCAAAATGTTTCAAATTCAAAAATTGTAGAAGCTATGGAAGCAAATGAGGTTTCTTCTAGGTTGCACCAACAAACCATTTTAAAAGCTCAAGAACTTCATGGTATGATGGGAAATCAAGAAAGTAATGGATATATTGAAGATTGGTTTCACTCCATCACGTGTTTGCATCATCACTCTATGCTTCAACAATTTTTCATACCATTTTTTCAAGGGAAGTTGGCTTCTCATACCCTAATTTTCATTAATATGCATTTTTCAAATTTGGGTATGTGTATACATGAAGCCTTATTTCGAAAATGGCTCCACTGGAAGTACTCATATACATAGTCATATTCATTTTTCAAATCAAAATAGGTTAGTATAAAACATAAAATAAATAAGGGAATAAATAAATGCATTTTGTTTTTTATGTAAAACTAGTTGTTTTTTTGTTGCAACATGCTATGCAAATCAATATTGGTGATAATTTTTTTAATTCATTTGTGTATGTAGATGACTTATAATGGAAATAATAGCTCTAAAAACACTCATATTCATTTTTTATCACCAATTTGAAAAAATGCTTGAATATCATTTTTTTGGCTTGCGGGCTTGATGAACTTTCTGGAAAAACAGTCGGGACAGTCATGTTTTGAGGGACCAAAAATGAATATTTTTAAAACTTGTTTCTACCCTAGGTAGCCCTTGATGTCTACTTTCTAACCCAATTTGAATCAGTCAATTTGGATTTGAAACGAAAAAGTTAGAACCAAAACATTGACCGGATGTCTAGCGGGCAGCTCAGGAACAGAGTTGGGACAGTCCGTTTTTGGAGGCCTAAATGACCATATTTTTAAAACCTGTTTCTACCCTAGGTAGCCCTTGATGTCTACTTTCTAACCCAATTTGAATCAGTCAATTTGGATTTGAAACGAAAAAGTTAGAACCAAAACATTGACCGGATGTCTAGCGGGCAGCTCAAGAACAGAGTTGGGACAGTCAGTTTTTGGAGGCCTAAATGAATGAATTTTTAAAATATGTTTCTATGGTAGATTCCCCTATGAATCTAGTTTCCAGTGCAATTGGAATCACTCATTTTTGATATCGTATGGGGAAGTTATGATCAAAATACTGACTGTCTATCGTAAATCAGCACTCTTAAAACTCTGTTTTTCCGGATGTTCCTTACAGTATTTGACCTATCAATTCTTCTTGTCTTAAAAACCTGTTTCTATTGGAAATAAATAAATGAATCTAGTTTCATTTCCAATTTGAATCATTCGAATCCGACATCAAACGAAGAATCTATGCTTAAAACATTCACTGTTGTTCTAAGTGGGGTAAGCGAAAATGACTCTGTTATGCAGGTTGTTCTAAGTAAAATTGACATATCATATCATTGAATTTTTAAAACCTGTTGTTATTGGAGATTAACCTTTGAATTAGCTCTCATTTGGCTTTGGAATCACTCAATTTAGACGAAAAACAAAGAAGTTGTGACTAAAACACTGCAGGTTAGCATGATTGGCCACTGCTCTCCCGCAGGTAACAAATATATTTTACTTTGTTATTTTCTCCATAGATTTGTTCTACAGAGTAACTACTTGTTAGTTTTTTTGCATAATTCCTGGATTAGGGGAGCCCGCGCACCTCTCTTTCTCCATGATTTAATGTTTTCTTGCAGGTAGATACTCGTTTTTTGCAGGTCTTGGGAAAATAAAGAAGATTAATTTATGGACGAGTGATTCTTGAAACAAATTTTAATAAAACAAAGGAATTTCATCCAACTCATTACCCAACGGATTCATAATAGAACAAATGAAGAATTGATTTCAATTTGAAGATTCATGTCTTATCACTACTGCCAAAACATTTTTCAAAGAGATCATTTTTTTGACATAACATCATAGTTGTTGTAACTTAATTTAGTTATTTACATATTGTTTTTAAATAAAACGTTGTTTCTTTTCTGATATTTTTTATATTTTGTGTTTCAGGTGTTGCTTCATTCAAACTGTGACCCATCCTCAGCATCAATACAGTGAACAACTAATTCATTCTTTGCGTACTTGCATTTCATGCTTGTGCATTTTTGCTGTTCTTTTTCTGAAGGAACGGCACGTGTGTTTTTGCTGTTCCTTCAAAAGAATCAACACTTTGGGATTATTTTCGAGAGCAACCCTTCCTTCCTCTTGTGGGATTATTCCTAGTTCATCTCAACCACATTTTACTGATTCCCTTTCATGGCATGAAGTACACTATTTTTATAAGGACAAGAATTATGGATTCTATTGAAGCGAGTTAATATCATTCACGTTATGATCTTTAACAGGACAGCTCCTTGATGATAGATTATTTTCAAAAAGGACACAATTATTTATATACTACTTTACTGCATTGTTTTCTGTTGAACATGATATTGATTGATCATCTTAATACCATGCTGGTTCCACCCTTCTGGATTATAATCTTCTCTGTCTGTAATAAATGAGATTATGGGTATATTTTTCTATTGACATGTTCAACTTCTTCCACCATCCCCGCTCTTAAGGAGTACTGAGCCTCCCTCTTTTTATCATAAAAATGTGTAATAATAACAAAATTTTGTTCGCAGATGGAGGATAGGGGGTCTCATTACGAGCCAGCCTACCATGTTCATAAGGCTGTAACAAAGTGACATTCCCATTATGACCACCACACCAGGGTTATGATCCATTGGATAGCCCAATTATCCTTGGAACAGGAGGTCTCATCACGAGCCGGCCTGATCACTTTTGCTACATCCCAGTGAATGGCAGTGTGGTTATCTGGTTACCACGCCAGCACATTGATCTCTTCTGTAGAACAACAATGTAACTCTCTAGTTATAAATTGAGGATTCTCGCTCATATGGGTTAAAAAGCAACCCTGCCGAGGCTATGGACGCCTGCTGGCAGCAGCGGCTCTGCTTATGGTATTGAAGTTATATCTTATCGTCAATTATTATCATAATACCCTTTTCTTATTTTTTCTTTTTATCAGAGAAGTTATTTCCTTAACTTTTTCCCTGTTTTGAACCTTTATGCATGAGAAATTGTTTTATGATCAATCACATCATTTTCAGCTAGCATACTATCAGTAAAGCATCTTTTTGGCACATTGTTGTTCTTTTTCTCTTTTTCATAACTTATCATCAATTCAAAGCGTCCTATCTTTTATTCATAACTATCTTTACACACTCTGCTCTCATTATAACCATAACTCCCGCTATCCTATCATTGATATGTGTACTCTGCTTCATTCACTGCTATATTGTTCATTCCCTTGCCTTGCCATCAGCACAACACCTCTCATCTGCTTTATGGTCATGGAATTCCTTTTCCAATTGGAGGGGGGAATGTATGCATTATGGGATTGCATGCGATATGATTACTGCACTCTGCCATCACTTGTTGATTTGCCAAAATATTAGTATTGCATGTATACATAAGTTTTTCCGATTGAAATTTTTGCATGCATCTTATCTATTGCTTACACTATGGATTCAAGAACATTGTATGCCAAATAGTGCTTTGTTTGCAGGAAAACAACAAGTATGGGCAGAATTTTATTCATAGCATGACCACACTATTGCACTTAACAGAAGAGGCTCGCGTACGTGAACAATTCTTCAGACATGATGTGCTTACCTGGATTCCACCTTTTGTATCACTTTCAGCACCAAATCTGCCTACATCAGCTTCAACAACTGCCAATCCATATATGTCATTCCACATTTTTGGAGGTAAAACTTGAGGTAAAATAGCATAATTTTCTGATTTATTACGAATTTAGGAGAATTTACTGAAATCCATTTTGAGCATTATTTATCATCCTTCATTCCACATCTTTACCACTTCCCCTTTTTCAGCGGCATATCATCTTTCAATTTGGGGGAGTGTTGTTTTCATTCATTTCTTTCTTATGACTATGCCATTCATATTCTTTATCATCCATTGCTATTCTTATTCATTCTCAACACCTCCCTTATTCCATGTTGTTTTACACCAAGCATAGAATTCAACAGCTGGTAGCAACCACCTCAATTTTTTTTTAGCATCGCATGAGGGCATGCTAATTTTTCAGAGAGGGGGAGGAATTGCTACGCATGATGGATGTTTTCAATTTTCTTTCTCATTTAAGGCATACAATTTCATTTTTACACAATGCAGAAATTGATTTCCATAATATTTAAAAAAAAAACCATGAACTCAATTCTTGTGATTTTTGGAAAACACAGACGTATCATTAATACAAACCCAGACAATTTCAAGATAAATTGGTTCATAAAATTTCGGAAATCATGCACTCTCACCTACAGCCATTTTGTTTATATCTCATGATCCGTGCATCAAAACGATCCGATTTTTGGATCATAAAGGCATTCATATATTATAAATTTACTTGCCAAATTTCAACAAAAGCTGGTTTGTAGTTTTTGAGAAAATGGTTAATGAAGTTTGCTGTTACTTATATCATATTTTGTTGCAACTTCATACATATTTCTTTCTCATTTAAGGCATACAATTTCATTTTTACACAATGCAGAAATTGATTTCCATAATATTTTTAAAAAACCATGAACTCAATTCTTGTGATTTCTGGAAAACACAAACGTATCATTAATACAAACCCAGATAATTTCAAGATAAATTGGTTCATAAAATTTCGGAAATCATGCACTCTCACCTACAGCCATTTTGTTTATATCTCATGATCCGTGCATCAAAACGATCTGATTTTTGGATCATGGAGGCATTCATATATTATAAATTTACTTGCCAAATTTCAACAAAAGCTGGTTTGTAGTTTTTGAGAAAATGGTTAATGAAGTTTGCTGTTACTTATATCATATTTTGCTACAACTTCATACATATAGTTGAATGTCAATATAAAAATTGTTATGCCTTCATCAAGATTACTAAAAGTGAATATTCATTAATTAAGGAAGAATTCATTTGTTCTATCCATTTCATGAGCTAAGATGAACATATTTTTTATTGCTTGGTTAACAGATGGGTTTTTGTCTTTGGGTTGCATGAGGACATGCAATATATTCAGGTTTTCGTTGCATGAGGACATGCAACATATTGAGTGTGGGGGTATGTTGGGCCGTTAATATGCCATTATTATTATCACTTGTGAACACTTATTCCACCCATTTCTACCATTCTTCATCACGTCATTTATTATAATTTATTATTTAAATCCATTTTATAAATGATTTATGCTCTTATGGATGAATATTATTTATCTTCCTTTATTTCTAATAAATTGATTATTATGAATTATTTTATCAATGATGGTTTTAATAAGTTGGTTATAACATTATTCACCATTTTTACCCTCCAAGATAATTTCCAGATTGAAGATTTGATCATTAAAAGTGCCAACTCAAAAATGCGCTGGAATAATGAGTGACAGTTTTGCGGTTGAGATTCTGAGCAAATGAAGACGAATCTGGAAAATCCGGAACATGGGTTTTGTTCAGAACGGACCCAATTAACTTCAATAAAGAACGTTTTGCCCAAATTCGGCTTGTACTGAGAGAAACGCAGGGTTCTTTGAGCACGATTTTCTCAGATCTGTGGTTGCGGCCGTCCTCCAAATCTCAGCTACAAAGCCAAATTCGACTTGCTGTTGTTGAAAGAGGGATGTAAATCTATTTTATTGTTGATCAATTGGTTGGAAGAAATTCAATATTATTATTAGAGATCCTATTTGCTATTTAATTTCTCCACCTTCTAATTATAAAAGGAGAAGCATGTATTGTGTATGGGGGGATGGAGAGACTTTTCTTATTGTAATTTGCAGAATTGTGCATCGGCTCTTGTTAAGAGAGTGTGAGCTGTTTGTAAACATTATTAATGCCTGATTAATAAAGGAGTTCACTGTTGTTCCATTTCTCAAGCGCTGGAGTAAAGCACAGCAACGCTTCACCGGTGGTTGAGGGCCCAGCCCTGGTGGAGCGATCTGCTGTTTGTATTTCTATTGGTTTATTTTTGTTGTGTGAAGTTCGTTTATTTATTGAGTTATTGCTAATTGGATCAAATACAGAGTCATTGTTATTCCATTCTTTACAAGAAGCATGATTCATGATTCAATTGTTATAAAATGTTGTTTTTCTGTATCTAATTCCAGTTGTTGTTCCTTTTGTTTATGAATTACGATAGTTGATTGTTGCTTGGCTGTCGACAGGATTAAAGAGTAGAAATCTAGTTTTCTTGGTTATGAATTGAATTCACTGTTTATTTTACACTGCTATTCAATTCATGTTCATTGCTTTTAGATTGATGTTCCTTTCCAGTTTGCGTTTTAGATTTCATTTCCTTTGAGTTGTTTTCACTTGCTTTGAGATCTCTAAACTGTAGAGGGCAGAGCTAATCATTCCAGGTCCCCAGATTTGGTCATCTCACATCAATTTCTAGGGGAAAGAGTTATTACTACTGCGTCCCTAATCGATGTCTAGCAAGGTTGCTGTAGTGTAGTCTTTACATTTCTGTCATTTGTAATTAGATTTCTTTTCAAGCAGATTTCTTTTCAAGCATTTATTATTTCTGCATTTGTATTTTTATACTACATCTTCACAAACATTACTCTTGAGTAAATAGCCGCCTCAGACTGAGTACACTCTTGAAACAAAAAGTCGTCCCTGGGTTGACAATTAATGTGAGGTAATTAGGAGTTACAAAGACACCTTTTTATCGCTTCAGGAGTCATGTATCCAGAGTTCGAAGAACCC